>LR749644.1:425535-526699 GCA_902729485.2 Mus minutoides | reverse complement strand
AAAAAAATGTATCTTAAAGTGAAAAGACAACCCATAGAGTGGGGGGGGGGGGCGTGCGGTTGTAACCCATACTTTGAATATATAAAGAATTCAACTCACGGGCTGGAGAGATGGCTCAGCGGTTAGGAGCACTGATTGCTCTTCCAGAGGTCCTGAGTTCAGTTCCCAGCAACCACATGGTGACTCACAACTGTCTGTAATGGGATCAGGTGTGTCTGAAGAAAGAATTCAGCTCATAAGACACAAATGATCCAATTAGAAAGCAGGTAAAGGACCTGAACAGACGTTTTTTAAGAGTTTATTTTTAACCAGAGGTATCTGTTGGATTCCTTGGATTTACAGGCTGTGAACCACACAACATGGTTGCTGGGAGTTGAACCTAGGTCCTCTAGGAGAGCAGCAAGATCTCTTAGCTGTTGCGTTGCCTCAGTCCCAGAGAAGATATACAAGTGGCTAATGACGGCACCCAGAGACACCCCAACATCGTCTTTAGGAGGGTGCTAACCCGAACCGCACTGAGGTAATGTTTCACATGCTCCTGGATGGCTGGAATTAAAAAAAAAAACCCTCAGAGTAAGAGGATGCAGGGACAGAGGACCTCCTACACTGTGGAGGCTGCTTGGGGGAAATAGTGCAGTACATCCTCAGATGGCTGAAGAGACACTGGACAGCTGCGTAGCTGCTTAATCCTAGCATTGGGAATCCGAAGGAGGAAGATTATGAGTTTGAGGCCAGAGTGGTTTACATGAAGTTTGGTGGCACCCACCTTTAATCCCAGTGCTGGGGAGACAGAGGCAGGGGTATCTCCAAGTTTGAGGCTGGCCTGAGCAAAATAATGAGACCCTGTCTTCTCAAGAACAAAAGGCAAGAGATGGAAGACATAAGCCAGCGCTTCTCCTAGAGAGAGATCTAAGAGAAGTGAAGCAGACTACATTTGATTATTTACTGTGGCAAAAGTGGGGCTGAAGCCAGGCATGGTGGCGCATGCCTTTAATCCCAGCACTCGGGAGGCAGAGGCAGGCGGATTTCTGAGTTCGAGGCCAGCCTGGTCTACAAAGTGAGTTCCAGGACAGCCAGGGCTATACAGAGAAACCCCGTCTCGAAAAACAAAACAAAACAAAACAAACAACAAAAAAAAGTGGGGCTGGAACAATAGCCAGAGGTTAAGGGCACTGGCTGCTCCTCCGAAGGGCTTTGGTTCGATTCCTGGCACTCGCATGGTGGATCACAATCTTCTGGGCACTCCAGTTTGATGGAGCCCATTGCCCTCAGTGGGAACCAGGCATACGTATGGTGCACAGACATGCATTCAGACAAAGCACCCGCACACATTAAAAAAACAAAACAAAACAAAAAAAACCTGGGTCTGGAGAGAAAGCCCAGAGGTTCCCAGCTTCCGCATAGTGACTCATGGCCAAGTATATCTAGCTCTATGAGATTCAACAGCTTCTGAACTCCATATTCACCAGGCATGCACGCAGTGCATAGACACGCATGCAGGCAAAGCACTCAGAATGTAATTATTTTTGTTTAGGAAATCGGTACCTCTAAGTCTCTTTCCTAATGAAAAGCCCACAAAAGCCCCTGGGTCCAAATCAGAGCAGTCACTGCCGGTTTCCCCTAGAGCAGGAATGTGCCCACTGGGAAGGAACTGACTGGGGATCGTGGCAAAGCGCAAGCCATCAGAGGCAAAAATAAACCACGAATAACCCAAAACCTGCTTGGTTTCTTTCTACCGGGTTACAAGTTTTAAAGAGCTACAGATGAAAACACTTTACAATCATCATTCCAGGCCAGGTGAGAGACTCAGAGGGCAAAGCGGAAGAACCAAGTTCAAGTTCTAGGACCCACGTGAAGGCGGAGAGCAAGCACGTAAAGATTGCCCTCTGACCTCCACATGCGCACTGTGGCAGGCGTGCACCCTTCACACATACACAATACATACATTATTAAAAAATCTTTAATACACTTGCCTGTAATCTCAACACTCAAGAGATGGAGGCAGAGGATCAGGAGTTTAACGCAACCTAGGACTACATAGGGAGTTGGAGGCTAGCCCAAACTACATGAGACGCTACCTCAAACAACCAAAAAAACAAGCAAACAACAAAAACAAAAACGCCCTATTCAATGTAAAACCAAAGCTCAGGGCAATAAAAGTATATATTGTACCTATGCATAAAATTCTGAAAGAACAAAACTAAGTTATTTTTTTTTTAAAAATTGAACATTTGGCTCAGGGGTTAAGAGTACTGGCTGCTCTTTCAGAGGACTGGGGTTCAATTCCCAGTGTCCATGTGGCAGCTCACAAGTGCCTATAACTCCAGTTACTGGAGCCGACACCCTCACTCACATACACATATTAAGGCAAAACACCAATGCACATTTTAAGAAACTGAACATTGAAGCCAGGTGTGGTAGAGCACACCTTTGATCTTAGTGTTTAGGAGGCAGAGGCAGGCAGATTTCTGTGAGTTTGAGACCAGCCTGGTCTCCATCGTGAGTTCCTGGACATTCAGGGCTACATTGTGAGTCCCTCTCTCAAAATTTAACAAAAAACACTGAACATAGGTTTTCATGGGAAAACCAGAAAGCCAATTTCCCTTAAATGGATGGGACACAGTTATACTATTATTTTATGTGACTCAACTGATTACTGTGAGCTGGCCATGGGCAGAATAACCAACACTGTGGTCACCCAAGGCCCACTTAGTGGGCATTGCGCATGCACCCTAACAATAGTCCCACTGGCTCTCTCCCCAGCATTCAGCAACCCAAGCCAAGGCTGGCTATCAGGATGCCCCGTCCTCAACCCGTCCTATAGAAGTGGTCTTTCAATAGAACACACACAATTTATGCCATCAACAGTTTATTCTTCCATCACGTAAAACCACAGCACTCTCAAGTGTTCACAGCTACATTCTACTCGAGACTTATGCTAACAAATCTGTCCACACTCATGGGAAGAAAGAGCTCTCCAAATGAGCTACATTTCACTTGGTTTACGGCAATGACCAGTGAAGTGTGCCCTTTACCCCTACGGATACTGCACACAATGTGCTCATCCACACACACACACACACTAAACCCTGCTCACACAATGTGCACTGAGTGGCATGGAGAGATTGATCACAGGAAGCTCTCCGCCCAGGTACTCTAAGGCCCACAGCATTGCTCTGCCAGGCAGGCTTGTTGTAGCGACCCCCATGCTAACGACAGGTGCACCTCGTAGCTATCATATCTTCGTACTCTTTGTAAGCGATGGAGCCGTCGGGTTCAATGGTCAACACACTCAGGGGGCTGTACTTGCCAGGCACACACGAAGGCCTTGGCACTGAAGGGTCCAGCTTCTCATAGATTATATTCTGGACCATGGTGTGCACAGGAGAGCCGTAACGGTGCCTGACTGCCCTGGGACAGTCCCCTTTACAGTACCTAGGGTTGTACCTATGAGGGGCCACGATCCAGTTGTCCCATTTAAGCTGACTAAAACTCAGTTTGAAGTCATGGAGTTCACACTCGTTTTGGGGGAAAAGAAACTGTTTGAAGTACTCGCTGAGGTTGAAGGATGCTGTAAGAAGTGGGCCCTTTGCTTCAGAGCGGATGGCTTTCTGCCCTCGACGGTGCCGGGGAGATCTTTCCACCCCAGTAGCCTCCTCTTTCACGGGCCAGGCAGCCACACTGGCCTGGCTGGAGTGCTGTAAAGGCCTCCAGGTGGACTGAAGGGACTGCCAAGAGTGGTAGGCCTGGGTGCTTGTGTCGTTGAGATACAAGATGAGGGACGGAGGCACGGAGAGAGGCATGCTAAACACTCCGTCCTCTGGCACCTGGTCTTTGGTGCACGTAAAATTGACAGACATGTGAATGCTCCTCTCACTCGAGGTCACCAGCGGCTGAAGGAGGGAGGTCACATCAATCTCCATCCATCTGTGTTTCTTCAGGGTAAATGAGTATGGTGCTCTTGGGGGTGCCCTGCCAGAAGTCATGGGCTCCTTTACCACAAGGTCACACACACAGGTCACGGTGGAGGAGGAAGCAGCCGAGTTGTTCAGAGTGTATAGCAAGACCGATTTGAGTAAGTGTTCCATGGCGGTCACCCGGTCCAGGTTAAACAGCAGGTCCACCATCGGCAGGGGTCCTGAAAGAGAAGCGAGCAGTAAGTAAAGCTTGCAAAACAACTAGAGAAAGCAGGAAGTGAGACAGAGGAATTAGTACTTGGCCATAGGCAATTTCCCTTCTTCCCTACTTAAGCCTCAAAAACAAAGGGAAGGAGGAAGCTAACAGGAGATTTAGAGGCTCTGGGGTGTGACTCTGGGCAGAGCACTGGCCTGTATGCACAAGGGTCTAGAGTCATGCTTTGGGTTGGGGCAGGGAGGTCTGGTTTTATAATCCCATCCCTTTGGAGGCTAAGGTAGACGGATTGCCACCAGCCTCCACTACATAATGAGACTGCCTCAAACACACTGGTGCATGCACACAGCTGGGCCTGGTAACCCAACCCTATGAAGCCAGTTCTTGGGAGGTAAGGGCCAGCTTTGGCTATACAGCAAGTTTGAGGTCAGCCTGAGTTGGTTACATGACACCCACCCACCCCCAAACCTACACAGGGTGGGTCAAGTCTTGGAAGGTAGAGGCAAGAGGACCAGAAGTTCAACGGCCCCTTTGGCTATAGATTGAGAGAATGTGGGACGGTGGGTAGAGCTCAATGAGTAAAGATGATTGCTGCTAAGCTTGAGGACTTGAGTTTGAACCCTAGAGTCCCCATGGTGGAAGACGAGAACCAACTCCTGAAAACTTTTCTCTGACCTCTCCACACATGACCCTCATGCCCAATTCACACATGCAAATAAACTTCACCTCAAAAAAAGGGGAGAACAGGTTTGCTGGGAAAGTGAAGTCAGAGACAATCATTAGACCCTCCCCGGTTTCAGACCCAGCAGCTTGCTCCACAAACAAGACCGCTAAGGAGAGGACCTCCCTGTGGCAGCATCCCTACAGACACAGCCAGGAGACCACAGAGAGCAACACTCCTAAACCTGGAAGACATTCTAGCCCTGGATGAAACAAGTCAATTGAGAACATTTGCCTGCCGTGGTAACCACACAGTCTGAGATTGGAGACACATGGAGGTTATAAGGTTGCTGCAGTAAAGTGGGCTGGGGGCGGGGAGAGTGGCTTTGAACAGTCACAACTGCCCTGGACAATTATGATGGCTTGTGTGAACTGGTGGCCAGCGTATATGTGTGTCTGTGTTGGGGAGTTGGGGAAGGGGGTTGTTAATGGGCACGCTCTCAATGGAGCACAAATAGAGGCTGAAAGACATCTTGTAGGAGCTGGCTCTTGTCCAGCTTGGTGGAAGAAGCCTTCACCGAGTTATCTCCAAAGCCCTGAGAGTTTGTTTTTTTTTCTTGTTTTGATTTTTAAAACACAACTCTTCTTTCTTACTAAACAGGTCCCCCATTGATGGCGAATGATTGGAGGTCTGGGATTTTGTTTGCTCATTTGTAATCAAGATAGAGACAGGGTCTCACTGTGTAGCCTTTGCTATTCGGGAACTCTGTAGACCCAGCTGGCCCTGAACTCAAAGAGCAAAGCCTGCTGCCTCCGGAGGGTTGGAATTAAAGTCATGAGTCCCAGCACTTCGGAGGCAGAGGCAGGCGGATTTCTGAGTTCAAGGCCAGCCTGGTCTACAAAGTGAGTTCCAGGAGCCAGGCCTACACAGAGAAACCCTGTCTCAAAAAACCAAAAAAAAAAAAAAAAAAAAAAAAAAAAAAAAAAAAAAAAAAAAAAAAAGTTATGTGTCACCGCAACCCCACACAAGTTTTCTTTCGTCTTGTTGGTACTGGAGGTCAAACTCCAGGCACCTGGTATATAGAACATAAATGGTACCAGATCTCAGCCATACAGTTTTGGGTTTTTGTTTTGTTTTGTTTTGTTTTTTTGTTTTAAAAAAAGATGTACTGTGCAAATGGAGACAAACTTTCTTCTTCCAGGAAAACAAACGAGGGGAATTGTCCCTTATCACACCCAGCACTGGGTCAAAGGCAGGCTTAAGGCACCATGCTAGGCCAACAACTTGGTAGAATAAAAAAGATGCTAACTACCTCCAGAACTCTCTTTGGCATTAGTCTCCTTTAGCCTTAACATACTGAGCTGGTGTGGTGCTGTGTGCCTGGAATCCCAGCACTAAAGTGACTGAAGCAGGAAAGTCACTGCAAGTTTGAGACCGGCTCAAAAAAAAAAAAAAAAAATTTAAAAAGGAAACTCGAACAAGATAAAATCTTTTAGTTTCTTAACTAAAGATGGTGTAGGAAACAAATAAAACAGTGTAATCAATGCTATTGGCGAGGGATGTAGTAGCAGAGGGCGGAGCTAGCCTATTTAATCCTTAGTACCACCACCAACCAAAAATAAAAAAATTTTAAACTTTTTAAAAAGTGCTAACTTAAAAAAAAAAGTTTGTTTCAGTTGGACACTGAGAAATCATGCAAAATAAAATTCACAGGGTGGTGAAAACCTGTGTGATTCCAGTACTCAAGGAGCTGAGGCAGGAGGATGCAGAGTTTTGAGTACAGACTGGATAACAGGGGTAGATCCTGCCTCAAAACAAACCAAGGAACCCAAATCAAAGTATGGCTCCTTCTGGTAACAGAAACGGTAAAGCCCTCGTCTTTTCTCCCAGCCCACTTAAGCAACCTCCTCTTACCCACCTGTCTCCTGGTTGCTGGGAGTCTGCTCTTGCTGGGCACAGGGGCTGAAGAGCCGGACAGTATTGTAGAGGTGACTTCTGCTGGGCTTAGGAACCCCCTCTTTGGTAGCATACGTCTTATAGAGCTTTTTCATGTAGTAGAGTGCTCTGGAGTCAGGCTGCAGCTTAGGGGTCTCACCTCGCCTATCAGATAGAACCTTAAAGAGAGGGGGCAAGAGCCCGGACCTGTCAGTCCCATCTACAGGCAGCAGCAAGGACCAGGGGTCTGCCTCAGACTCCAAATTTTCACTGGCTTCAGTCTGGGATTCTCCAGTAGAAGCCTGAGAGCTGAGGCTACTAAGAAGATACAGCCAGGCAAAGCAGCAAACCCCCAACAGGAAGCTGCTGGGAAGTGCCATGACTTGGGAGAACTAAGAGGGAACGCATCTCCTCGCGCCAGTCTTCTTTCTAAAGATCAGGGAGGCCCTGGCGTGGTCCTTAAATCAAATCTAGGTGTGGAAGACTAACTTCGCTCCTGTAATCAGACCTCAAGCATGCCTAGCTGTACATCGTTTCTTATCAGCTCTACAGCAGTCAGCTGACAACACGGTTTTATCCAATTTGTTCTCATTAGATACAGATTTATCTACTTATTTGGCTTTCTTTCCCTGTTTCTCCTGGATATTTACTTCAAACCCACCAAGTATCGTTACCCTGACAGACTACTTATATAGGTGAGAGCCCAACAGAAACCCAAGGAATTATAAAACAAAACCTCTTAGGGCTAGAGATGTGACTGCAGAAATATTAGGTTTGGTTTTTTTCCTCTTGATTCATCATCTATCTCCACAGCTCCCACTTCCAGGTGCTTGGAATAACTGATTGCTCACTGCACAGTGAATCAGAGAAACAAAGTCACAATGGGTTCCGAAGTTCCAGTGATGTTAGCCTGTCCAGGTGGCTTAGTAGTGGGATTGTAAAGTTGGCACAAGACAACAGCTACTTGCAATGTGCTTTAAAAAGGACATCAGGAGCCGGGCAGTGGTGGCGCACGCCTTTAATCCCAGCACTCAGGAGGCAGAGGCAGGCAGATTTCTGAATTCGAGGCCAGCCCGGTCTACAAAGTGAAGTTCCAGGACAGCCAGGGCTACACAGAGAAACCCTGTCTTGAAAAACTGAAAAAAAAAAAAAAAAAAAAAAAAAAAAAGGACATCAGGGCCCAGGTGTAGAGGTTCACACCTTTAATCCCAGCATTTAGAGACACATGCAGGCAGATCTCTGTGGATTCAAGGGCAGCCTAGTTTATATAGAGAGTTCTAGGATAGCCAGAGCTACATAATGTGGAGACCCCATCTCAAAATAAAAAGAGGAAATCACCTTTAACCTTGACCAATTAAAACATACAATATCTTGGGGCCGGAGAGATGATGACCTGGCAGTTAAGGGCACTGGTTGCTCTTCCTAGAACAAACCATTTGTAGCTCCACTTCCAGGGGATCCAGTGCCTTTCTCTGGCATCCTTAGGAATGTAAAACACCCATTATAAAATGAAAATAAACAAATCTTTTTTTTAAAAGCCACAATATCTAGCTAGAATGGCAAGATAGCAACTTGCCACCAAGCCTAATGACCAAATATCATTCAGTCCTAAAGGCCCGACTTCAACCCCTGTGATCCACAGGGAAAAAGGGAGAAGAGACTCCTACAGCTCGTCTTCTGACCTACACCCCTAGCCCTTGCATACCAAATACATATTTTAAAATGAAAGGACAGTACAATATCCTGATGCCCTTGTTTTGGTCTACAATTCACTTGACCGTACTTTGGTTGAAGAATTTTGAGACATCAGTAAGTGCAATTAAATAAACATCTTATTTATTCTTTAACCAACCACCCAGATGGCAGAAATCACGACAGTGTTTTGGTCCTTGATTAAGGTATTTGTGTCCCGGCCTTGGAGGTGAGATCAAGCTAGATAATGTTTAAGGAAAATGGGGGTGGGGGTGGAGGTGGGGTGGGGGGAGAATGTGCAGGTGCATCATGAAAGGCTATCTAGCACCCCTTGGAAGGAGAATATCTCTTGGAAGAAAGTCAAAACACACTAATGACACAGGATGAAAAAAATCAATTTGCCCAGCACCAGATAGATAAGGCTGAAGTACCCTTGCAAAACTGAAGCTCACCGCCAAACTGCCCCAGTTTGATTGCCAGATTATTTACGGCCAGTTAACCCATTTACAGCCACTGAGAGGAGATTAAGTCGGTGAGTCCCACAGGATAACAGAATGCACTTTAGAGAAAATGTAACAGCTCCTTAGATAGTGGGGTCTAGTTTGATGACACACTCAGCCCAAACCCACCACTTTCTCCTTGGCTCCCATCACCACTATCTGCGTCTGACAACTGCCAGACCCGTGGCTGAACTGGGAGAAACGTTTATGTCACATCTTGGACAAGTCTACAGCCTGCCAGTGGCTTGCTAGGCAGTGTGTACCGAAGCTCTGGATCTGTGTCCTTAATTTTGTACTGCGGTCAGTGAAGGCCTGATAGCAGCCCAGCCCCCTTTTGGTTACAGGGAGCACAGATACCTGTCGGAGGCTAAGAGACAGCGGAAGAACGAGGAGAACAAGTCTTTTTTTTTTTTTTTTTTTTTTTTTTTTAAATTTTTTGAGCAGCTGCCCGTTGTTATGCAAAGACCTGGTACTGAGCGGAAAGGACTGCCTCTTGGAACGCCCAGGTGCTCCTAAGCCCCGCCCATCACCCTAATCCATGCCCCATGAATCTATAAGCCCCGCCCCATTAGAGGCGTATCCACCTAAGATCCCCAGGGGGGCTTCTAAGCCCCGCCCACTTGTTTGGCACACCCACCAAGCCCCGTTCCTCTTCAAGCCCCGCCTCTTAGCAATGTCAACCTCTCCCGTGCGTTCACTACGCACCTTAAGCCCGCAAGCACCTCTATAAGCCCCACCCACGTGTCGCTCGAAGTGCCTCTAAGCCCCGCCCAGCCCTCTTGGTACTGGTCCTTTCCAGCTACCGGAAGATCATACCACGCCCACCCAAATCAACTGCCATTTCTTTCTGCGTCTCCCCCTCGAGATCGAAGGAAAATTGGTAGTTCCCGGAAATGACTTCACGCTCTCCAGGCTCGGCTTCCGACCCTCCCGGAAGTGACGGGCGAAAGCCGGCTCCGCGCTCTGGAGGTAGAGGTGACCGATCCCGAGGGTCGGTGTGTGGCCGTGGGAGGTTTTTCGCGAGACTGAGCCACGCGCCTATCTTCTGTCCCCAGGGCCGCCGTCACCATGGGCCGCGAGTTTGGGAACCTGGCCCGGATACGGCACGTGATCTCCTACAGCTTGTCGCCCTTTGAGCAGCGCGCCTTCCCAAGCTATTTCAGCAAAGGCATCCCCAACGTGCTGCGCCGCACTCGGGAGCGCATCCTGCGCGTGGTGCCGCGTGAGTGCGGGGCGGGCGGGGTACAGCCGCGCACCTCTCCTTCCGACGTCCTCGACGGGCAGACGTGGAGGAGTTCTTATCATATCGAAATGACTGGCCTAAGGTCACTTGGGTGACTCCAACGGCTCCCTCTGAGGTCATCGCTGGCCACTATCAGTGATGAAAGGCTGATGCAATCAGTGTCTTGTGTTATATGTGCGGCTGATTTTGCTGACGGTTTCATGGCTTTGTGAATATGGCAAGAATCCGCGAGGGCGCACTTAAATTTGATGGAGAGGTTGAGGCCCGATCTTGCTGTAGAAGCCAGGCTAGCCTTAAACTTGACATTTTACTGCCCTGTTCTCAGGACTGTTGGCAGGAGTTGTAGGCGGGCGCCAGCACAATAGTACTTTTTAAAATGGTGAAGATTGTGTTAGGTAAATTCCGTGAATTTTTTTTTAAATTTGGTGTTAACTAGGAAAGCGAAGGCCAAATCTTCCTGGGTTGATATCTTTGTTTTGGTTGCTTATAAAATGGTTGTGTAATGTAATCATTCTGAACCTCTTATTAAAAGTAGTTTCTGGTCATAATCGTGGCTGCATTTAATCCCCAGCAATCCTGAGGCAGCAGCAGGTGGATCTATGTAGTTTTGAGGGAGTTCCAGGCCAGCAGGGGCCTTATACTGAGAGCTTGTCTCAATACAGCAACAGAAACTTAGGGCTGAGGATGGCTCAACACCTTTCCTGCTCTTTCAGAGGATCCAGATTCAGTTCCCAGCACCCATATGATGGCTTACAACCACCTGGGACTTAAGTCCTGAGGGATTTGCCATTCTCTTACTCCCTTAGTCACCTGGGTATGCCCTGAGCCA
This sequence comes from Mus minutoides, assembly GCA_902729485.2. NCBI lineage: Eukaryota > Metazoa > Chordata > Mammalia > Rodentia > Muridae > Mus > Mus minutoides. The sequence continues at coordinate 515,708 of LR749644.1, read as the reverse complement.
TAGCACAGGGCATGCATGTAATTGACAAAAGATGAAAAGCATATATGAAGGCCAGGCATGCACGCCTTTAATCCCAATGTTCAGGAGGCAGAGGCAGGCAGATTTCTGAGTTCAAGGCCAGCTTGGTCTACAGATTCATAAAAAAGAGACACTAATCTCAGCACTTGGGAGGCAGTGACAGGCTAGGGACAGTAGAAGGACAGGCAGAATTGGTTGAAAGTCAGAAGTGAGGACATGGACTGACAGAGGTGGGTGGATCTCTTGTTTGAGGCCCGTCTGTTCACACAATGAGGCCATATCACAAAGGAAGGAAAAAGGAGGACCTGGAGAGCTGGGGTACTGGTGGTTGTGGTACATGTGCTTGTTCATGTAGATGACCCAGGTGTGGTCCCCAGCACCTACATGGTGGCTCACAGCCATCTATGCTATAACTCCAGTTCCAGGGCATCCAACATCTTCTGGCCCCCAGGGCGCTACATGATCATACATGCATGCAAAAACACCCCCCCCCCCACACACACAATAATAAAATAGAAAAATTTTTAAAAGTTTCTGAGAGAATGTCTGTACTCACGGCTTCCTCTCTTGATCCCTACAGCATTTGTAGTGTTCTACCTGATCTACACATGGGGCAACCAGGAGTTTGAGCAGTCCAAAAGGAAGAATCCAGCCATGTACGAAAATGACAAGTAGACGACCTGCACAAGGATGACAGTCCCCCTGTCTCTGAGAGACCCTTCTCTGGGAGAGGAATCCACACTGTAGTCTTGACGACAATAAACTACTTATGGACGTCCCTTTGTGACTTTGTGTGCTTAGTTTGAGACAAGGTGTGTGTGTCCCTGACTGGCCTGGGTCTCCTGAGAAATCTGCCTGCCAAGTCATGGCGATCACCACCATGCTCAGCACAAGCCCTGCAGGGGCTGGCGTGGCTGTGCATAGCGTGGAACCAGGAGTGCAGGGTCCCAGCCCCCTGCTCCCATCACAACCGTAAGGTTTGGGGACAACACTGTAATCAGGGTGTCAGGTGGACTTGCTAGACACAAATGAACTTTTAACTCACGGCAGCCTTTGAAGTAAGCATTCTGACCCCTTTGCTGATGAGGAATCGTTGTCTAAGTACTTTGCCCAGAATCATATGACAGTGAGTTGGTAGAGCCAGGTACCAACCAGTGTGTGATCTTAAAACCAAGCCATGCTGCCTTCCTTAGGCAGGGAAGACCTTCCTTAGCCTAAGGGATTTCATCTTTGAAAGGAGATTGTATGAGGCAATCCCTTGGCTGCTACAGCCAAGGCCAAGCAACCATGGTTGATTATCTGTCATGGAGCCAATCCAACAGTGGCTTTTAGTCATATGTGGACCACAGAGGCTGAAAAGATCTATCCTTTTGTGGAAAAGATATACCACCTGCTCTAGATATACACCTTTGGGTGTCTTTAGTTTTTCCTCACCTAGAGATGATAGGGTGGGTGTGGTTGGCAGTCCTGAGCTGGCCCTGTCATTTGGTTAAGGACTATAGCAACCAACTAACAGTCCAGTCGGACTCAGACTTTTGCCTGATGATAGCTAGCTAGTGCTAAAAGTTCTCAGAAGAGAACAAATTACTTCCAACAATAGTTGCTTAGACTGTGAGGCAGGATGGGAAATAGCTGTGTCTGACATAGTCGTACACCCATACCCTTAAAACGGTGGTTCTCAACCTCCCTCATGCAAGCCTTTAATATAGTTCTTCATGTTGTGGTGATCCCAACCATAAAATTATTTTTGTTGCTACCTCATAACTAATTTTGCTAGTGTTATAAATTATAATGTAAATATATTTTTCTGATAGTCTTTGGTGATCCCTGTAAAAGGGTTGTCTGATCCCCAAAGGGGTTGTGACCCACAGGATGAGAACCACTGCCTTAAATTGTCATTTCTGCAGCCTTAAGTGTCTTAGCTATAAAACGTATCCACTGAAAGTGCTGAGATTGTCAGTACTAGAGATGGTGAAATGAGTGACCCCAAGAGCTAGACACCATACCCAGTCTAGTTTCCTTGTTTGGCTCTGTCCAGATTTATTCTGAATGGTCCTAAAACACATGAATCATAGACTCTTAAGAATCTGAAATAGCTAGGCTTGGTGGTGTATGCCTTTAATCCCAGCACTCGGGAGGCAGAGGCAGGTGGGCAGGTGGAACTCTTTAAGTTTGAGGCCAACCTGGTCTACAAAGAGAGTTCCAGGACAGTCAGGGCTATTACACAGAGAAACCCTGTCTCAAGCCAAAAACAAACAAACAAACAAACAAAAAATTCTGAAATAAGCTGCAAAGGCCCACGGAGGTGGAGGTATAGCTATAGCCATCTTGTCTTTGGACGCAACAGTTCAGAAAACTAACTTTTTGCTGGGCAGTGGTGGCGCACGCCTTTAATCCTAGCACTTAGGAGGCAGAGGCAGGAGGATTTCTGAGTTCAAGGCCAGCCTGGTCTACAAAGTGAGTTCCAGGACAGCCAGGGCTATACAGAGAAACCCTGTCTTGAAAAAACAAAAAAAGAAAGAAAAGAAAGAAAGAGGAAAGTAAAAAGACAAGAGCACATGAGTCTCTTGGGCTGACCCTTTAAATATATATATTACTGTATGTGTGTATGTGCCACGGTGTGCGTGTGGAAGACGGAGGACAGCTTTGTGAGGTCACTTCTCTCCTTCCACCTTTATCTGATTTCCAGGGATCAGACTTGGGTGGCCAGCACCTGCCCTGCAGTGCCATCCCTCTGAGCATTGTGAATCTGCTCTGATGTTCAGGGTTCTGCTCATGGCTGAGTGTGTTAAGGCTATTTTCAGCCTGTTCCTCACAGACTCTTCCCCTCTGAGCTGTGTGAGTGTCCAGTGGCGCTGACTTTATGTGATAGAGGACCTGCCGGGGTCTGAGCTGTGTGACAGTGTCCAGTGGCGCTGACTTTGTGTGACAGAGGACCTGAACTGCTTTACCTGTTTTATTTATGTAAAGGTTACATTTTTTTTTAAACTTCCTTATTATTTTAGACTATTGGTGTTTTGCATGCATGTATGTCTATATGAGGGTGTCAGAATCCCTAGAAGTGGAGCTACAGGTAACTGTGAGTTGCCATGTTGGTACTGGGGGTTGAACATGGGTCCTCTGGAAGAAGAGCCAGTGCTCTTACCTGCTGAGCCATCTTTCCAGCCCAATATAAATCAACCTCCCCCCCTACACACACACACACACACACACACACACACACACACACACACACACAGAGCAAGCCTTAGGATTGCAGACATGATGCCATTCCTGGCTTGTTACATGGGTGCTGGCGTGGGTGTTGGTGATCTGAACTTAGGTCCTCCTGTTTATGTGGCAAGTACCTGACCAACTAAGCCATTTCCCTATCTCCTTGAGTCAAGCCTTTTAAGGAACTAAAGGCCACTGCTATGGTCCCATGTCTCAGATACCCACAGCTCCCAGCCCTAAGATATGGCTCTTTCTTCTGCTGTGATGCAACCGCTTGCTCCATTTAACTCTTGGCAAGGCCTATGCTCCTGTCCCCAGATGGCTCTCTGCTATGGGCTGCAATCTGGGAAAGAGAGCTCTCTCCATCCATCCTGTCAGTACTGTAGTCAGGACATAGGTAGACCTACATACCAGACACCTGCCAGTTCCAGCCAGAAAGCAAATGCACTTTGACCCTTTGTTGAAACGTTACCGTTACCGAAAAACATTTTTTCCATTTCAAAGTCTTCCACCTTTTATAGGCACCTCTTGTTCAGGGTTGACACTAAAGTTCCCACTACTGATGAGACTTAATGATCTCTCTCCTCCCTGCCTGGAAGGCAGCTCCCCTTTCTCCTTTTTTCTCTGAACAGTCCCTGGGGCTATATCTGGAGTGAGCAAGTTCTCGCCAGCAAACCTGCTAGTAGTCTCTCTTCTTGTAAATTAATCATCGGAATCCCCAAATGTGTCCACAAAGCCCGAGGCCTACTCTCATCTTGTCAGAGCAAAAGACTAACGCTAAAGCCGGGAAGGGCTGGCCTGTGGTCCGATGGTCAGACCCACTCTGCAGCACGCAGCTCCTGCCTCCCAGTCTAGGGTTCTTGTGTTATGGCTGAAATTAGCACAGCTGAGGCCTATGAGGGAGGAGCTCATAGCTCTTCATTTAGCAACATACCTGACAGGAGAGAGCAGATGGATTGTTTAACAATTTTGGGCAGAGTGTAGCTTCCACATTCCCTTTAAATACAGGTTTTGTTGAGTTGTTGAATAACTTGCCCCTGACACCCCATCCCTTGAGCAGGAAGGCTGGCCTGCAGATGGTTTAATCTGGAGGCCTTGGGCAGTGTTGCGCACATGAGAATGAATGATCTTCTTGTGAAAAGGATACAGGGATTCAGGCTCTTTCCCTTGACTGGGCTATGATGAACTTAAGGAACGACACCAAAGGCTATTTTGATTTTCTCAGGGCAAAGGAAGAGACCCATAGAAAAGTGGAAGAACTCGTCTTTTGGATGAGTTGCATGTCTGAGCACTGGTGAAGGAGAGAGAAGCTGGCACTGAGCCCAGGGACCTGATTCTAGGACATCACGTTGTTTACCTAATCACATCTGTGTTCTTACTCAATGCTCACTGGGTCACCACACAGCCTCTCCCCAACTCTATACAAGTGCCCAGTTAGTCTTCTAGTCCTGAACTGGTAGGCTTTACTGGTTATGTTTGGTAGGGGGGGGGGTCTACTCAGAGATTTTGTTTTGTTTTTTCGAGACAGGGTTTCTCTGTGTAGCCCTGGCTGTCCTGGAACTCACTCTGTAGACCAGGCTGGCCTCAAACACTGAAATCTGCCTGTCTCTGCCCCCCAAGTGCTGGGATTAAAGGTGTGCACCACCACACCCGGCAATTTTTTTTTTTTTGGTTTTCCGAGACAGGGTTTCTCTGTACAGCTCTGGCTGTCCTGGAACTCACTTTGTAGACCAGGCTGGCCTTGAACTCAGAAATCTGCCTGCCTCTGCCTCCCAAGTGCTGGGATTAAAGGCGTGCGCAGATTTTTTTTTTTTTTAATATGTAAGTACACTGTAGCTGTCTTCAGACACTCCAGAAGAGGGCGCCAGATCTTGTTACGGATGGTTGTGAGCCACCATGTGGATGCTGGGATTTGAACTTATCACCTTCGGAAGAGCAGTTGGGTGCTCTTACCCGCTGAGCCATCTCACCAGCCCCAATTTTTTTTTTTTTTAAAGACAGTGTTTCCCTGTGTAGCCATCAGGGAACTGTGTAGACCAGGCTATCCTTGAACCTGGAGATCCTCCTGCCTCCGCCTCCCAAGGGCTGGGATTAAAGCTGCATTGCCACCACAGCCTAGATTTACTCAGTGACTCTATGCTGAGGAGTTCCCCAGATCTTTGCAGTTAAATCCCACCCCATCCCAGCTCTGACATTCACCAAACTTCTCCCTTGGCAAGAAGCGACATTAGCTTTGCTTAGATTGGTGACCAACTGCTACCTTCAGCACTTCGGCAGTTCCTCCATTTTTGCCTGGGACAAAGAAACAACAACAACAACAACAAACCAGATTTTTGTCCAAATGTTTAATCATGAAGATGAGAAGAGAGCCTTTGGAAAGGTTATGTGAGATATCAGACCAGGGAGAGAGAAATCTATTTGTAATTTGTTTGCGTGTGTGGTTTCTTATGGTCATATGGAGATCTAAGCTCCTATGCACATCCTGATCTCAAACTCAGCTTTCCCCTCTCAAAAAAATTTAAAACTATCATGGCTGAGTATGGTGGTCTACTTCCAAGACTGCAGCAGGACTATAAAATTGGGCTAGCTTGTGTTATGTGCTATGATATCCCCAACATCAAAGGTCTTGCCATAACCCATAACCACTCACATTGAGTACAGTTAAGTGTTAGCCTAGGAACCTGCAGGGATTCTTTCCTACTGAAGACAGTGTTTGGGCTTCAGACTCAGTTTACCATCTGCCGCCCTGAGGCTACTGAAAGTACTCTGCCAAAGCCCAAACTACATGATTTATTTGTGTTGTCAGTACCCAAGCTGTAATGACACCAACCAAAGAGTTTCTGCTACCTCCTCCCTCACGTGTTTTTAAAAACGAAGACCTAAGGATGGGAACAGTTTGAGCTCCTTATAGCCAGGTCTCTACTAAGATGGCAGTGCAGACTGATGGGGGAACTGGAACACCATAGACAGTCTGTTTACGTCTCCTCCCAGAGAAGGCCATACCTAATTGCCTGTACACAACAGGTCAGTGGGGTTTGCCTAGAAAAGCTCAGAGGTCAACATTACTCCTGAAGACTTTGTTAGAATCTGATTTTGATTATAACCATCTCACTGAGCTATTTTAGGAATTTTTTCCTTGGTTCTGGAAATTGAACCAGGGCATCATACAGCTTGCCGAGTTATCTTTAAAGTATGGCAAGGTTCCTGGTCTCCCTCATGGATTCACATGGCAAGGTAGGACAATGCTGAGTTCTGATAAGATGGGTGTAAGGGTTCAGACCAGCAATACCATCAAAGTCCACAAGCAGTAAGCACAGTGTGCCTGGAGTGTAGTCCTTGAGTACATTCTCTGGGTACACATTAACTGATTACATCGATCCTGATTACAAACAAACTTTGCCCCAACTCAGCTGGCAACCATGAGAAAGGCAGATCTGTGTTGGTCTATAAAAGGAAACGGGAACTGCCCCCTGGCTTTCAGGCTCCAACATCGTTCTTTTGCCAAGATGCTACAGCTAAAACTCTTTGCAGTGCTCCTGACTTGCCTGCTGCTGCTGGGTCAGGTAAGAAAGGAAACACACATGTATGTTGGGACATAGTAGTGGTGTGGAATTCAAAGTCAGATTCAGTCCTTAGAAATGCAGTTCAATCTCCTGCAACCTGCAAAGTGGAGGGTGTGCAGAAGAGGGTGGGTGCTTCCTCAGCTAAAGTGAATATGCCTTTGCTCTACAGGTCAATAGCTCCCCAGTACCAGAAGTGAGTTCAGCAAAGAGATCCCGGAGAATGACCCCATTTTGGAGAGGGGTTTCCCTCAGACCCATTGGTGCCTCGTGCCGGGATGATTCTGAGTGTATCACAAGACTATGCAGGTATTTGATAATCCCAGGTGCAGGGTGGACCAGAGAGCACTGGGAAAGCTGGGTGAGATGAGACCAGAAAATAGATGTTGAATAACTTGCCTCTGACACCCCATTCCTTGGTCAGGAAGGCTGGCCTGCAGATGGTTTAATCTGGAGGCCTTGGGCAGTGTTGTGCCCATGAGAATGATCTTCTTGTGAAAAGGACACAGGGCTTCAGGCTCTTTCCCTTGACTGGGCTATGATGAACTTAAGGAATGACACCAAAGGCTATTTTCCCAAGGGTAAAGCTGAGATTAGAGTGTGTGGTAGTGGTGGTGGTGCATATATGAAGCTGCAAACTCCAAGGAGGGGATTTCTTGACAGCCAAGAAACATTCAGATTCCTAACACTGGACAGATGAAACATGGAATAACGGAGGCAGCAGAGGTGTCCCAGGGCTCCTTAGGTCTACATCCAATCTTAATCACTTCTTTTCTTCCCCCCGCTAGAAAAAGACGCTGTTCCCTAAGTGTGGCCCAGGAGTGATGTTCATAATGGGGAAGAGTCACCTCCAACAGTGCTCCATTCTGTGGAATATTGTTAACGACATTTTGGTTGGAGATAGATAAGTGAAGTAATCTTTGTTTTTAATATTTAAAGACAGATACTTGCTTTAAACTGGTCTCCATTTCTTATTAGAATGTTGATTTGTACATAGACATAACTTTGTCAGAGTTTATTTTTCTATAAATACTATTAAATGTCTCAAATCTAAGTTCCGGCAGTCTGGAATTGACACTTCACCCACTATAGGGAGCACCAGTGGCTCCCTAACCAGTGGTGCTGCTCCACCTGGAGTATGGCGAGCACTCACTCCTCAAAGAATCTCATGACAAAGGCAATGCAGAAGCTAACAATAGTGAGTCTTGGCAGAGCCAGAAGTCGTGGCTCTTTACTCTGCAAAGAACTCTTTTAGGCTGGCGTGTACCACCTGAAGATGTGTAAGCTTGTCTATAACTTTATGAACATGAAATAGAATGCCCCATGCCCCAAAGCCAGGCATGGTAGCACATGCCTTTAATCCCAGTACCAGGGAGGTGGAGGCAGAGCCAGGCCAATCTCTGTAAGTTCAAGGACAACCAGGTGTATACAGTGAGTTCCAGGCTAGCCAGGGCTACATAAATGAAACCCTGTCTCAGAAAAACAAAACCAAACCCAAAAAGAACCAATAAATAAATAGTAAAAATAAATAATAGTGTACATTGTTTTTTTCTTTAATAGTGTATGTTTTAAGAGTATCAAGAAAAGATTTAAGATGTCTGTTGGTGCAGGACAACTGAGACTCACGGACTCATGGCCATGTGGCCCAATTTTTTTTTTTTTTAAATTTACTTTATGTGCATTGGTGTTTTGTCTGTATTCATGTCTGTGTAAGGGTGTTAGAACCAGGGCAACTGTAGTCACAGACAGCTATGAGCCACCATATGGTTGCTGAGACTTGAACCTGGGTCTTCTGGAAGAGCAGGCAGTGGCCCTTAACTTCTAAGCCATCTATCCAGTCCTGAGTCCAAAATTTCTGTAACCAAAAACTGAGATCTGTGCTGGTGGGGCCAGACCTTTGCAGAGTCAGACTGGACCCTAAGACACAAAGAGCAACTACACAAAAGCTCACAGCAGGAGCTGAAGAAGCGAGAGCACAGTGCATGTAACCGTAATACAGAAAAGCTAGCTGATATTTATTAAACTTAGTTTCTCCAGCTATGGTTTGGCATTATACAAAGCATCGTAATGACACAGAAGAGTTAAAAAGAGTTTTACAAATTGAAATGTGATACCCTTGTCTCCAAATATTTTAATTGCCATAAATTTGTTTAAAAATACACATTAAACGCATGTTTGACACTCTAAACTTTCTATAATCTCAATACCACAAAATACATATAATATACTATACAGATGTGGAAAATCTAGTTAGTATATAATACTTTGCTCACCATTAACAGCTTATTATGTGAAATGCACATACTGACTTAGAAATCCTAGCTCTTGAGCCCCAAAGTACCTCTGAAATTTAACGTATTGCAACAAATAAAAATCACAGTATATAATTGAAATTTTGGTTGAAAGTGTCAGATGCCTAGATATTTTGGATAAAAGAAACCTAAGACAAAGATTGGATCATGTACAAGGTAAAGGCCTCTCTCCATCAGCAACAGCGCCCTTCAGGGGAGTCATCAGGCCTGTACTTTTTCAACCATGTTACTTCCCTCCAAAACCCTCCCCAAATATCAAACCATTATTTACCAAATGATTTTAATTTCAAATAAAAAGATCTTCAATAAATATATAAGCATTTCCATCCTCCATATATAAAATTTCTCAGAATCATTCAAAACGGAGGTTAGGTAGAAATTTCCCTAACTGTGCTTACCAAGCTAGTTAGTGTCTGGCCCTCAAGTGGGGCCTTTGCAGGCCCTGCCAATTGAGCCAGGGCTGTTGGCTAGCCCCACCCCTACCCTTACCCACGTACTGTCGAATGCTCATGTCAGTGATGTGCCAGGTGTGAGCATAATGGGGACACCTCTGGATCAGCAACAAGCTCAACCATATGGACACTGTGGCACGCACGGACACTGTGGCACTGGTGTGAAAGGCAGCACTTCCAAATCGACATCTTCCAGAGAGGTACAGAACAGGCAGAAAACGCCAGCGGCTAAAAGCTGAGAAGAAACCTAACACAGAAGCAGCACAGTCAAAACCAAGTATCATTAGGATTTCTGGGTGGGAGCTTGTCCACACGCATCTGAGAGCTTTCTCCATGTTTAAGGATGATGCTTTCTGCTGAGCTGATCAATGGCAGCAAGGAGAGAGGCACATGCAGACATTCCTGAAAATCAGCTTCTTAAATATTAGCAATTTAAGCTGCTGAAACCTCTGACTAGTTGAGACTTCACCTAAACACCTTGTTCTAAATATCACTTACAAGATATTTTCTATCCCCTGGCTCTGGGAACAGTAAGTTCTTTTTAGTTAACCATGGGGTTCATGTAATTAACAGGAGTTCTGCAGACCGGCATCCTCTTACTCCACTTTGCTTTCTCCCAGTGTGTCTCAAACTGACAGTCCAAGTGCTAGAATTAAAGCATGCACTACCACACTGGTTCACCAGTGGGTCTCAGTATCTCAGGCTATCTAGCAAAGGATGACCTTTGCCTCAGGGTATGCACCCGCACTCCTGGCCTTCTCTAACCTTAAGCATGTGTTCCTCGCTGGCTTGGTTTTAGGGTCTGAAAAGTCGCAGCTGAATGCCTCCACTGGAAGGCGTGGGAAAGGTACATTTACAAATGTGACAGCTGTCCTAGTCAGTGCGTCTTCCCAGACCTTCTCAGTATTTTTTCTACTGATTTTACTCATAGCAACAATAGGTGTAAAATATTACTGGAAAAGAAGTCTGCCTCTCTAATTGAAATGTGAAGCTGGATGGGATTTGTGTTCCACATCCTAGAGGAATGAGTTACAGGAGTCTGGATTCGAACAAGGTGCTCTGGCTTTCCAAGTCATTAAGGTATAGTCTAAACACCATTCCACCCGCCTAAAACAGTCATCCTCAGTAGATGTCCTTGGGACCCAGACACCTTACAGACTCCTATAAATCAAAATATACAATGAATCCATTTTGTTCAATTAGCTATTGGAAAATTAAAATCTTTCCCACCCTGTAAGAGCCCTATTATACTACAGAAGGGCTCAAATATATTTCAAAAGTTAATTTACTACAAATCATAGTAATTAAGCTTTAACAATCTAAAGGAATACACATTGCATCCTTGAATGTTAATATTCAAGGTGCCAAGAACAAAGTGTCTTAGATCAATTTAATAAATAATGTGGAAATAGTTGCACTAAGCTAAAATACTAAACACACACATTTTTGACAAACTAATTCCATGTTTTCATACATACATACGTACATATATATAAAGTGTGTATGTGTACATAATTTTAAGATCCAAAGTCACATACCCTCATACCTAGAAGAGTGTACAGCATTCCCCCTCTCAACTGAGCTAGGCATCACCCCACGGGGCTATTCCTGGTTGCACTAGAAGCTCCTCTGAGCACCAGCTCCAGGCAGTGCTTGTATTTCTGACAAGAGCCTCTGTAGGTCCTGGCTACACAATGCAAGCTCACTCGTTAACCGTCAACGTACCAAAGTTTCAGCTGTTAAATACAAATGATGCTTTCTAATCTAGCTGATTAAACCATTAATGAAAAGAAACGAAGAACAATTTTAAAACAAAACAAAAGAACAACAGCTACTCTAAAGCCACAAGTGTGTCATTCAAAGTGCAGCCCAGATGCCTATAAATCCCTAGTGCAAGACCTTCCCAGAAAAAACAGCAACCGTGGACGCATGCACACATTACTCTGAATTGCTTTGACAGTGGAGAATTAAATCAGTAGTGGTCAACCTTCTCCCTTCAGCAGCTCTATCTGTGACTTTATTTGAAGCACTTACTGATAATAAAGTGACTTCATTTCTTCTTGCCCAGAAAAAGGTGTCACTGAGCAAGGAAAGGGCTGGGTGTTCTCCAGCCAGAATGGGACATGGGCTAGGCTGTGTAATCTTGAATGCATGGAGGGGAGTGCTCCCACAGCCCAGCCTCTCCCAGGCAGGACTACTGTGACAGCTGCATCACTATGATCCTGTGATCACCTGTCCAGAGTCCAATGGTGCATGCTGCTGCCTCCTGGCATAGAAATGTGATCTTAAGAGCAGTGAACTGAGCATTAACGATAGTTGCTATTTCTATTACTAACTATAGAGTGAATACAAGTTTCAGACTAAGTTTGTAGCCACTTGTCAAATCAGCTTTAAATGGCTAAAAAACACTGAGGGCACCTACCGAGAGGGAGAGAGGGGTGGTCACTTGTAAAGGAGTCAGTCCAAGGTATGTGCTGGACATGACTGAGACAAAACATCTGAGAAGAGACACAGAGTGGATCAGATTTTGATCCATTGCCCATTTCTATCTGGTGAGGAAAATCCTCCACAATGAAAGAATTAGCCATTTCATTCTCTAAGAACTGACAGTTTTAAAGGGAAAACATCTTAAAGCAGCACCATAAACATGTAGGAAACTCTGCTTTAGCGTGACGTCAGAGGCGCTCTAGAGTGTGCTGTACACAGCCCAGAGCTGGAAAGCAGAGCCCCGAACTACAGCGGCGGGGCTGGAAGCACAGGGAGAGGGTGCTTGCTCTACTTCTAAGGCCTCCCTGAAATGGAGGAGCCAGAGTGAGAGAGAAGAGGCAAGGACAGGACACACAGCTGTTAGACCATGGAGGTTACTAGCACAAGAGAGGAACCGATGGCCTCTGAAGAAGTATTCTGTAAATACACGACGATTAAAGTAGAAAGGTACAGAGGCAATTTCTCCAAGGGAAAAATGTTCAGTTCAGCATAAGCTATAGATATCAACCCTCAACACTATGTAAAAACAATGAGACACAAAGCAGTTAGGCTCTGTAGATATGAGACTGCAGGACAAAGTTCACTATCTTCAGAAACAGGTGGTGAAGGAGAGTCAGAGAGGATTTGCAACACCGCTGTGTGAAGACTTCTATCCCTCTTCCCCCTTTCCATTCAAGTCTCAATCATCTGCTAACAGGGGATTTTTCTCCCTAACTGGGTGGATTTTTGGAATGAGAAGGAAAAGCCATTTTTTGAAGCAGCATTATACTCAATTGATTACACTAAATCAGGTACCAAAGTACTAGCTTTTCTGAAGGAATCTATCTTAATGTGACTCTAAAAGAAGATTTAAAATCAAAGAGGATTTGAAATTATTATTGTAGAGGACCAACCATGCATGGCTAATCTGGTCCCAGCATAAAACTTTATCTGTAAACAATCCATAGAGTTATCATTTAAAGTTAAGATTTAAGGCACACCAGACATGACGGGGTCACTAAAAAGAAGTATAGAGGAAGAGAGACATTCCTCGCCCTTCACTGCTATACGCACCTTGCAGGAACAGTAATTTGATAAGGAATTGTTACAGAGCTGGCTTCCTAAGCACTATCTCTATTATTTCCCCCTTTCCAAGAAAGCTCACACTGAGCCAAGTTTGGTACTTTCCTAGTATAAATTTTCTTTCTTTAATGTGACAAGGGATTGTATAGCTCAGGCTAGCCCCAAACTCACTGTCTAGCTTTATGTAGCTTGAAGATGATTCTGACCTCCTGACCCTCCTGATATCACTTCCCAGTGTTGGGATTACAGATATATACATCCATGCTCAGCTGATACTGTGAGTTTTCTGATCCTGTCAAAAGCATACATCATTGATGAGGATCTTTGGAAAGAGAATTTCATTATCTCCACATTAGACATTGGGACACCTCCTTTCCAGCTCCAGTTACTGAACTGTCATCACAACCTCTCCACCATAGGGGAAATCCACAGACTTTAACCTTCAAACATTATCAATGAATACAGGCTGCAGCCTTCAGAAACTGGATCACTGTTTTTAGGAGTAACTTACTCTGTTTCAATCAAGTGTCAAATGAGTAAAACAAAAGAGAATATAAGGTTTTAATAAACTCATAGTTTAAGATTGTCCTTTATGAAGCCATTCAGTATCATGTGCTTCCCAGCAAACCTATCTGCTTTGTTGTAATGCATTAGATGCAATGTAGTCACCTTGTGATTGCTAGTGTTACTAACACACATTCACAGTTTTGAAATAATGCATACTAAACCAGACCCATCCATTTCTGCACCCATGCAGAATGCCATCTTCTCATGTTTAAATGACTTTTCACATGTGGAAGAGCATCCTTAATACCAAGCATAAATCCTACAATAAAAAAACTGTAGTAAGACTCGAAAGAACATAGGTGAGTAGCTGTAGAGAGAACAAGTCCTGTCTTGGACAAGCCAACTCTTATCTTAGAAGACATTAAGTAACACAGCTCCCAAAATATATAAATAAAATGCCTACATTAAATTTATACTAAATATTAACAGAATAAATTTATAGGCAGAAATACTAAGCATTAAACAAGCTCCAATCTGGGAACTTGAAAAAAAATGAAAATAAATAGAATTTTCTTGATTATTTATGAATTGCAACTGGAATTCCAATTACTAAAACCATCTTGCTGATGTACTGAGGTTTAGAAGCATTTAAATACTTGTCACATTGGGAATCTTCAAAGGGTCAATTGATATGATAGCTTTGGGTTATAGAAACAACAACATAAAGCAAAGAGGAGCAAAGCGTCCTCATTCTTAGTGTCGATAGATAGGTGGTGGCTATGGCAGTTTTCCTTTGTGATGTGACACAGTGCTGTGGAAAAGTCAGAGGCAACGAGAGTGTGTTCAGTTCAAGATATCAGCTTGGCATCCTGCCGAAGCCAGTGCAGTCCCTGCCGGGTGTAACGAGCCAGATCTGTCATGATGCTTGCATTAAAGATGAGAGGGCCCATCACCTTGTCCAGTTCAGCAAAGAATTCTAGAAAATTAAAAACATTTATTAAGTATCACACATTCTTCACTGATTTACTGTAAAATAGCAGTCTCCTACACCAAAGGCCACTATACAGTGTCAGGTTCAGGAAGTAATTCATTTTAAACAGAATGCATGATAATGAATTCCAGGTGAATACCACTGATGAAAATGGTCAACTGCTACTACACATTAAAAATGGAGCCCCACCGGGCGTGGTGGCGCATGCCTTTAATCTCAGCACTCCGGAGGCAGAGGCAGGCGGATTTCTGAGTTCGAGGCCAGACTGGTCTACAGAGTGAGTTCCAGGACAGCCAGGGCTACACAGAGAAACTCTGTCTCAAAAAAAACAAAAAACAAAAAACAAAAAATAAAAAACAACAAAATAAAAATGGAGTCTCATTGGCACATGTGCAGCACCCCACTGGATTACTCAAAAGCACGCTCTACGTGTTATTTCTGTGCAAGAAGTAGTAAGGCTGGAGAGAAGGCTCAGGGGTTAAGAGCACTGGCTGCTCTTCCAGGGGACCTGGGTTCAATTCCCAGCACCCACATGGCAGCTCACAGCTGTCTGTAACAAACTCCAGTTCCAGGGGATATGACACCCTCAGACAAGACATGCAGGCAAAAACACCAATGCACATAAAACAGAATAAAAAAATCATTTTTTTTTTTTTTTTTTTTTTTTTGGCTTTTTCAAGACAGGGTTTCTCTGTGTAGCCCTGGCTGTCCTGGAACTCACTCTGTAGACCAGGCTGGCCTCGAACTCAGAAATCCGCCTGCCTCTGCCTCCCGAGTGCTGGGATTAAAGGCGTGCGCCACCACGCCCGGCAAAAAATCATTTTTTAAAAAAAGCAGTAAACAGCAAATAGTGTTTGTGTGTTCTCACACTAGCCCCAGTATAACTCCATGAAAGTCTGTAACAAACCATTCTGCTATTATCAGATTCCCTGAACCACCAATAAATCCCTTCTTTTTTTTTTTTTTTTTTGGTTTTTCGAGACAGGGTTTCTCTGTGTATCCCTGGCTGTCCTAGAACTCACTTTGTAGACCAGGCTGGCCTCGAACTCGGAAATCCGCCTGCCTCTGCCTCCCGAGTGCTGGGATTAAAGGCGTGCACCACCACACCCGGCCAATAAATCCCTTCTGTTTAGCCAGAAGTTTAAAATCTGAAAGGACAGAAACAAAAAAAGACTCTTCCTCAGTGAGGCACAGGGGGCTCTACAACAGGATGGCATAAATGGGAAGAGTGAACCATGTCCTAGGATTTGACTCCAGTGTAGTTTTGGGAGCAGACAGGGATGGAGTACTTGGATATTTCTCTGAAAAGAAAGCTTTTAGACATGCAGAGAAAAAGGACTGTTAAAGACTACCTAATAATCAAATAAGGCAAGAAATGATGAGCCACTTAAGGTTAACTGTGCAGAAATTCCAACTAATAAATGCGAAAGGAATGCTGGAACACAATAGTGCTGCTGACTTTTCTTTGCTCACTCCATTTCCATTATTTGCTAACTCTCCCTGAATAGGATTTCCAATAGCGCAGGCTGCCCTGAACTCCCAATGATAACCTCAAACTCTTCATCCTTACAGCTTCTGCTCCCAGTTCCTGGAATTACAGGCAGATGAAGTGCAAGTTTCTGGTTGTGTCATGTGATGCAGACTCACATGATGTTTGGAAAGAACATAAGTAAGACTCAACAGACAATGATGGGGGAGCTTCCATACATAGTTAGCTGTGTAACTCTTTGTTGGTCTCTCATCTTTGCTGATCTTCACTTTAATTAGAGAGACCTGGCAGAGAACTCCTGGTATTCCAGTGGGTCCGGGTCACTCCAGCTGACTCGTGCTGATTTGCCAGAGGCCTGGTGGTTTCTGCTGATCGTACCAACACTGCTGTTTGGGGATACTTTTGAATTGGACTGTTGGTATCCTGACACTACTGAACTGGGGAGCTGGTATCCTGACAACGGAGATTGGAATCGCCCAAAGAATCACTTCCAAACATGTTCCCGTCCCCTTGTTCCATTTATCACCTTTTCTCCCCTACCTTAGACGGTGGGCTAGAAGAGGGATCAAAATGTTTGAGAACCCCTATTTAAGAAGGTTTTGAAAAATCTAAGCCTAGATTTTTCATTATGTGCCTGGCACATAATGAATTTTTTCTTTCCTAATAATGGACCCAGGCAGTAGTCATCATGGATGTCAAAAATGTAAGTTAAAAGTTTAAAAGGAAATGTTATATCATGCTTGTCAAAGTGACACCACATAATAACCTATTGATCTTAAAAAAAAATTTTTTTTTTTTTAAAGACAAGGTCTTGCATTGTAGTTCAGACTGGTTTCCAACTTGCCATCCTTCTGAGATGATAGGCCTACTTCACCATGCTCAGTCTGATGATTATTTATGTATTTATTTACTTATTTACCTACTTATTTATTTGGGTTTTTTGAGAAAGGGTTTCTCTATGTAATGGCCTTGGCTATCCTGGAACTTGCTCTTAGACCAGGATGGCCCTGAACTCAGAGACCCACCTGCCTTTGGCCTCCCAAGTGCTAGGACTAAAGGCATGTACTACCACCAACTGGCTTAGGTCTGATAAATCTTAATATCAATACTGGGTATTAATTTCAAACCTGTGGTGGTTTGAAAAAAATGGGTCCCATAAGCCTACAATGAGTGAGTTAGGAGGTGTGGCCTTGTTGGAGGAAGTTGTTCTTGTGGCCAGGCTTGGAGGTCTCAGAAGGTCAAGCCAGGCCTAGTGGCATCACTGCTTCTTTCTGTTGCCTACAGAGCCAGATGTAGAACTCTCAGCTACTTCTCTAACACTATGTCTGCTTGTGTGCCACCATGCTTCCTGTCATGATAAAAGACTGAACCTCTGAACTGTAAGCCAGCCCCAATCAAGTGGTTTCATTAGTAAGAGTTGCAGTGGTCATGGTGCCTGTTCACAGCAACAGAATCCTAACACAATACCTTAGGTAACTAGGTATATCTTAATAAGATGAACCACCTAGAGCATTATATCTAAATACTAAATTTGAATCTAACCAATAGAAAGGAACTAAGAAAGATAAAATAACAAGTGTAATGGCAGCATGAGGAAGAAATGGTCATATGCAGAATGACATCGTCTATGATTCAGTTTCTTCACAACATCAATGGCATGACCAAATAAGGGGGAGAGCTACTTACAAAATGCTACATTTAGACCTTGCTTGAATACTATATAAAACAAATCCAACTCATCTATTTTCTTAATGGTTCTCTCTTTCTTACATTTATCTATCTGTGGATGTGTCACAGTTTACTTGTGTTGAGTCAGAGGAAAACTGTGGAGTCTCTTCTCACCTTCCACCAATTAGGTCCTGGGGCTTGAACTCAGGCTTTGTGGTAAGAACCTTTGCCTACTGAGTCATCTTGCAGATCCAACTGCTATATTGTTTAAGGAGACTACAGTGGAAAGTTGATGGTAGACAAGGTACTGCCCCCTGAGCTACTTTCAACATGCCAGAATAGAGAGGTATCTATCTGTCATATGCCAAGAACTACTTCTAGTTTAGTTTGTGTCAGCATTACCACAAAAGCCGTTTGTCTATGTCCCTTCCCCCACATCAGTCCATCTGTTCCCCATCCTTCACGTTAGGGGTCAAATCAGGGTCTTATGCATGCTGGGAAAGTAATCTATCAGGGAGCCATGCACAGCCCAAAAGTATTTTAACCACATCTAGTCACAGTTAGTATGCAGCTAAGCAAAGGATGTTATTAGCAAATTGATTATGATTGTCTTTAAACCACAAAATAAAGTAAGTGGTCTCCACATACTTAACTAAATTACAAATGTTTCTTTTTACTATTCTATTATCAAAGTTTATCCAGTGCCCAACAAACCTTTTTGTTCTTTGGAAAGCTGTTCAGCTTGGTCCCAAATTTCTGTGGCATAGAGGAAGTTAGATGTAACTTGGACATAGCTTGCTGCCATCTGGTGGATTTTCTGTGGAATGGTCACCGAAGAACCACTTGCTGAAGCACTACTTCCCCCAGAAGAGTAACTTCCAGAATTGCCTGGTGACAGTTTTGGAGAAACAGGGGAGGGCATCCCAACAGCTTTGCTACACACAAAGAGAAACAGGATACTTATTCACACACACATAGTGAATACTATGAAATCAGCATACTGTAGAATGGAAGTTACCCTGGGCTCCTGTCTCAAAAGAACAAATTAAAAAGGACCCAGCTCAGTGAGAGAGCACTTGTTACCATGCAAAAGGCTCTGGGTTTTACATCAACATCAGCCCTGAGGATGTAGACAAGGGAAAATAAGATGGAATGTCAACTCACATTAAAAACAAAGACTCCATAGATAGACTGAGAAAATGAAAAAGAAAATATAAGTTTGCAGGATGTTTGTTCCCCTTTCGGGTGTAGGTGGAAGGGGTTAATGTGGAATGGAAGAAATATCAAAACCAAGCCACTATATTCTAACAATGAAAGGTCTAAGTGAAGTTAAAACCATTTTAACAAACCTAAATAACGTGAAAATCAACCTGAGAAGACTCAAGGTACTGTTAAAAACTTATCTGGGGGCTAGTGAGATGGCTCAGGGCTAAGGGTGCTTGCCACCAAGCCTGACAACATAAGAACATCTATGAACCTACAGGAGGAGAGAGAAAGAAAACCAAACCAAAATCCAACTCAGATGTCTGAGCTGTTGACATATCTCATTTCTAACCTTTCTTAAAATTCTTTATATTTAAAATTATTAAATTGGAAAGAATAATTTAAAAAGAAAATACTTTTCTAGAGGCAAAACGTAGTAGGAAAGCATGCCAAAGGCCCTGGATTCAATTCCAAACATCAAAAAAATAAAGTTTAAAATACCTTACTAGAGATTGTAATACTTTAAAATTAGCAACCATTTCTGTCCATTTCTACTCTGATCCACAAATAAGCTAATCAAAAATATTTCAGAGAACAAAACTGTACCTACCTCCCCAAGCCAGGTGAAGGTGCTTGAGAATTACTGTAAGAATTCTGCATGGAAAAAAAAATATTTAACAGCAATATATATAACTTTTTTTTTTTAAAGATTTATTTTATTTATTATATGTAACTACACTGTAGCTGTCTTCAGACACTCCAGAAGAGGGCGCCAGATCTCGTTACGGGTGGTTGTGAGCCACCATGTGGATGCTGGGATTTGAACTTATCACCTTCGGAAGAGCAGTCGGGTGCTCTTACCCGCTGAGCCATCTCACCAGCCCTATATATAACTTTTAAGGCATTCAGTGTCTTCCAAAGTGTTTGGGCTAGGGTTGATCTTGAGAACTTTATAAAAAGTCTGAATTTAAAGTCAGCTTAGACTAGATGAGACACTATCACAGAAAAGTAACATGACGGTAGAGATGGCTCAGTGGTTAAAAGCAACTGTTGTTCTTCCAGAGGTCTTGCCTTTAGATCCCAGCACCCAAGCTGGGCAGCTCCCTCTACTCCAAGTGATCTGGATCTTCCTCTGGCCTCTGAGAAC
Organism: Mus minutoides; assembly: GCA_902729485.2. Lineage (NCBI taxonomy): Eukaryota > Metazoa > Chordata > Mammalia > Rodentia > Muridae > Mus > Mus minutoides. Next base: position 495,599 of record LR749644.1, on the reverse strand, counting down.
ACGAACACACACACACACACACACACACACACACACACACACACACACACAGAGAGAGAGAGAGAGAGAGAGAGAGAGAGAGAGAAATCTTTATGTTTTGGTATTGTTTTATGTACAGGTATTTTGCCTACGTGTGTATCCGTGTATCACATGCATTTCTGATGCCAGAGGCCAGAGGATATCAGATCCTGTGGAACACACAGAGTTGTAAGTGGCCATGTGAAAACTGGGAATTGAATCTGGGTCTTTTGGAACAGCAGTCAGTGCTCTTAAGCACAAAGCCATTTCTGCAGACCAATAAATCTTTAAAAACAATAACAGAGAATGTATGAATGCACAACAGAAAGAAGTTACTAAGTGAAAAGCTAGGTTGTTCTAGAAGACCTCAAAGATGAGTAGCCGGGCTTGGTGCACATCTTTAATCCTGGCACTTGGAAGACAGAGGCAGGTGGGTCTCTGTGAGCTTGAGGCTAGCCCAATCTACAAAGAAAGTTCAGGATAGCCAGGGCTTTTACACAGAGAAACCCTGTCTTGAAAAACTGAGGGGGTGGGAATAGGGTGGGGAAGGAAAAAGGGGGAAAAAACCCCCAATGAATAACAGAGATAAATGAAAGGAAGAGGGGAAAAAAAAGACACATGGGAACAAGTCATTATATATAAAACCAGACAGAAAAGAGAATACCCATAACCCATGTAGGCTGTATAAAGAGGAGTTTAGACAAGAAATAAGAGACACTTAAGGACCCTGTAGGCCGGACCCTGGAGCTTATAGGCAACAGTGAGTTATGGAGGAGTTTTAAAGTCCTAACTACAACAGAATTTGAGGAGAATTATATGGTACTAGCTTGAAATTTTTTTTTTTTAAAAAAAAGGAAGATATTTAGGTACTACAATAATCCTGTCTGGGCATATGGTTCAGTGGTTGGGCACTTGCTTAGAATGCCCTGAGTTCTATCTCTAGTAGTGTAAGGAACAAAACAAAACAAGGTAACAGTTTGAAGACAGGTGGTATGAAAAATACAAAGACTATTTTCTAGGATAGATATGGCTACCGTTTACGGCTATAAAAATGTAATCCAACATCCATACTTGAAGGCTTTCCCAAGAAAGCACAAACACATCTGAGAACTTCTAAGCAGTAGTTAGTTTGTTCTTCTATTGGTATGTTGTGCCTAAATATGAGAGTATCTCTGAGATGGGGGGGAAAGGTTTACACATTTTGTCTCATAAGCAATGGACTGTGTTATACATACTTACCTTCAGGTGCTCAGTCAGTGTCTTAGAGTACTTCAGAGCATTCTCTTTCTTCAGTTTGAACAGCCTCAGGTACAACAATGACTGGCATCTCAGGCTAGGCAATGGAAAAGGGCAGTGTACTTAGACATGGCTACATCTACAAGCAATCTTTTCATTGTGTAGGAATATAGGGCTGACTTCCATGGCCCAGGGTCAATGTTACCTCTCAAACAAAACCAAGAGGTCAGCTTAATATGGAACACACCATAGGGAAAGAAAAGTAGCTAAGAAACTCCTAATATCCCATTATTACTGACATTCAAAATTAAGACTATACATACCAACAGACTATAATTCAAATATCTTTTAAAAGTTAAAAACTAAATGTTGTAAACTGAACACTGAGTGAGATGGAATACAATAACATTCAGCCAGCTCACACAGTTCAGTCCACACAATTGTTGTTCCTGCTCACAACCCCAGCAAAGGCCACTTTGCTTCCTGCCAAATGATAATGGACTGAACCTCTGTAAGTGTAAGCCAGCCCCAACTAAATGTCTTCCTTTTTATATAAGAGTTGTCTTGGTCATGGTGTCTCTTCACAGCAATGGAAACCCTAACTAAGACAAGGGGCATGTATAGAAAGAAGAGCTTTAAAAACTGGTCATGTAATTCAATGAAGGGGTCTAGCATTGGTCCTACTCCAGCACATTCATCAAGAGGGCACTGGATTAGAGACAGGAACTAAAACCTTTCAGTAGAGGTTTGAGCTATTTCCTGTTTGACTGTTAAGGTTTGTGAAGAGGTTATGGAAGACTGATTCATGGATAATACTCATAAAAGCCCACACAGAGCCGGGCGTGGTGGCGCACGCCTTTAATCCCAGCACTCGGGAGGCAGAGGCAGGCGGATTTCTGAGTTCAAGGCCACCCTGGTCTACAAAGTGAGTTCCAGGACAGCCAGGGCTATACAGAGAAACCCTGTCTCAAAAAACCAAAAAAAAAAAAAAAAAGCACACACAGTACAATTCATCAAGAAACCGTCTGTTTCCCAAGCAAAGGCTAAAAGACAAAACACTTACCAAAGCACTGTGAGTCTCTTGTCTGCAGCTGTAGCATCTGGTGCCAAATAATTCTTTAGTTTCATAGTGTATCTATGAGTTGAGGTAAAAAAGAACAGAATATTTCACCTTGATCTTAGAACTTACATTCTAAAAATATCAGAATCAACCCTAAATAAAACACCCACTAAAATCTTCCCTAAGAAAAATGGAACACTAAGTATCTTCTCAGTTCACCATATTCAGTATATCAAATAATTAAGTAACAATAATAAATGATAAAGATATTCCAGTGAAACGTCAAGTCCCCACTTACTTAATGAGCTCCACCGTGTCTGAGTACATAGGGAATGGGGACTTGGATTCCTGAGCGTTCTTCTCTAATGCATTCCCACATTCAATGAAAGATACTACAGCATCAAGGTAGTACACAGCTTTCTCAAACCTATCAGACTAAAGGAGAACAGTGCTGATTAATGACCCAATGCAAATACACACAACAGAAGGGTACACATGTCAAAACCTGAATGTAAGTTTGATGAAGTACATCAGGAAGAATATTTACATACCAAAGCATCTGCATTGTGTTTGAGTTTTTTTGCTTCTTGTAAATAATGGTCTGCTGAATAGTTTCTGCAAAATACAATTTTTTAAATAAATTTTATTTATTTTTATAAATAAAAATGGTCAAAATTTCCTAAGAAAATTACAAAGTTGTTTTAGTCTCTAGTATCTTATAACTTTCACATTCTCAGGAAGTGAATGATTATTAAATATTTTACAACAATAATAAACTATTAATAAACATTTCAATTTCCCAACAAATGTGTATAGCTTAAGAACATAAATTATGGGCTACTATGGCAAATCTTCTACTCAAGTACACAGATCACATTCCCTAGTGTTAAACATTAGCTTACTCAAGTTTTGTTTTGGTTTTTTTTAAAACCATGAAGCCACTGGTTGTTAAAAGAGTAGCTAGATTAAAAATGCCTTTCATGTTAAAAATCTGAATATTCTGTAGGTCAGATACAAGTATTAATCATATAGGATCTGACTTACTTAAGTAAGTTTATTATACGCCGACTAGAATTTCTAAAATGCATATGCACAGAAGTTTATTTACCTCTTTAAAGCTGGTATGGTGGCACATGCCTTTAATCCAGACACTTAGGAGGCTAAAGCAAGTCAACCTCTAAGAGTCTGAGGCCAGCCTGGTCTACACAGTATGCTCCAGGCCACTCAAGACTACATAGAAAATTATGTCTCAAAAAAAAAAAAAAAAAAAAAAAAAACAAAAAACAAAAAACAAAACCCACAAAATTTATCTTACCTGTCATCAAAGGCAAGCTTTGTTCTCCGAGGCTTCGAAGACTCAGGAGTTGGTGTAGATGGAGGACAATTAGAGGAACTATTTGGAGCCTTCTCCTGATCAAAAGAATAGATATAATTAAGTTGAAAACCATCAGGAGATTAAAAATAAAGCTAATTGCACTTCTTCAGCCACTGCTAAAACAGAAGCAAAATTCCACAGTCTTCAAATTTCTTTGTTTTGGATTTTATACTACTTCTACTCAACAGAAGACTGAGTTCATTTTATATAACCAAAAAGACTGGGTTCATTTTATATAACCAAATAAGTAGACTTGTACTTATTAAGAGTCTACTGTGTGCAAGGCACTTAGGGTAGGCACTTGTTAAAACATAAGGAAGATACGAACTGAGTGTCAAAATGACAGTACTGGTTGGGGAGATGGCTGAGTGGGTAAGCTTTGAAGCAAGAGAACCTGAGTTCAAATCCCCAGTATCTGCATAAGAGCTAGACATGGCTGAATGCTTAGGGTTGTGAGGATGAACCAGTCAGGGAGCAGCAGTGCTGAAATAGTGAGCTTCAGGTTCAAAGACAGACTCTATCTCAATAAGACAAACAGCTGGAGAGGGCTCAGCAATTTAGAGCACTGGTTGCTATTGCCCAGTACCTGGGTTTGGTCCCAAGCACCCACATCATGTCTCATGATCACCTGTAACTCTAGTTCAAGGGATCCAATACCCTTTTTTGACCCCTGGCACCAGGCACACAAGTGGTACATAGCACACATACACACATGAAAAACACTCACACATACAAAACAAAAACAAAAAACTTAAAAACTAAAAAAAAAAAAAAAAAAGAGACAAAGTTCAATAGGAAACAATACCAAAGGTCATCACTTAGCCTCGGCATCATAAGTGCCTGCACGCACGCGCACGCGCACACACACACCATGCACACACAGAGAAGTAAAGGGCTGTACCACAGTACCACTCAGGAAAATAGATGCTGGGTGTGGTGGCACATGCCTTTAATTCCAACACTCAGAAGGATTTCTATAAGTTCAAGAACAGCCTGGCCTACACAGTAAGTTCTGGCTATGTAATGAGATCCTGTCTCAAAAAACAAATGAACAAACAAACAAAACCAAAAAGAGGTTCATTTAAAGCCTAAGTTAACTATTTAGTATGGTTGTTAATTCTTCAACTACCTTCTGAAATAAGTATTAGTATTAGATAGGTTTTGTTGTTCTTGTTTTAAGGTAGTCTAAGGGACTGGAAAGAGGGTTCAGTGAATAAGAGTACTTCTTGTTCATCTAGAAGACTTGAGTTTCATCCCAGCAACTCATAACTGCTTGTAACTGCAGCTCCAGGGGTATCTAATACCTATGGTATCATTCATGTCTACATAAAACATACAGATAGGGGCTGGAGAGATGGCTCAGCAGTTAAGAGCACTGACTGCTTTTCCAGAGGTCCTGAGTTCAAATCCCAGCAACCACATGGCGGCTCACAACCATCTGTAATGGGATCTGATGCTTTCTTCAGGTGTGTCTAAAGACAGCTACAGTGTACTCATATAAATAAAATAAATAAATCTTTAAAAAAAACATACAGATAGATGCACAAAATTTTAAATGAAAAAAAAAATCTTAAAAAGAAAACAAAACAGCCTAAATACAAGTACGGTTCCTTCTGATACAAAAGCAATACTATAGCCTGCAGAATTGAGAGAGTTCACAGTTGGAGCAATTCAGTGTGGCACTGGTTTTCAGCTTCTTCCTTGGTCTGAGAAGATAACGCTCAAAATGTTGGTGCTGGGTCTCTAGCCTCTAGAACTAGTCAGTTTCTGTTGTTTGAGCTTACCAGTATGTGGTAATACCATGGTAACCTTAGCTAACTAATAAAATCATGAGTTCACTAGATAGCTGTGGTGACCTTCCAATATGATTTGCAAAGCTCTGAAGCTTTGTTCTTTTTTTTTTTGTTTTTTGTTTTTTTTGAGACAGGGTTTCTCTGTATAGCCCTGGCTGTCCTGGAACTCACTTTGTAGACCAGGCTGGCCTCGAACTCAGAAATCCGCCTGCCTCTGCCTCCCGAGTGCTAGGATTAAAGGCGTGCACCACCACGCCCGGAGCTTTGTTCTTCCTGTATCAGTGGCTGTCTGCTTTTTCTTAACCAACATCAATGAACTATTTGTATGGATTTATACAGCAACTAAGGCTTACTGATATCATCAGCTAAACCCATATATACTGAATACCTATAGGTTACTGTGTAAAGAAAGCATCATGCAAATGCACTGGGAAGTAAGCAAAGGGCTATGTACATAAGTCAGCAGTTCTACTCCTGACTCTAGGCTTTCTTTAAATTTTATTTCCTCTAGAAAAATTCAATAACCCTAATATGGACACCCATTCTAAGATTTTCTATAGGAAAATCAATAAAGTAAAAGGCAAAGTGAAAAGAAACATGTCTATAACCCTAGCATTTAAAAGCTGAGGCTAAGTCAGCCTGTGCTCCATAGAAAGATCCAAAAATCTTATATACAAAACAAAACCCACTAAATACCAAGTATGATCCAAAATATGATCCTACAACATTTGCTAAATTCTCAAAAAGTTAAACACTGGAGAAAACCTTAAGACAGACACAAATTACTGCTTTCAAGGACAAAGTTATTGAAGAAAGCCTCCTTCATAAAGAAGAGACATAGTGTCTTTTGTCTATAGACACAAGAAGCCTGATGAGCATGTGACCTTAGTTAATGCACTTTTTAAAAGGCACTAGTTTAAGAAATTAACACGGAAGCCTGTTAATTCTGTAGCAAAAAGGTTGAGAAATGGCAGAAGAGCCGGTAAGCATGTAAGAAAGGCCCAGTGAAGACAGGCAACAGAGCACTGTCCCTGTGGTGTTAGGCAAGCTCCCCAAGTTCCTAAAGAAATAGGGTGCGTATTTGGAGGGAAACCTATCTGTACAACTCAGCTTGAAAAGCCTGTAATTTGACTTACTTAAACTTAAAATCTTTTTTTTTTTTTGGTTTTTCGAGACAGGGTTTCTCTGTGTAGCCCTGGATGTCCTGGAACTCACTTTGAAGACCAGGCTGTCCTCGAACTCAGAAATCCACCTGAATCTGCCTCCCAAGTGCTGGGACTAAAGGCATGTGCCACCATGCCTGGCTTAAAATCTTTAACTACCACATTTATAGGCTGTAACAGCATATAGCAGTATAGAATATTCATTTTCTAAACTTTTGTTTACTTAATAACAATCTGTGAATTTTATATACATATGATTATATTATATACCATATACATATATATACATGCACGCGCACACACACACACACACACACACACACACACACACATATATATATATATATGTATATATATATATATATATATATATATATATATATATACATATATATATATATATATATATATACATTTTCCCCCCCTCCCAGACAGACTTTCTCTGTGTAGCCCTGGCTGTCCTGGAACTCACTCTGTAGACCAGGCTGGCCTTGAACTCAGAAATCCGTCTGTCTCTGCTTCCCAAGTGATGGGATTAAAGGCATGTGCCACCACTGCCCAGCTTGAGATCCTGTCTTAAAAAAAAAAAAAAAAACGATTGCCAGGCAGTGGTGGCTCATACCTTAAAACCCAGCACTCAGAAGGCAGAGAGAGGTGGATCTCTGTGAATTCAAGGCTGGACTGGTTACAGAGCAGGTTCCAGGCCAGCCAAGACTACAAAGAGAAACTCTGTCTCAAAATACAAACAAACAATAAAACAGACCCTTGAAAAACATTCTTAGACCCAAATTTTAGTCTATAAACACCAAGACTATTCAACTGTATCATTACTATGTTAAGGGCAATTATTTGAAGCTGGGTTTTATAGCACACACTTTTAGTCCAAACACTCAACAGGCAGAGACAAATGGATCTCTGTGAGTTCCAGGCCAGCCAAAGCTACGTTGTGAGACTCTACCTCAAAAAATAAATAAATGAAATGAGCCAGATGTGGTGGCACACTCTCCAGGTCTCCTATAGAGGAAAACTGCCCAGCTAAGCCAGGGTACACAAGACAGCAGCAGTAGGGAGATCCTCCCCCAACAAGATGAAAGGTAAGAACTACCTCCTGAAAGTTGTCCTTTTAGACAGACAGACAAAGTCAGTCAGACTCTCCATCTCCCTCATATATTCGGTTTAAACACTGCACAGGCCTACATACAATCTTAGTGAGCTGTTTACAAACAGCAGTGTCTGTTGGGAAGTCACAAGGGTGACTCTCCAAGGCTCCAGCCCCAGCACATACCTTGGTCTCCTTGGAGCTGCTGGGACCCTTGCCTTCAGTCTTCTTCTGCTTCGCCGTGGAGGAGGAGCCGCTCTTGCTGCTGCTGCCACTGTTCTCTTTGCTGCTGGTCCCACTGGACTTTAAGGACGATGACTGACTGACTGTCCTCTTCCGAGAGCCATGCTCTGTTTTTGAATCTTTTGAAGGAACGGGCCCAGCAGGTGAAGGTAGCAAGTCCTTTTCTTTTGTACTACTCTGCTTAGATGACCTGCCAAAAAAAAAAAAAAAATCCCAGGTGCTCTCATTTCTGCACAGAGTGATACAGGAGTAAAGGATTTTTCCATCTCTTTTCACCTGCTTTAAGGACAAATTTGCAAAGATATTCTCCAAATGCTGATTACAAAAGACTGTAAATCCCATCAAGTAGTCATCTGTTGCTTTCTCTGCCTTCCCCATTTATCTGCTTTCTCTTTTCCACAATCATGCCCAGTGCCTAGAACAATCTGCCACAAAATAAATGCTTAATAAAATATTGGTTGAATCAATTGAGTAAATAGATAAATTGTGAAAAGAATAATGCTTACAAGTTACTAGCCTCTTTCAAGTTGCAGATAAGCTACCTAGGAAATGGTGAAGTTTTACTGTAACTCTTATCTTATATTCTGTGCTGGCTAGTTTTATAACAACTTGGCACAGACTAGAATCATTTGAGAGATGGGAACCTCAAGTGAAAAAATGCTCCCATAAGATTGGCTGCAGGCAAGCCTGCAGAGCATTTTCTTAGTGGTTGACACTAGAGAGGACCCAGCCCATTGTGGGTGGTTCCATCCCTGGGCTGGTGGCCCCGGGTTTTATAAGAAATCAGTCTGAGCAAGCCATGAGGAGCAAGCCAATAGGCAGCACTCCTCTGTGGCCTTTGCATCAACCTGTACCTCCAGGTTCCTGCCTTGTTGGAGTCCCTATCCTGGCTTCCTTCAATGATGAACAGTTGAAGTGATATGGAAGAATAAGTCAAATAAACCCTTTCCTTCCCAAGTTGCTTTTGGTCATGGTGCTTCATCACAGCAATAATAACCCTAACTAGGAGATATTCTTACCTCACAAAAAAAGAAGAGTAATAGCTTCCCACTTCTATTAGCTAAATGCACAGCTCTTACTACTATCTACCTGTGCATACAGGTTTATGACATCCAATCAACTAAAAAGAATATTCTGAAGCAATCGAAAAGTACCAAACAGCCAATGATAAACATAGCCAATATGGACATGCAACATGACTTGGGAACATACTCTCTGCTGCTGGATGGCTTGTGGCCTGATGAGTTCTTGTCCTCCGTTTTAGGTTTTTTGCTCTCACTTGCTCGGGTATCATCATCATTCTGGACAAAAACAGAAACAGTAGGTCTTAAGCATGACAAGGGTGTCCTATGTTAGAGGCACAGTGTGAAATGATGTGGCCGTGAGCACTGTAATAGTTTTGTATAGACATGTATTTCTATTTCTTTCTTGGATATATATATACCTGGGACTATAATTGGTGGATCCTAAGGTAACTATATATTCAGCTTTTTTGAGAAACTGCCAAACTATAATCCAAAGCAACTGCATCTCACAGTTCTGCTAGCACTGCATAGAAGTTCCAACTCTGTAGTTCCATCAGCACTTGAACAAACTACTACTTGCTAACAGCTAAGCCTCATTATCTCTGAAAAACTCATTATCTCTGAATTACAAGTGGCAAACATATCTACTGTTGATGCTACTTCTATAGGTGAAGCTAAGTTTTCCTATTGCTTCAAGTAATAAGCAATAAGAATACAAACATATTCTACTTCTAATGTAACAGAAGAGTCCATTTGCCATTAAATGATTAAAATCAGATAAATGAAAACATGAGAAAAAGTCACCTACAGACTGCTAATCTTACCAGTGACTAAGAGTCTCCTCCTAGTACTATCAGTGTAGCCTCCAGGAATTGCCCCTGATACTTTAGCAAAATTATAATTCTAGGGGAGGGCTGGAAAGACGTATTAATGGTTAAAAGCCACTGGCTGCTTTTTTTTTTTTTTTTTTTTAGTTTTTCGAGACAGGGTTTCTCTGTATAGCCCTGGCCGTCCTGGAACTAGCTTTGTAGACCAGGCTGGCTTCGAACTCAGAAATCCGCCTGCCTCTGCCTCCCGAGTGCTGGGATTAAAGGCGTGCGCCACCACGCCCAGCTACCATTGGCTGCTTTTATAGAGAGAACATCTAGTTCTAATCACCAACATGGTGGCTGACAGCCATCTGTAACTCAAATTTCAGGGTATCCAATACCTTTTTTTGATCTCTTGGCACAAGATGGTGGACACACATATATGCAGGCCCTGTTTAAAGCTGATCTTATATACACATATGCTGGCTCTGTATAAAGCTGAACTTATACCAAGCTGTGACTTTATCTTGGAAGTATTTAAGATGAGAGAGCAGGCTATGAACCCACAGACTTTCCTCCATGTTGGAACTGCACCCAGGGTTTCACACATGCTCAGGAAGAGCTCTACTATTAAGCTACACACTTAGCCTTAGGTAATTTTCTCAGTTCTGACCTGTGTCGATGGAAAAAAGCTAGGCACACAGTAAATATTGGATGAGTGAAATTCTTTTTCTTTTTTTTTTTTTTTTCTGAGACAGGGTTTCTCTGTATAGCCCTGGCTGTCCTGGAACTCACTTTGTAGACCAGGCTGGCCTTGAACTCAGAAATCCGCCTGCCTCTGCCTCTGCCTCCCGAGTGCTGGGATTAAAGGCTGGCAAGTGAAATTCTTAGAGATGTATCTGTCACAAAATTAGTCAGTCAGTCGGGCTCACATTAAGACAGTAATAAAAAGTATGACTTGACCCGAGGCTAAGACAAAAAAGGATGTATGGTTGATATTCAAACCTGGCCACCATACACTCTCTTAGAGATCCTATTTAAGAAGAGACTATCCAGCTTTATTTAAGGAGACAGAACACAGAGAAACTGTTCCATATGTAGTCTCATTGAGGCCTTGTGCTCAATCACTATTTTCCCTTACAGCTCATGATTCAAAAACTGTATTTCCATGGCATTTCAGATGCTGGTATCTAAACCTGGACAGCAAAAGGGGCTGGCAAGATGTCTCAGTGGGGTAAAGACTGGCAACTTGAGCTCAGTCCCTGGGATCCACATGGCAGAAGGAAAGAATCGACTCCCACAAGTTGTTCTCTGGTTTCCAGTTATGCACTATAGTGTACACGTGTGCAAACACATACAAATCAATAAACATAATTCAAAAGAAACAGTGACTATGCAAAGTCAAAATAGCAAGTACTTGGAGATAAGATGGCTCAGTAGTTAAAGGACATTTGCTATTCTTCAAGCAGGACCAAAGTTAAGATACTAGTAACAATGTCAGGCAGCTCACAACTGGCTGAAACTGGCTCCAGGGAATTTGACATCCTCCCCTGGTCTCCACAGGAGCATACAACAGCCTGCGTGCATACACATACACAGATACACACAGACACAGACAGGTAAACAGACAATAGACAGAGACAGACAGATAGACATACAGAACATATACTCATAGACATATAAATAAAATTATTTTAAAAATAGCTAGTATTTTAATATTAAGATGCTTAAAGATATGGAAAGTAGAAAAAAATATTTCTAAAAAAGTAAAAAAGCCACCAGCCTGTTACAGACCTTGTGTTTCCTCTTGCCTTTGTTGGAAGCCTTTTCTGAGGCTTGCTTCTGCACCTCTCTCGAGTGTTTTTCTGGAACATTTTTCTTTTCCCCCTTGGGTGGCTCTGTTTCTTTATAAGGCTTCCCGGGTATTCTAGTCAAAAGATTCAGGTCAATCTTCACAATAAGTGGATACCTGTCATCGGGCTCACTGAGTGGGGAAAGGAGCTCCTTCTCTTCCATAGGAGAGAACATTCGTTGCCGAAAAAAGCTATCTTCTTCCTCCACTGAGGAGGGTTTGACTGGAGTCCTGTTGCTTTCAGGGTACTTAGGAGTCTGTGAGGAGGGAGGCAGGCTCTCGCTCCCGTCTGAGTCTGAGGACGAGGTATCTGTCTCTATGATCTCCCGAGATTTCTGGGAGGGTTTACTTGCTGACTTGTACTTCTTTTTCTCTGCTGTAGGTCGAGGAGAAGATTTTGACTCCTTTTTGATGTTGGGTTTCCTTGAGCCCTTGGTGGCTGCTTTGTGCCTGCTGGAGGGCATGCTGGCAGTCATGTCCACAGGGGTCTCACTTTCTATCTTCAGGCCTCCACGAGGCTCTTCAGCAGCTGATTTCTCAGGTTTTTTGGGTTGTTTTTTGCCGACAGTTCTCCTCTGTGTGGTGCTATCACTCTGTGCAGGAGACTTCTGCCTCCCACGGCCACTTTCTGATCCCTTTTGGATGGTTTTAGAGTCTCGTCCTGGGGTGGCAGAGCTCGTTTCTTTCGCGCCCCCTGGATCCGTGTAGTTACTGGCAGTGCCCTGCTCCCGGCCTTCTTTCTTATAGGCTTGAGAAGATGGGATGTTGCTGTCTACAGAGGAAGCTGGGGATACTTTATGTGGGTTCACTTTGTTCAACCAATTATCAAGTTGCCACTTGTTTGTTGGTGGTGGTTCAGGCTGAAAAGGATAAAATATATAAATGTAGGGTTTTCTCACTAGTGAAGCTTTCCCCCTCTTTATAAAGTCAAGCAAGAGAAAAAAAGAAAAAATGCTTAAGGTGACAAGTATTTGTCATGTTTATGCCAGGATCAAAACACAGACAAAATATTATTAGCTCTAGTCACTTGGCTTCCTGAGTGCTGGATTATACAGGTAGAACCAACAAGAAGAGCTTATTACAAATGGCCTTTAAGGCTGGGTGGTGGTGGCACACGCCTTTAATGCCAGCACTTGGGAGGCAGAGGCAGGCGGATTTCTGTCTGAGTTCGAGGCCAGCCTGGTCTACAGAGTGAGTTCCAGGACAGCCAGAACTATACAGAGAAACCCTGCCTCAAAACAAAAAAACAAACAAAAAAAAAACCAAACAAACAAACAAAAAAAAAACAACAACAAAAAAAACCAACAAAAAAGGCCTTTAATAATTATTAATTGAGTTAGGAGTTCAACTTGAAAGGCACTATTGCAAATTATTTAAAGCTAGAAAGTAAACATATGATGTAGGTGTTAGGAGAGATTTTCAGCTGCACTGTATCAATCTACAATACAATTACACAACAGAAGACTCACTTAAGTTACAGTGACTATATAACATAAATCTTCTATTAAGAGGCAAATCCTGCTGGGCATGGTGGCGCATGCCTTTAATCCCAGCACTTGGGAGGCAGAGGCAGGTGGATTTCTGAGTTCGAGGCCAGCCTGGTTTACAAAGTGAGTTGCAGGACAGCCAGGGTTATACAGAGAAACCCTGTCTCGAAAACCAAAAAAAAAAAAAAAAGTTTTTCAAATAATAAGTAAACCCAGTCTAGGTTTTCTATAAGACACGTGGTTCGTGTTTCTTTGATGACAATCCACAGTGACGGCTGGAGTGGCTATCAGGAGAGCTTGAGTAGCAACAGCCCTCACTCTCACCTCAGGAGATGCACTCTGCGACGGCTCATTCGCCTCACTGTCACTGGAGCTGCTCTCACTCTCTGAGTCAGACCCAGAGCTGCTCTCAGATCCACTGTGGCTGCTTGAGTCATCCCTGGAGTTATCTGCTCCCTCACTGTTATGGTGTGAAGGTTCAGAGTTACTGAAGGAGATAAAACAGAAATGGCAAATGGTTCCTTTATGATGGCAACAAGATCCCACGCAAATCTGACAACCAACTTTATTAACAATGTGAGATAAGGAATCCAAAACTTTCTTACAAATGAAGTAGACACCCCCCAAAAGTCTCTGGTGTACCATTCTGCTAATAACACTCACTTTTAACATATTTTAAAATTCACCCAGTTTGAATATATAATCAATTTTTGTTAATTTCCAGAATTATACAACCACCATCACAATTGACATTATTTATAAGGCTGCTAATGACACCACAACAATGTTAAATCAGACTAACCTCAGCCATCAAACCAACAACAACAAAACCACAAAATAAAAGGATTCCCCACCTTCCTGGTGTACTCCTTGGCATCGTCTTATCACAATCCTAAAACATGAAGCATAAGAAATTATGAATGAGTAATACTCTATTTAAATAATACAAATGTCTGAACTAAAAAAACAAACAAACAAAAAAGGTTGGTTCCTTTAACATATGAATTCATAGTTACTTAATACAGTGATGATGATAAAAAAACAAAACAAAACAAAAAAAACAGTACAGTATACCACAGCACTCAGAAAGCAGAGGCAGCAGGATCATGAATCTAAGGCTACCTGGGCCTTAGTGAAACTGCCCCAAAACAAAACCAATAACCAAGCCGGGCAGTGGTGGCGCACGCCTTCAATCCTAGCACTTGGGAGGCAGAGGTAGGTGGATTTCTGAGTTCGAGGCCAGCCTGGTCTACAAAGTGAGTTCCAGGACAGCTAAGGCTACACAGAGAAACCCTGTCTCCAAAAACAAAAACAAAAACAAAACACCACAAACAGTAACAAGCCAGGAAACCTATTTTCACTTAAAGAAGTAGAGTTTGCCTAGTTCAATGCCCAGTAGCACTAACAAGAAAAAAAAAAAAAAAAAAGAATCTCTAAGATAATTCTTAAAAAAAAAAAAATTAAGGTAAGAGAGATGGCTTATCAGTTAAGAGCAGAGGCTGCTCTAACAGAGGATACCCACATAGTGCTCACAACCATCTGTAATTCCAATTCCAGGGGGCCCATGCATATAAAAAAAAAATTGTTTGTTTTAAAAAAAAAAAAAAAAGAGAAGGAAGGAAAGAAGGAAGGAAGGAAGGAAGGAAGGAAGGAAGGAAGGAAGGAAGAAAGAAAGAAAGAAAGAAAGAAAGAAAGAAAGAAAGAAAGAAAGAAAGAAAGAAAGCAAACTGGGGCTGGAGAGTTGGCTCAGTAGTTAAGAGCACTGACTATTCTTCCAGAGGTCCTGAGTTCAATTCCCAGCAACAACATGGTGGCCCATAACCATCTGTAATGGGATCTGATGCCCTCTTCTAGTATATCAAAGACAGCTACAGTGTATTCACATACAATAAATAAATAACTTCGTAAATATTTCTTGTAAGTAATCTCTTGCTTCAAAAATACATTTGAACCACAATAAGTGTTAGTGAAACATCAATTTAAGAGAAGCAGCAGCAGCAGCAGTAGCTCAAAGACATTACAGAAGGCAACAATCATCCAGTGTCAGAAAGCTTATAAAACAGAAAAGGTTCCAGGCAGTGGTGATGCACGCCTTTAATCTGAGCACTTGGGAGGCAGATGCAGGCGGGTTTCTGAGTTCAAGCCCTGCCTGCTGGTCTACAGAGTGAGTTCCAGGACAGTCAGGGCTACACAGAGAAAGTCTGTCTTGAAAAAAAAAAAAAAAGTTCCTGCCCGAGACACAATGAAAGCGTAAGGTGAAGGACTTGGCGTACCTGCTCCCCATCGCTGTC
This sequence comes from Mus minutoides, assembly GCA_902729485.2. Classification (NCBI taxonomy): domain Eukaryota; kingdom Metazoa; phylum Chordata; class Mammalia; order Rodentia; family Muridae; genus Mus; species Mus minutoides. Next base: position 480,148 of record LR749644.1, on the reverse strand, counting down.
TTCACTGCTGCTTAGTTTTAAGTCATCCTTTAACATACTAGAGGGAAAATGCAGAAAGTAGCATTAATTAGTCACAGCAGGCCAGAATACTAAATATTTATCAATAATTCTAGGAATAATCATTGTGTAAACCAAAAATTTAATTGAAACACACACACACACACACACACACACATACTCTCTCTGTTTGGAATTGTTCACATTATACCAAAATATTTTAAAGGAAATCAGCCATTTTTGTAAGCCTTAAACTTTCCATGCATTAAACAAATTTTTTTAGGTCAGCCTAGACTACAGAACTAGTTCTAGGACAGCCAAGCCTTACACAGGAAAAGCCTGTCTTGAGGGAAATTTTCTTTTGTTTTGCTTTGTTTTAAGACAGGATTTCTCTGTGTAGCCCTGGCTGTCCTGTAACTCTTAATACCAGGCTGCCCTCAAACTTAGAGATCTGCCTGCCTCTGCCTCTGCCTCTGCCGCCTAAATGCTAGGGTAAAAGGCATGTGCCACGACTGCCTAGCCTAAAATTACTTTTTTTTTAAAAGTACTTTTTATCTGTTATATGCATATGAGTACACCACCATTGCTATCTTCAGACACACGAGAAGAGGGCACCAGACCCCATTACAAATGGTTGTGCGCTACCATGTGGTTGCTGGGAATTAACTTAGGACCTCTGGAAGAGCAGTCGATGCTCTTAACCGCTGAGCCATCTCTCCAGCCCAAAAAATTACTTTTTAAAGAAAACAGAATTTAGTATTCGGCAAAGATAGCAGTGGGCATGTTAGGAACAGAAGAAATGCTGGCTCCACAAGTAAAACATTCGATTTTGTTTTCTAGTTCAACTCATATACATTCCTGTTACAAAATTGTACACATATATGTTAATAGAGCTTTGGTCTACTAGATAAGACTCCTAAAGAAAAGCAAGATAAAGTCAAAGCATCAAGCAATTTCTTCTTTGTCTCCAATAATCCACAAAGAGAGGGACCTGGGTAACTTCTAGTGGTTGGATAACTTTGAAAACCACAACACAATTTCCAGAGTCAAAATTCTGGTTCATAACCGTCTGGCTAAAGATACAAGTAGACATGAGCAAAGAGTTTGGGGTAAGAAAGGACCATGTACAAATTTTCAAACTTCAACTTCTAAGTCTCCCTTTACCAAAATTCAAATTGAATTTAAAGTATATAAATAGAGGAAGCTGACAATTTCTGCATTTTGTTTTCAAAGTAATGTCAAAGATTGAAGTTTTTTTCTAAGGCTAAAATCACTAAACTTAAAATCAGAGTAACACAAAACATTGTGGTTTTACATGAATAACTCTTTAACAGGAAGTCTGGGAGACCTGTACTAGACAGTGCTTCCTTTCTCATTAGCAGGCGTTCCATTACCTTTCTTTTGAAAGGGTTTTGAGTCCCCAGGCAGATGGAAGGAGTCTTCTTTCACCGCAGTAACTACCTGCCCTCTCCCCTCAAAGACTAATCTGCATTTCTAAATCTGGCCATCAATTCAAACATACACAAAAATTACCTAGAAATAAAGCAACCAGATGACTATTGAATATGAGAAGTATTTTAAAACCAGTTCAGTAAATGAAAATTTTAGAAAGTTTCCTTTTATACAAGGGCTTAAGTGTATCTCTAGAACTGATTTTTAGTAAGGAAAATGTACTTAACTCTGAATTCTCTCAGCCCTTATGATTTAATAATAGCAGCTCAATGAACCTGTTTACATATGTGAGTATGTCAAAGCCTTTACCACACTGTTCCAGGTCCAGCATTGTTCTAGTTTCCTCAGCAACTGAAGCAGTATGTCCATGGTATACATGGTATATACAGCAGACATGTATTATTAGTTTTTGCATACAGATATGATAAAAAGAATATATGAGTTTCTCAGAAGTAGTGTATTTCTTTCTCAATCCTCCTTTTGTTCCATGAAGAGGCTGTTAGACTGAGGTTAACTCTGTGGTCTGTGGCTATGGCACAGGAAGCCACACAGTGGCTGTTCCTTGGGAACTTGCTCTAACCACTGTGTTAACCTGTGATCTTAGGAGGTCAGGTGCTCACTCTTGAGATGTAATTTATTAACTTCTAATAGCCAACACCGACTGTGATACAAATTTCTGATTCTACCTACAAAATATAATAAAAACGGGAAAACTTAAAGACAGTATAAACAATGTTGTTTAGTGTACAGCACTCAGTAACTAAATGGAAGGTTAAATAAGAAGAATCAATTGTTTAACACAATTTCTTTATTAAATGTAAACTGTGAACTCAGAAGGGTGGGCGAACCTAGGCCACTAATGTTTTTCTTTTCCTTTTGTTTTTTGAGATGCTTGTTATTTTGGAGAAAGAGTATTACTATACATAGCCCAGATTGGTCCAACTTGCTTTGTATGTAGCTCTGGTTGGCTTTAAACTAATGGTAATCCTCCTGACTCAGCCTTCTGATTGCTAGGATTATAGACATTTATTTCCATAGTCAGTATTCTACTGCTGTTTTGTAAAGAAAATATCGGACTGGAGATATTGTTCAGTAGTATGGTACTTGCCTAACATGTGCAAGATCCTTTGTTCAATCTCTATTACCACCAAAAAGGAGAGAAAACCGAGGAATAACAACATGTGCCTATATATAATCAGAACACATGGGAGGCAGAAGCAAGAGGATCAAGTTCAACTCATCTTTGACTACATGTGGTAAGTTTGAGGACAGTCCAGACTACATAAAACTCAGTCTCAAAAGACAAAACAACAAAGTTAGTGTTGTTAGTCTATACAGCTTTTATATTAAATGATAGAAGGGAATATTTAGGACATAGGCTATGTGGTCTTTAAAATCTATAATCTCTAGCTCTTTATAGGCAAAGTTAGCTTATGTCTGTCTTGAAACATTAGTGTTTCTGCATGGGAATGTATGTAGCTCAACAGTGAAATATGAGTTCAGCATGCACAAGGTCTCTGGTTTCACAATGAAACCAGAGTCCAATGAGATGGCTCAGAGGGTAAGGCGGCTTGCCACTACACCTACCAACCTGAACTTAATCTCTAGGACCAAAGAACTGACTCCTACAAGTTGTCCTGACTTCCACATACCTCTCCATACACACACACATACAAAATTCATGGCTATTTAAATTTTAAAAAAACAAAAGAATACTATTTCTAGCATAAATATTCAGCTATTACAGCTATCTTCTAGGAAAAGAAGACATACATTAAGCAATAAACTTACGATTTTGACTGGTGTCCATTTGATGTTTTAGCAGTACTGTATCTTTCTGAAACAAAAAATATAGAAGTGAACAATTGAGTTGTTTATTTAGATTATAAAATATCTATACAAAATGTCAATCTCCAAATATATATATATATATATTACATTGCACAAGATGGACAAAAGACACAGGCATCCTCAGGCAATGATCTTCCACAGCCATTTTAGAAAGCAATATGCTCACATTACCTTATCAATACTGTAACTATGCTGCTATTGATCTAGTTCAATGAAAGGAATCTACCCACTTATCTGGAGAAATACATACAGACATGATATTCATAATATGGATTTATGCATATTTTTTGGAGACAGGGTCTTACTACACAGTCCAGACTGGCCCAAATTCACAATGCAGAGCCTGAACTGGCCCTGAACTTGCAATCTTTCTGGCTTGGCTGCCCCAGAGTCAGGGTTACAAGTATGTATCACCACATCCAGCATTATAAATGCACAGCTTTAACGACAAAAGCTAGGAAATAAAATATATGTCCACTAGTAAGAAGCTAATTAACTGTAATTATTTCATTTAACATGGTTTAATATTATAAAAGAGTGAACTAGAATTACATATTGATAAACACTTAGAGTAAATCCAGTGAAAAGTACCAAGTATTAACAAGTGAGAAGAAATGTATGATCCTGTTTGCCATAATTAAACACTGGGGAAGTAAATGAGGGTGGGGAAGAAGTAAGGAGGAGGCAAACTTGAGAGAAAATGAAAAGGTTAGGGTTTCTAGCCAGCTATTTTGGGGCATGTCAGCATCTCAAAGCAGGGTGTGGTGATGCACTCCTGTAACTCTAGCGGACAGAGACAGAGACAGAGACAGAGTCAGGAGGATCTATGAGTACCAAGCTAGTTTAGGCTACATATTGAGAGCCTGCTTCAAAAACCACTGTCAGACCTAGGCAGTAGTGGTGAATGCCTTTAATCTCAGCATGAATGAAGCAGGGGCAGACAGATCTCTGTGAGTTCAAGACCAGCCTGGTCTATAGCATAAGTTCCAGGACAGCCAGGGCTATACAGAGAAATCCAATCTCAAAACCTAAAACGACCAAACCTCACTGTCATGTTCCTTTATCTGTAGCTACAGCTCTAAGGTAGAACTAAATAGCCATACAGATGTAAGGTTTGATGTAAGTTGTCCTGTGACGTCCACATGTGTACTATAGCTTTCCTATGCCTCCTATACACACGATAGATAAATCAATAAACAGATAAATTCTTGTTTCGTCTCTTGCATTAAGAACACACACACACAATTAGCAAAAGGTCAAATTTTTCTACATCTTTCATAATACTTTTAAGCCAGCATAAATCTCATAAGTGGTTGTTCCTAGAATATATTTGTTCCAGAGCCTCATGGTAACACTCAGACATCTGCAATGGCTGACCTCACCAGTGTCAGTCTACACACTTCTTAGTGCACATATTTTCTACAGCCATGTTCCCCAAGAGACTGAGAAGTGAAGAGTGGAGGTAACAAGAAGGCTGCAGAGAACCCCAGGCGTGGTGGCGTACACCTTTAATCCCAGCACTTGGGAGGCAGAGGCAGGTGGATTTCTGAGTTTGAGGCCAGCCTGGTCTACAGAGTGAGTTCCAGGACAACCAGGGCTATACAGAGAAACCCTGTCTCAAAAAAACAAAAAACAAACAAACAAAAAAAGAGTAAGTAAGGAATACATAGAAATCCTAGCTAACACAACCATTGCTACCTACAGTTTTATCATCACAAAACCAATACCATAAACGAAATGGGAAGGCAGAAGAATGGTTCTTACTTCATTTGGTACCCACCAAATTGATTTTATGAAATTTTTAACTGTTAGTTCAAATAAGTAAATTTATTTTGTTCTTGAGACAGTGTCTTTCTACACAACCCTGGCTAGCCTGGAGCTCACTATATAGAGCAGGAAGACCTTAAACTCCTAGATATTTGCCTGCCTCTGGCTCCTAAATTACAAGGAGGGATTAAAAGCAAGCACTACTATGCCCAGCTTATTTTCATTTTTAATGACCTACAGTTCTTAAGTTTTCTTAAGACTAAGCTTAAGGGCTGGAGAGATGGCTCAGAGGTTAAAAGCACAGACTGCTCTTCCAGAGGTCCTGAGTTTAATTCCCAGCAACCACATGGTCTGTAATTGGATCTGATGCCCTCTTCTGGTATATCTGAAGACAGCAACAGTGTATTCACAATCAGTCTTTAAAAAAAAAAAAAAAGACTGAGCTCAGATTGTTATTTACCAGATAATAAAATCAGGGTAAAACACATAAAAAAAATTATTAGGAAGCACTATAAGGTGTGGCTATATGAATAAAATACCCAATAAATAGGTTAACTTGAAAATCAACAAGAAAAGAAATACTTACTTTGTTCTCCAGGGCCAAAGTTAGACTGTTGTGACTCCTACGAGAAAGGAACATGAAGTTATACAAAGTGATGGTATAAGAGAAAAATCTATTAGTGAGGAAAGCTCCAAGTGATAAAAATGCTTCAACATATACGAAAGAGAAACTACTGGAGGAATGTGATGATCCCATCTACAAAGACTATCAGAGCTTACGGAAATATACAAGGCCACCCAAGAGTCTCCATTTCTTTTCAGCAGTATACATGATACTCATAATCTAATTCAGAGATCTAGGGAGTTCGTATAATTTGAAGATTTTTGGTCTTGAGGATAGAAAGATGTTCCAGTGTTAAGCTCCTCTTCCTGAGGATTGAGTCCAGTACTTGGTTGGCATCCATGCTGGACAGGTCACAACCCACTGTTGGATACCTGAGCCTTCTGGAATAGACCACGTACACACATATACTTACAAAACTACATCTTTAATTCTTGGTCTTGAGAAAGTGCTTGGACTACAAATGTAGATAAGTAGTAGACAGCATTTGCTTACTATACTCAAGGTCCTGGGTTCAATCCCAGATTAAAGGAAAGACTTAATTTAAATAAATAAAAAAAAGAGCTAGAGAATTTAACTCAGTTGATACAGTACTTATCTAGCATGCATGAACCCTGGGTTCAATCCCCAAAGCCCTATAATCTAAGTGTTGTGGCTTATAACTATAATGCTAGTACTTGGTAGGTAGAGGCTGAAAAACTTGGAACTGAAGTTTACCCTGAGCCATATTGTGAATTCAAGGATAGCCTGTGCTACCTAAGAGCCTGTCTCAAAAAGCAAAACAAAACAAACCTAAATAAACATAATTGCGCCATCTATAATACATTCAAAATATACTATATCTCTACAAAAAAAACCACAGCTCCAACATGGGTGTCCTATGCCATGCCCCTCTATTCCCTTCCTACTTTCTGTCCCTGGTTTCTTAAAATCCAATAGCATTGTAAAGAACAAACTGTCACATACTTCTTTTTATTATTTATTTGCTTTTCAGATAAGGTATCAATATGAAGCTTGGGCTGGTCTGAAACTCTATGTGGACCAGGAAACCCTCAAATTCAGAGATCATGCCGGGCGTGGTGGCGCACATCTTTAATCCCAGCACTCGGGAGGCAGAGGCAGGCAGATTTATGAGTTCGAGGCCAGCCTGGTCTACAAAGTGAGTTCCAGGACAGCCCAGAAGATCACGTGTAGATCCCATACATTGGAACAGGAAGCTATGAAGTTGAAGTTGCCTTGGAGACTCAAAGATGTTAAAAGTGCCAGAACCATGGGATACTTGCCTAGGAAAGCTACTAGCAGGGAGTGGAACTAGCCCAGAAGAAAGAACTTTCTTTATTGCAGTCATCAAAGATGAAAAAGGAGTAGAGATCTGAAAACCACTTTGACATCAGAACATGAAGATGCAGAGTTGGAAGTTTGCCCAGCTGATTTCCTGTCCTGCTTTGGGGGATTGCAGTTAAGTGATAGGATCAATCTGAGAAGAGACTTTGAATTTTGGACTTTTAACACTGTTGAGACTGCTATAGACTATGGGGACTTTTGCAGTTAGATACTTTTTTTTTTCCCCCGAGACAGGCTGGCCTCGAACTCAGAAATCCACCTGCCTCTGCCTTCCGAGTGCTGGGGTTAAAGGTGTGCACCACCACGCCCGGCTCTAAATGTACTTTTATTAGGCTATGGCTAGGTATGGCCCCCATAGACTCGTGTGTTTGAGCAAATTTATAGGGGCCAGAGTGGCACTATTAGGAGGTGTGGCCTTTTTGGAGTAGGTGTGTCACTGTGGGTATAATACCCTCATTCCTAGTTGCCTGGAAGTCAGTATTCTGCTAGCAGCCTTCAAATGAAGATGTAGAACGCTCAGCTCCTACTGCACCATGCCTGCCTGGATGCTGTCAGGCTCCCACCTTGATGATAATGGACTGAACCTCTAAACCTGTAAGCCAACCACAATTAAATGTTGTCCTTTATAAGAGCTGCCTCGGTCACGGTGTCTGTTCACAGCAGTAAAACCCTAACTAAGACAGTTGCCATGATAAAATATTGACCAAAAGCAACCAGGAAAAAAAGTTAATATTTTTGTGTTTATAAGTGTTTTGACTGCATGTATATTACTTATAGACTATTTGAATGCCTAGAAGCCATGGAGGCCAGAAAAGGATGTAAGATCCCCCGGATCTAGAATTATTATAGGATGTTATTATTTAGTCCTCTGGGATAACAAGCCAGTGCTCTTAAACAGAGTCATCTCTCCAACCCTTTCCTTTGTATTTAAATATCTCTTTTAGTTAGAGAGAAACAGTATCTAAACCATGTAGTATTTTGCCTACAGCACGCAGAAAACTGCCCAGAGGCCACTGCCAAAAAGCAAGTTTCTATGGCCTCTAGACTAAAACTAGAAAACCTAACATGTTATCCCAACGGCACTCAAGTATTCTGCCTCTTTCATGAACAAAGGATGCTAGTTGTGCTCAGATTCAAAGGCTGCTGTCTAATTCTAACAAAATCTTAATTTTAGAAAATGTAAAACTTTCCAAGGTTGCCATCTCCTTTCCATGTATCAGTTGATTTCTCCTTTTCAGCTGGGCATGGTGGCACATGCCTTTAATCCCAGCACTTGGGAGGCAGAGACAGGCGGATTTCTGAGTTCGAGGCCAGCCTGGTCTACAAAGTGAGTTCCAGAACAGCCAGGGCTATACAGAGAAACCCTGTCTCGAAAAACAACAACAACAACAACAAAATCAAATTTCTCCTTTTCAACACATCATTATGCTCATCATATAAATATGACAATATTTTTATATCTTGTAAAATCACTCTCAACATAACATGTTGCTTCTACCATATTTGTTTGGTACCATTTATAGAAATATGCTTCAAAAGGCAATCATCTTTTTTATATACCCACCATCTCCCAGTAGCTCTGTAATCATTTTGCCATAGCTCTCTATTAAAAAGGTTTGTGAGCCGGGCGTGGTGGCACATGCCTTTAATCCCAGCACTCAGGAGGCAGAGGCAGGCGGATTTCTGAGTTCGAGGCCAGCCTGGTCTACAGAGTGAATTCCAGGACAGCCAGGGCTACACAGAGAAACCCTGTCTCGAAAAAAATTTAAAAAAAGTTTGTGGATGGGTGTGGTGCCATCTCTAATCCTAGCACTTGGAACACAGATACATTTTTTATTTATGTATTTATTATTATACATACATAAGTACACTGTAGCTGACTTCAGACACACCAGAAGAGGGCATTAGATCTCATTACGGATGGTTGTGAGCCACCATGTGGTTGCTGGGATTTGAACTCAGGACCTTTGGTAGAGCAGTCAGTGCTCTTACCCGCTGAGCTATCTCTCCAACCCACAGGTGTATTTCTTACATAGTAAGAAGACCCTGTCTAAAAAGCAAGCAAACAAACTAAAAACTTTTTGAAAAAGGTTGTCATCAACAAGAATTACTGTCAAATTTAATGCTTGAAATAGAACTTAACTATGTTAAACAAATAAAAACAGAAATTTAGAAGTGCGAACCATATCTGAGATCATATTACGTTAACTGAGACCAACAGCATATAAGATACTGCAGAACCTTACAGTATAGCAATAAAACAATATAAAATGGGGCAACAAAAGAAAAGACTGCATTATGTAATACCAATCCTTGAAGCAGGAAGAAGGAAGAAAACAGAAAAGAATATGAGTGCTGTAAATAACTGCAAAGGTTTTACAAATTTGGTAGAAACTATAAACCACAATTCCAAGCTCAATAAATGTCAAATACAAGAAAAGAATAACATACATATAGATTATTCAAGCCAAAATATCTACAAGTTAAGAGTTCTATAAAAGGGGGTGGAGGTGGCAGGTGGGGAAGGGGGCATGGTAACACTTGAATCTCAGAGGTAGCAGAAGCAGGAGGACATTGTGGTCCAGGTCAGCCTGGGCTCTGTAGTAAGGCCCTATTTAAACAAACAAAACAGCCAAGCACTGTGGTGTTTGCCAGTAGTCTCAGATAGCTTGAGAAGCTGGGAGGTGGCATGGGGTTGGGGATAACTTGATACCCTAGGAATTCTGGGACCAGGCTGGATAACAAAGCAAGATAAGATCTCCTACTACACACACACACACACACACACACACACACAAACACACAAAATTGTTTTAGGTATCAGCAAAAAAGTACTGAAGGAAACAGGTAGCACAGAAAGAACTGGCACCAGATAGAAAGCTCAAGGAACAGAAATGACAAGCAAATGAATGTTAACTGCATAGGAGGGGAGATTTTTATCTTCTTCTTTTTTTTTTTTTTTCTCCAGACAGGGTTTCTCTGTATAGCCCTGGCTGTCCTGGAACTCACTTTGTAGACCAGGCTGGCCTCGAACTCAGAAATCCACCTGCCTCTGCCTCCTGAGTGCTGGGATTAAAGGCGTGCGTCACCATGCCCGGCTTTTATCTTCTTCATTTAATACTGATTAAAGATAATAAGCCAGGCATGGTGAGACACACAGTCTAACACTTGGATGACTGTGGCAAGAGGATCAGACCTTCAAGGTCATTCTTGGCTACATAGAGGTCTGAGGCCAGCCTAAGACATAAAAGCTGAGTTGGGTAGGGTTGGGGGAAGAGGAGTACAGAGAAAATTAATGGGACATGGGAAGGGAAAGAGACCCCATTCCAGTTTCTCATCAGAAACAGTAATTCCAGCACCATTAATAAGATTTATTGGGAGGCTGTTTACATGAGATAATAATCCTTTATATAAAGCTTTTTTCAAACAAAAATGTTAAAATATCAAAGAACCTTTTGGAGTGGGAGACTTTCTCCATGTATCCTTGACTGTCATGGAACTCACTCTGTAGACCAAGATGGCCTCAAACTCAGGGATCCACCTGCCTCTGCTTCCCAAGTGCTGGGATTAAAAGCATGTGTTGCTGCCACCGCTGCTGCCACCACCACCACCACCACCACCACAGCCACCATTAACACCACCCAGCACAATGAACCAATTTTCAGGGCTGAGCATACATGACCTATGAGTATGGCCCTATTGTTTACACAGATAAAAACTTGAAATTTTCTAGAAACAGACAAATCTATAAACCTTAGTTTCTAGACTTTCTGACCCAAACAGAATTAATCTACAAATCAGTAACGTGGAAAAATCTCTCAAGTACTTGAGAAATATAGAACATTTAAAAAAATTTGAAAATAAATAATAAAAAGGTAAAGTACAAAATATTAAAATTTGTGATCTTTGTTTAAAGAATATTAACATAAAAAAGTAAGGAAAACCCCACTTTAATGATGCTACTTTCCACTTCATGAAAAAAAAAGTTTTTAAAATGAAGGCAGAAGAAAAAAACATGAAAAATTATGGTAGACAGCCGGGCTACAGTGGCGCACACCTTTAATTCCATTACTCGGGAGTCAGGCAGATTTCTGAGTTCGAGGCCAGCCCGGTCTACAAAGTGAGTTCCAGGACAAGCAGGGCTATACAGAGAAACCCTGTTTTGAAAAAACAAAAAACAAAAAACAAAAAAAAATTATGGTAGAAATGATAAAAGAAAAACTAGGGGAAAAACTGATGAGATTAATAAAAGAAACTCTAGAAAGCTATCTGAAAAGAACAAATTGTCAACATTAAAAACAGAAATGTAAGATACTAAATCAATGAGGATATTATGAAGAACTTACATCAAATTTGTTAGCATCATTGGCCATTAATACACAAATGGAAGTCCAGGAATCCAGATCAGTCAGTAGAGAGCCTGTCAAACACTCAGGAGGTCCTAGGTTCTACACCTGCTTCACACAAGCCAGGCATGGTGCTACATGCTAGTAACCCCAGCTCTCAAAGGTTGAGGCACAAGGAGCAGGAGTTCCATGTTATTTTCAGCTACATACCAAGTTGGAGACAGTCTGGGGTTTAAGAAACCATATCTTAATAAAGGAGAGAAGGGGGAGGAGAAAGGGAATAAAAAGGGAAAAAAGAAAAAACTGGAAAAACACTTTGAAAGATACAAACTATCAAAATTTATTTAAAAAAAGAAATAATGTGGTGGCACACACCTTTAATTTCAGCACTCTAGAAGCAAAGGTAAGCAGATCTCTTTTGAGTTCCAGGCCAGCCTAATCTACATAGAAAGTTCCAAACTGGCTACAGCTGCATTGAGACCCTGTCTCAATAAATAGAGAGATAGAGAGATAGAGAGATAGAAAGACAGATTATCTCTAACCTACATACACACAGACTCTGAGGGTAATAATAAAGCAAAAAGCTTACTTTGTACTTGCTTTTGCAAAGCTGAAGTTGCTGCACCTAGACACAGCCAATGAACAAAATGAGCAACAATAAACAGGAACCTTAGGCAGGGGCCTGAGATAAAGGGAAACTTGTGTTCTGAATGAAGAACGTTTGCTGTGACTGGCATGATGAAGAAAACAGTGAGTGGATGGTGTGAAGATAAGTGGATTCTGAGAGAATATTGAAGAAACCAACAGAAGACCCAGGTGATCTGAAACATTCTTACTGAGCACAACGGGTTTGGATGTTTGCACCAAGTTCACTAAGATGCATCAACAGTGTTCAGTCAGGAGCCTGATTCTTTATATCATCATATTGGTTCTAAGCAGTAATGTTGGAAGGGCTCTGAAGCAGTCCCTTTGGAACGTTTTTAGAGCATAGACCTCCATGGTCCAGAAGAGGGATCCCAGCTTAGACTATGGCAGTGGAAATGAGGATACAGAGAAATGAAAAAAGCCATAGGGTGGATACCCTTCCAGCAAGGGAAGAAATGGAAGCTTTTTTAGTAAAAACAAAGGATAAATCCTCACAGTCCTTTTTAAAAATTATCTTTATAATTTTATTTATTTCTTTGTGCAGATGTACACACAAACCATGTTGCACATGTGGAGATAAGAGGATGACTTGTGAGCCAGGCAATGGTACATACACCTTTAATCCCAGTGCTTGGGAGGCAAAAGCAAGCAAATCTCTGAGTTCAAAGCCAGACTACATCATGAGATCCAGGACAAGCAGGGCTAAAAAGAGGACAACCTTGGGAGTCAGTTTTCTTCTTCCACCATATAGGTCTCAGGAATCAAACTCAGGCTATCAAACTTGGTAGCAAACCCCTTAACCTATTAAGCCATTTCATTGGCCTCAGTCCTTGTTTTCATATTCTCATGTTTGGTAATCACATTGGTGACTTTTTTTCTTTTTTCTTTTGTTTTTATGTTTTTCTAGACAGGATTTCTCTGTGTAGCTCTCCCTGGCTGTCCTGGAACTCACAGGGAGACTAGGCTGGCCTCAAAGTCACAGGGATCCACCTGTCTCTTCATCCCAAGTGCTGAAATTAAAGTCATGTGCTGCCACTACCCGGCATTGGTGATTTTTTTTTTTTTTTTTTTTTTTTTTTTTTTTTTTTTTCTGTGTCAAAAATCCCTGAGTAAAGCAACTTAAGGAAAATTACATACTTATATATGATGGATAGAGTTAACTAACCTTATATGATATATACAGTTACCTGACCTTATATGATCAATACAGTTACCTAACCTTATGTGATGGATACAGTTACCTAACCTTATATGATCAATACAGTTGCCTAACCTTATATGATGGATACAGTTACCTAACCTTATATGATCAATACAGTTGCCTAACCTTATATGATGAATACAGTTACCTAACCTTATGTGATAGATACAGTTACCTAACAGTCAAAATGCCAATAAAATAAAGATGCACAAAATTACCTTCAAGATGTATGTATAAGGTCTATATAAAACATTAATCAATGTTGTGTTCATACTTCAGTTCAAGAAGCCCATATCCTATATGGAAGTCTTTCAAAAATTTTAAAGCACCTTTAATTTAAAATTTAAAGTCTGAAACACTTCTTACTCCAAACATATGGAATTATGTAACCCATAGAGGAACGCCCAATAAACACAAGAAAAAAGATAGTTCAATATGACCAGTCTTAAAGGAGTATAAATGAAGATAAGAATAGCATACCCCTAATACACCTGCTACAATGAATAAAAACAAATAGATAACAATTCTAAGCTGGAGGCACAGACAGAACAAGTGGACTGACTAGCACACACTGTTGAAGGGTGGGGAGGGTAAAGCCAGTCTTACAACCGCTCTAAAGAACAGTGCTTAGGAGCCTCCAAGTGTAATAGGGATTTACCGCACAATTCAGCAACTCTTGTCACCATATCATTAGCATTTACCCATGAGAAAAAAAATAAGTCTACAATATATACAATAATGTTTATAGATATTTAACAGCTTAAAAGTGGAGATAACTTACATAATCATCAACAACTAAATGGATAAAGAAATTTTAGCATTTTCATTAAAAGCTTCCTAGGAGAAAAAAAAAAACTTACTGATATACTCAAGAACAGAGAAGACAGCTTGTTTTCATGGGCCTGAGTTCTGTCTCCAGTGCACACACACGGCACACACACGGCACACACACACACACACACACACACACACACACACACACACACACACACACAGGAGGATGGATGGCTGTGATGACAACAGATCAATGAGGCTTGCTGCCTACTAGCCTCTCAGAAAAAGAGTGAGCTTGAGATTCTGAGAAAGCCTACATCCAGGAAGTAAGTCAAAAAGCCATAGAGGAAGAAGACATTAGCTGTCTCTCTCTACTCTCTACACACATAAATGGGTGTGTATACCTACCCATACATGTGTATACACACAAACATACATTAAAAAAAGAGTTCAAGATCATCATAAGCTATACAGAGTTCATAGACAGTCTGGACTACATGAAACTCTGTGTCAAAAAGTAAACAACAGCTGGGCAGTGGTTGCACACATCCCAGCACTTGGGAGGCAGAGGCAGTTATATCTGAGTTCAAGACTAGCCTAGTCTACAGAGCAAGTTCCAGAAGAGCTGGGCCTACACAGAGAAACTCAATCTCAGGTGGGGGCGGGGGAGGACAATAGAGGAAGACACTGATGTAGACCCCAGTTTCCATACCCAAAAGCACAGGATGTGCATCATTCACATAAACACGCACATATACACATGCTCAAAACTAGTTTTTGCCCTTAAAAAAAAAAAAAAATGAGGGCTTATGAGATGACTCAATGGAAAAGGTGCTTGTTGCCAAGCCTGACAATCTAAGTTCCTGACACCAGATGGTGGAAGAAACCAGTTCATAGCACGTACCACACATGTCACACACACACACACACACACACACACACACACACACACACACACACACACTAAAAATGTTTAGTACTGAAAACTGATGGTAACTTACACACTAAAGAGAAATGGCTAAGTAAAGTCAGATAATTTATACTTTAGATGAATTCAAAAGGTATTAAATCTTTCTAAGGAAACACCATGGCAAGGGCTCCAAGAGCACTGCTCACAGACCACTGCTACAGAACAGTTTATCTGAATAGGAATAACATATTGATATGGAGTGAGCACACACATGCATGCAAATGGTATGAAAAGGTTTTCAAAGACACATGACATTGGATGACCTCGAAAACAAGAATGGGAAGAGTTGGTATTAGGAGTCCTGAACAAACTTTTACATAAGAATGTATTTTTTTGTCTGGTTGTTTTGGGGAAGGGGAATTTTGAATTCTGAAAATGTAGCCAGATTGGCCTTAAGCGCCTGACCCTCATGTCTTTGCTTCCATTGTTCTGGGGATCACAAATGTGAGCTTCCAAACCCAGCGTTTTATATTGTTGGTTTTTTTAAATATTGTTTACATATTAAATTCATGTTAAAAAATTAATCAGCAAAGTTTAGATGGGCTGAAAATGGTTGTGTGAGGGCTCATAAGATGGAACTATGTGGCTAGGTTCTGAGGCTCCTCAGAAAACAACCTGAGCCACATTCTGTCTAGAATACCATGAATTTGCAATAACAACAATGCCTTTTTTTCTAACTTTCTCCCCATAATGCCTTCCAAATTTTCTTAAGTAACTCTCAAAGATGCTCTCAATTCTATTATTATTTTAAAATATCTTCATAGAAATCTTTACTACTTAAAATTACTCCTTTATTTGTTTGTTTATTGGGTTTCCCAGCAGGGAATGGCAAAACGATTTTGAACTCATATAACTGTAGTTGAGTCATTTAGAGTTTTTTTTACATCAAAGACACATTTTATTTACTTACCTTAGTTGGAAAAGGGAATTTGGAAGGTTCTGTTTTGCATGGTGTATGAATAGCCGTTAGAGGGGGAGGCCATGAATGCGTCATCTCCTGAAATGTAATTATTACAGTTTGTTTTCAACCAGGACAAGGTTACAAATCTATACGCTAAAAACCAGATTTTACTTACAAATACTGGTTTTATGATCAATTTTCCAAAACTATGCATAGTGAGCCAATGGATATTAATAAAGCACAAATGTGCCCAAGTGGTACGGCTGGCACTGGGGCAGGAAATAACAAGCCCTCTCTGACTTTAAGGGGTCTATAGGTAGAACGATAAAATCTGTGGACAGGCGTAGAAACCAGCCTGTAATGAAACACAAGGTCTGAGAGGTTGGTTTGTTTTTTGAAACAGGGTCTTATTCTATAGCCCAGGCTCCCTCAGCTTGCTATGTACAACAAAGAAGCCTTGAATTTGTGCTGATCTTCTTGCTTCTGGCTCCTAAGTACTAGATCAGAGAGGCATGAGCCACCATGCCTAACAAACCTGTATTATGCAATGCTGCTCAAAAAAGATCTTGCTATGGAATGGAAGATGATGACAATAAGGAAAGCAGCTAACATTAATCTTTACTATTAATAGATCAGAAACTATGATAAATGTTTTGCTTGTCAATCATTTCTCCAAAGCTTAAGGTAGTTTAGTAAATAATGGACAGAGAATTTCCTTATAGGAAGTCTGACCTCAGAGTTCACATGCTGATCGAAAAATTTGGTCATGTGAAGACATAAAATAGAGATTTCAAAAGTATATTAGGAAGAAAACAGGTAAGAAAGACCCTGAGTCTAATATTATTCAATGTCTTCTATCCATTTAATCATGTTATAAACAGCTGAGCATGGTGGCATGTGCCTCTAATCTTAACTCTTAAGAGGAAGAATTCAAGACACCCTGCACTAATGACACCCTGTTTAAGAGGAGGAAAAAGGCTCAAATAAATCTAGATAACAATGTGTATATCAGAGGATCAATGTGTATATCAGAAGTATCAATTAGAATAAGAGTGTATTTTATTTCCAGCATTTTGTTCAAATTTAGCCCATTAGGTAAATTAAAGGTGACTTGTGATACTTAGAAATTTATACTGTGGTATAACCACATTTATATAAAGATACATTAAGAGATTTCAAGGACTCATAGATTTTTTTAAAAATGTTAAAAACTTTGATATCCAACAATACAGTATTGATTAAACAAATTAGCAGACATACATAAAATGGAACACCAGACAGACATTAAAATGAGAAATTCAATTATGATATGAAATGATATCCATAGCATATTAGTGTCAAACACAAATCACAATCTACAACCTAGTAAATATTTATATATGAAAAGTCAAGCGTCTGAAAGGATGTGTAACAGTGGCTACCTTTGAGCAACAGAATGACAGAAGGGGAAGAAACAGTGTCTACTACAACCTCTTATAAGCAGCCCTTTAAGTGGGCAGAGAGGGAGGGGGGCACTAAGCTCCATCCTGTGCTGAGGAGCTACTGACAACAGCTAGCTAGCTGCTGGGAGAGAGTCAGTTTTCTTTAAGGCTATGGCCCTTGGTAGGTCAGCCAAATCATGGTTGTTGGCCACATATCTAAGAGTATATGAGCAGCACAAACTGGATTTGCTGGGAAAAAGGAAAAAGACCTAAAGCTGAGTGGGTAGGAAAGGGGGAGTTGGGAAGTGAGCATGATCAAAAAACATCATACAAAATATATAAAGAAATAATAAAAAAGGCAGAAAAAGAAAAACCAACAACAATAATAAAGCACAAGCCACTTGCATGTAATTGCTCTCTATTCTCTTAAAATTCCTGTATTAATACCTATACCAAACTCTAGAATGTCTGCTTAAATAGTACAACTAGTATCACTGCCACACTGCTAACACTTGACACATCATAGGTGAATAACTGACAAAGGAATTTTCTCAATAAACATATATGCTTTTTAGATAGATTTCTTCCTTATGTTCTTAACAGTTGCTAGAAACAGTGTGATTGCAAATTGAATGGAAACAAAACCTATGAAAGGAACATGGAACCTTCTGTACCTCAGGTTTCTAGTATTGGCATTTCACAAATCAAATATCAAAATATGTGCAACTGCTAAATGTTTCAACAATCAAGCTGGCTGGGCACTAAAACACGCAAGGCGATGTGTCAAGGTCATACATAAAAAATGTAGGCTAAATATTTATTAAGAACAAAGAGATGAAGAAAGTCTTCCAGGTACTAAAGTTCTATATACTACTAAACCTCAGGGGGAATCATGTATGTTCCCTTAGAATACACACACACACACACACACACACACTCACACACCACCCTAACATCTAGCCAAAAAAAAAAACAAAACAAAAAAAACAATAACAAAACACATTAGCATTTCTTATGCACAAGATTGTGTGTGTGTGTGTGTGTGTGTGTGTGTGTGTGTCTTAAAAAAGTGAATGCTTGGGACTGAAGAGATGGCTCAGAGGTTAAGTGCACTGGCTGTTCTTCCAAAGTACCTAGGTAAAATTCCCAGCACTTATCTGACAGCTAACAACTGTAACTCCAAATGCAGTGGATCTGACAGCTCCTTCTGACCTATTTGGGCAATACACACACACAGTGCACAAACATATATGCAGGCAAGACATCAATTAAATAAATAAGTTTGAGGGGGAGGGGAAGTTAAAGGAGAAAATGGTAGCCGGACACAGGAAGAAGTCAAATTTCCCTGGGATTTGATAGAAGACAACTAAGTATGTACTAATACAGAAAAAGGAGGGTAGTGCAGTGTTCCAAGGAATTTTACTTTAAGGAAGTGATCAAATCTACTGTGGAATTGCAAGCCTCTACTATCAGTGCAAGGTGAGGCAAGAGGACAGAAGTTCAAAGCCAGCATCCACTATAAGAAAGACTATTTTTTAAAAAGAAAAACGTATAGCTTAGGAAAACTAGTTTGGCAAAATGGTCAGTCAGCAGCAGGAGAGCTGAGGACTGGCTGTGGGATGTCTGAGATATTATAATCTTCCTCTGAATAGTGGCCTTAGCCATCTCAGTCTCAAGAGAGAGATGAGCCACTGATAACCTCTAGCAAAAAAGTCAAGCTATGAAGGCCAGGGACTGAGGGAAGGCTTGAGGCAATAGAAAAGACAGTTGGAGATTTTAAAGATAGAAACAAAAATAATTAAGATTATTGTAATGTTTGTTATTATTAGTACTAGTCCTAGTCCTACTACTACTTTGTGAGCTGGGCAGTGGTGACACACACCTTTAATCCCAGCATGCAGGAGGCAGAGGCAGGTGGGTCTCTGTGAATTTGAGGCCAGCCTGATCTACAGAGCAAGTTCCAGGACAGCCAGGGCTACACAGAAACCTTGTCTTAAAGTACTACAAAACAAAACAAAAAAACAAGAAAACTACTGTGTGTGGGCATGTGGCTATGGCACACATTTGATGTCAGAGAGTGCCATGTGGAGGTAAAAGTGGGCGATTTTCCCACTGTGGACTCTGGAGGGTTGAATGCAGATTATCAGGCTGCTGTAGAAAAATATTTTTTCTTGATGAGCCATCTTACTGGCCCAAGTGAGGATTTTTAAAACTACTCAAGTTTTAGCGCATGGTGGCACATGCCTTTAATCCCAGCACTCGGGAGGCAGAGGCAGGCAGATTTCTGAGTTCGAGGCCAGCCTGGTCTACAAAGTGAGTTCCAGGACAGCCAGGGCTATACAGAGAAACCCTGTCTCGGGGGAAAAAAAAAAAAAAAAAAACTACTGAAGTTTCAGTTGGAAGAAATGGAAAAAATAAAGGTTTTTCAAAAGAAATTTAAAGTCTAAGCCTACTTTAACAGACAGAATATGTGGAAGACAGAGATAATGAGGATTCTACATTTATAAATATGGACAAACATACTAAAAGGAAAGACCTAAGAGACATAAACCAAAGTCTTTAGGAGATCAACGAAGAGAGAAGGACTGAATAGCAAGTCATCCGATAAAGCTAAGAATGATAGACAAGGGGAAGAAGAGTATAAGTAGAAAAAGAAACCACAGTCATGCCAAACGAAGTGGGAAAGGCAGACAAGGAACCAAACAATGAAGCACAGTGACAAGGAAGGAACAAAGTTTCCCAAAGGAAAAACTCTCAAACAGCAGAGACAAGAAAGAAAATACGAACATGACTTCTTATATGCATTATACCCCAGACAGAGGACAAAAGGAGGACATGAGAAAAACAAGTTGAGCAAAATGGTAAAGGGAGATTATAGCAGCTAAAGAAAGCTGTGGGAGAATCAATGGTGAGAACAAACAGATCATAGGAAACAGGCCAAGCAAGGCAGTCTCGGAGGAAAATGCCATAAAACCCAAGTACAGACAATAATTCAGTAGCTTCTAAAAAGCAGTACGAGTTATGTGGATGTTTTTCTCTTAGGACCAAAAAAGAAGTCAGTCACTCCCTAACTTTTCTTTCTGTCTTTCTAGCAGCAGAATGCACTTTTTTGGCTATCATAAATTTTTTGAGCATGTCTAGTAACAACTCCAGAGCAACACTCAGAGGATAGCTTTACTGTAGCATCTGACCAGAATGCACAGGTCAATTACAAACCAAACTACTGTCACCAATGACTTGGTAACTACTGAGTTTGTTTTTTTTAAAGGCCTTTAAATTACTAGCTGATAAGTCTAAAGAAATGTAGTTGTAATTTGTTTCTTCCCCTTTTCAAGAGTAAAACTAAGATTTATTTATTTACACACAGTCAGCAAATCATGTGACTAGAACCTCAGAAGAGTCGGTTACTTATGATGACCATAACATAATCAAGTTCTACATATAAGCAATCTGTGTTACAAAGGAATTAGGAATATGAAACAGAGTTGGTAATATAGGCATCATAATTAAATTATTATCATTATTAAACATTATCAAAATAATTAAAAAGAAACTTACTTTAAGTATTTCATCTACACAGCTTACATCACCAGAAACCGATGCCTTAAGACAGAAAAAAAAGAAACAAACATTAGATTTGAAATAATTTGTCATTAGATTTTTAGTATTTACTAAACATATTAAAAGCAGTATTAGAAATTACATAAAATTTAAGGAATTATTATGATCTCATTATTTTAAGTCAGAACACTAGCTAGAAATTTTTAAATAATATTCCTATACAAAATTTTTTTTTAATTTTATTTTTTATTTTATGTATGTAACGGTTTTGGCTGAATTGAATGTGTATGTGTGTGTGTGCGCGCGCACGCGCACACGTGCCTAGTCCTGCAGAGGCAAGAGGAGGGTACTGAATTTCCAGGGTCTGGAGTTGTAGAAGCTGTGAACCACTGTGTTTATGCTAGGAAGAGAAGGTGGGCCCTCTCCCTCTAGAAGGGCAGTGAGTGCTGAGCCTCTTTCTAGGCCCTAGGTTTAGTCACTTTTATGTGTAGAGTGTTTTGTATGTGTGTAGGTCTGTGCATTGTATGTGTACCTGGTGCCTGTGGAAGCCAGAAGAGGGAGTATGATCCCCTGAAACTAGATAGAGTTAGAGACAGCTGTGAGCCACCATGTGGGTGCTGAGAAGTGAATTCATATCCTCCAGAACAACAGCCACTGTTCTTGGCTCTTGAACCATCTCTCCAACTCCTACAATATTTTTTGTTTGGTTGGTTGGTTTTTTCGAGACAGGGTTTCTCTGTTTAGCCCTGACTGTCCTGGAACTCACTTTGTAGACCAGGCTAGCCCTGAACTCAGAAATCCGCCTGCCTCTGCCTCCCAAGTGCTGGGATTAAAGATGTGCACCACCACCGCCTGGCTACAATTTTTTTTTAATGTAATTTTGTTTTAGGTAATCAGACTTCCTAAAATTTCCTAAAGTTATTCATATACAAAATATAATATGACATAAAGACATAGTTCCTCACAAAATTAACTTTTGAAAGATTAGTGATATGGGCTACAATCCTTACCTAGCATCTCATAAACTGTAGAAGGCAGACTGATAATTTTTAAAGCATAAATAAAAATCAAAAAACTAAACTCAAATTTAGTCCCAAAATTCATATGTTTTAAGAAAAAAACAAATTACCACTTCTCTGTGGTTGGAAAGTAACACAAGTCCTCTGTAAGAGAAGAAAATGCCTTTAACCAGTAAGCAATCTCTTCAGGCTCCAAAATTCTTTTTAATTTTATTATTGTTTATGTGTGTATAGTGTGTGTGTGTGTGTGTGTGTAAGGATGGGCCACGTGGGGCAGAGGCTCAGAGAACAACTCTTAGGAGTTGGTTGTCTCCTTCTACTGAGGGATCCAGGCACTGAACAAGTCATCAGATATATACTTGATCCACTGAGCTATCTTGCTGACTCAAGATTCCTAAATGTTAGCAAACATTTTTTGTAACGTTGAGTCCTTCTTCTGCCATTCTGACCTCTGAGCTATGCCTTTAGTCTTTTCAACCTTTTTATTGTATAAGCTACATTAAAAGATAAACCTTGAAGTGCTGGTTAAGAGTACTGCCTATTCTTCCAGAGGACCCAGGTTTGATTCCAGTCACATGGCAGCTAACAACATCTATAACTCCTGGGGAACTGAGGCCCTTTTCTGTCCTCTATGGACACCAGGATACACAAAGGTGAATCAATATACATGCAGGGGAGACTTCATACACATAAAAAAATAAATCTTGCCTATATGAGAATGTTTTACTGAAACCTGTTATTCTGACAATTTGATATATGTTAATAAAGAAGAACAATGTCAGCTTAGTTTTCTGGTCATTCTGAATGTCAACTTTTATACACAGTTACAGTGGCTATCTCAGCTTTTTAGCTGTAAGCAAGGGAAAGAAACATCAGAACTATACAGTATTATCATTTCTGTAGATTCAAAAGCTCCAACATTTGTCATAATAAACTATGAACTGTATTTATCTGTAATGCTATAATAACAAAGGTAATTTTCTTTTTAAGTAAAAAGAAACAAGCTATACTATCCTATAGAACCAAAAGGAGGAAGCGTGAGCTATTGATAAATCTTACTTTTAGTCTATAACTTGACTTGTCATTTTAATATTTGCAAAACAATGAATGGGGCTGAAAAGATGGCTCAGTGGTTAAGAGCACTGAATGCTCTTCCAGAGATTCTGAGTTCAATTCTCAGCAACCACATGGTGACTCACATCCATCTGTAATGAGATCTGATGGCCTCTTCTGGTGTGTCTGAGGACAGTGACAGTATACATAAAATAAATAAATAAATCTAAAAATTAAAAAAAAAATAATAATAATAATAAAAAGAAAGAAATTGAGTATTTTCTTTACTATGCAAGAAGGAAAGTGCCCAGCACTATGGATCCACTTGGGGGTCAATTCCCAAGTTGTTATTTAAACCTTTTCTTCTTAAGCTTTTACAATTTTTATACTTCTTACTATTAAAGCAAAAAGACAGGTGCAACTCACTGAAATTTCTGTGAATTACTTTTTTTCAAACACAGTGCTGAACACTGTAAGTGTGAGACTTACATCCAAAGGTCGGGAAGGTATTTTCAGCTTGGTGAGATGTGCTTTGCTGCTGGGCTTCAGCTCAGTCATGTTATTACCATGAGACTGGCTGCTGTAGTGCTCAGAGGACAACTTTGGTTCCACAGACTCCTGTCCATCCATGGGCCGTACATAGGCAGTGGGTTTCTGTAACATTGAACTAGACTTTGACATCAAAGAAGGTGGGAAAGACTGACTTGAATGTTGCCCACTTGAAAAAGGTCCACGGGAAGGAGAATCCCAGTTGGCATCAGGGTCCCGAGGTGATTTGGAGCGCTGATGTTCCTTGCTATGGTGATCATTCCCATGAGACCTGGAATGACTAGAACTTAATGAAGAAACAGCCTGGGGTTTTCCAGGGCTTGAGGATCGAGATTTGGAGTGCTCTGAGCCGTGCTGGCCTTTTTTCCTGCTACTGCTGTAGGAGTCACGGTCATGCCTCTGGCCACTGCTGCTGGCACCACTCCCTCCTGCACCACTCCGCTGGCTGCTGTGTCCACTCTGCAGGCCGGAGGAGCGTTTCTGAGACTGAGAAGTGCTGGGGGCAGGGCCTACAGGAGTCCATTTGCTACTCTGATGAGATCCTCCATGTCTCTGCTCAAAAAAATTTGGGTTTGCTTTCTCGTCTGTGGTCGTTGGTACTGCAGGCTTGGGAATTGCAACAAGCTTTGGTATTGATCTGTCTCCTATGTAATCCTTCATTTCATCGTAGTTTCCAAGCATGCTCTGAATCCGACTTGATAACTTATCTTCTTTGCTAGTCTACAAACAAACAAACAAAAAAAAAAAAGGAAAGAAAAAAGTAAAATATGTAAAGTTAGTATAATGTGAAACAAAATATCTTCCAAACTCACTTTATAATCTTCAGACAGAAGAGGCATTTTTAAAGATAAGTCTTATTTTTTATATTAAAGTTAACATCCACAAATAATCACTAAATATACATATACACACACACCAACAAAAAACTAGAACCATTTACACGCTGGGTGAGCACTATCTCTCACACACTGGGTGAATACTCTACCAGATATACTCTCAGTCCACATATACATTTCTCATAGTAGTGCTGGGCGTGGTAGTGCACGCCTTTAATACCAGCACTCAGGAGGCAGAGGCAGGAGGATTTCTGAATTTGAGGCCATCCGGGTCTACAAAGTGAGTTCCAGGATAGCCGGGGCTATACAGAGAAACCCTGTCTCAAAGAACAAAACAAAACAAAACAAACAAACAAACAAACAAATCAAGACTAGATAACCAGGGCTGGGGATGAAGCCCAGATGCTAGAGTGCTTGAATGACATGCATGTAGCCCTGGATTGGGTTCAACCCCCAGCAACAAGTAAATTGACTTGGTAACATATTCTCTGCACTAGGAAGGATCACAAGTTCAAGGTCATCCCTGGCCACATAGTGAGTTTTAGGCCTGGAAAATGGGTGATGTTATCTTAAAAAAGGAATACAAAACAAAAAACCCTAACTGAACTACCACTATTTATCAGATTGTTTGAAAATTGATCTGAAAGAATCAAGATACATATACAGCTATTTGCTGAAAACATTAACATTAAAAAAAAAAAGTCCAAGCCGGGCAGGGGTGGTGCACGCCTTTAATCCCAGCACTCAGGAGACAGAGGCAGGCGGATCTCTGAGTTCGAGGCCAGCCTGGTCTACAAAGTGAGTTCCAGGACAACCAGGGCTATACAGAGAAACTCTGTCTCAAAAAACAAACAAACAAACAAAAAGTCCAATTTATTTTTTTTTTATAATTATGAAGTAAATAGTAGTATGATTCACAGCTCTTGATTTGTTTCAAATACATGTTTTAGCTGGGTGGTGGTGGTGCACACTGTTAGTTGTGGTGATCTGAAGACAGGGGCAAAAGAATATCTGAGTTCAAGGCCAGCCTGGTCTACAGATTGAGTTCTAGGATACCCAAGGCTACATAGAGAAATCCTGTCTCAAAAAAACAAAAAACAAACAACAACAACAACAACAACAAAAAACAACAAAAAGCTTTTTATCTCTGATTTAATCCATAATGGCAAATTACTATAGGCTTTGTGTTATACTCAAATAAATGATGTCAATATGATAGTTTTTAAATTGAATATCCTTTTAAAGCTGTAGATATATGGCTTTATATAGTGTATAAAAGGTTTCTATATATACCAAACATGTAGGGGTAAAAAGGGTATGTTATACTGTCAATATATTTTTTTTAATTTTACGTATGAATATATTTCCTGAATTTATGTGCACTACGTGTGTACAGAAGTCAGAAAGGGGGGGGGCCGTCGTGGTGGCACACGCCTTTAATCCCAGCACTCAGGAGGCAGAGGCAGGTGGATTTCTGAGTTCGAGGCCAGCCTGGTCTACAAAGTGAGTTCCAAGACAGCCAGGGCTATACAGAGAAACCCTGTCTCAAAAAACCAAAAAAAAAAAAAAAAGAAAAGAAAAAAAAAGAAAAGGGGGGGTGGGTCATAAGAGGGAATCAGATTCCTTGAAACTAGCATTATTGAAGGTTGTTAGCTGTCATGTGGGTATTAGGAATTGAACCTATGTTTTCTACAAGAGCAATAACTGTTCTTAACCCTTGAGACATCTCTCCAGCCTGTCAATATTTCATCAAAAAAATAAAATCAGCCAGGCAGTAGTGGCGTATGCCTTTAATCTCAACACTTGAGGGCAGAGACAGGAGGACTTCTGAGTTTAAGGCCAACCTGGTCTATAGAGTGAGTTCTAGGACAGCCAGAGAAACCCTGTCTCGAAAAACCAAAAGAGGAAGGAAGGAAGGAAGGAAGGAAGGAAGGAAGGAAGGAAGGAAGGAAGGAAGGAAGGAAGGAAGGGAGGGAGGAAGGGAGGGAAGGAGAGAGAGAGAAAGAGAGAGAGAGAGAGAGAGATCAAACAGAACAGTGGTGGTGCATGCCTTTAAGTCCCAGCACTTGAGAGCCAGAGGCAGGTGGACCTCTTGAGTTCAAAGCCAACCTGGTCTACAGAGTGAGTTCCAGAATAGCCAGGGCTACATAGAAATATACAATCTTGAAAAAACAGACAGACAGACAGACAGGTAAACAGACAGGAAGGAAAGGAGGGAAGGAGGAAGGGGAGAAATCTAAAACTCTCAACTCTTATTATAAACCAGCAATAGCCATTACTTTCATAAGGTATAAAGTACTAAAGCTATCATGCATAGCATAAGCCTTTAAAGTTTTAACAACTGTTGAAATGAAACCCAGAGGCAAATGAAATGCTAGAAAGATGTCACCACTAAAGCTACATCAGAGACATGAGAATTATTACTACTTAGTGCTCCTTTTTAGTAATTTCAAATTAAGGGCAATTATAGGAATTAAAAATAGCAATCGGGAGCTAGCTAGATGGCTCAGCAGTTAGGAGCACAGACTGCTCTTCCAGAGGTCCTGAGCTCAATTCCCAGCAACCACAAGGGTCACAACCATCTATAATAGGATTGGATGGCCTCTTCTGGTGTGTCTGAAGACAGCTACACTGTACTCATATGCATTAAACAAACAAACAAACAAATAAAGTTAAGAAAAACTAGCTATTGGGTCTGAAGAGATGGCTCAGTGATTAAGGGTACTTGGCTCTTCCAAAGGACCAGAGTTCAAATCTCAGCACCCACATGGCAGCTTACAATTATCTCTAACTCCAGTCCCAGATGTGATGCCCTCTTCTGGCTTCTTCCAGCATAAGTAAGACACATGTAGTGCACAGACAAACTGGGAGTAGAAACACTCAAATACATAAAATAAAAAAACAAACAAGGGCTAAAGAGATGGCTCAGTGGTTAAGAGTACCGACTGCTCTTCTGAAGGTCCTGAGTTCAAATCCCAGCAACCACATGGTGGCTCACACATCTGAAGACAGCTACAGTGTACATACATATAATAAATAAATAAATCTTTAAAAAATATATTTTAAATTAAAATAGCAATTGATCCAACATATTTTTCTTAAATTTTTTTAAAGATTTATTTATTTATTTACTTCATGCTGCTGTCTTCAGACACACACCAGAAGAGGGCATCGGATCCCATTATAGATGGTTGTGAGCCACCATGTGGTTGCTGGGATTTGAACTCAGGACCTCTGAAAGAGCAGTCAATGCTCTTAACCGCTGAGCCATCTCTCCAGCCCCATTTTTCTTAATTTTTATTTTTAAGATTTATTCTACATAGTGAGTTCCAGGACAGTCAGAGCTGCATAAAGAGACCCTGCTTTAAAAAAAAAAAAAAAAAAAAAAAGATAGGGGGCTGGTGAGATGGCTCAGCGGGTAAGAGCACCCAACTGCTCTTCCGAAGGTGATGAGTTCAAATCCCAGCAATCACATGGTGGCTTACAACCACCCGTAATGAGATCTGACACCCTCCTCTGGTGCGTGTGAAGTCAGCTACAGCGTACTCATGAATAATAATAATAAACGAATCCTTGGACCAGAGAGACTGACTGGGGACGGCCGGAGCGAGCGGGGTCAACCAGAGCGAGCAGGGTTGACTAGAACAAGGGGGGAAAAAAAAAGATATATTCATTTATTTTACTTATTCATTTTTTTGTGGAGTGTTTTGAACATGTATGCATGCGTACCACATGTGTGCCTGGTGTCTGCAGAGATCAGAAGAAGAGTACATCAGATCCCCTAAAATGGAGGTACAGATGGTTATGAACCTCCATGTAGGCGCTGAGACTTGAACCTGGGTCCCACACAAAATGAACAAACTGCTGAGCCATCCCTTTAGCCCCTTTTCAATTTATTGAATTCCTCTAACATGCTTCAATGCAACTGATAATGATTAAATAAATACATTAGAAGAAATATCAGAGAATTTAATCTATGATAACCCAGATAAACATATATAAGAAACATCCCAACATACTAACAGTCAACCTACTAAATAAGCAAAGACAAGAAACAGGGAGAAACACAGCATCTGTGAATGTCATCTTAGATTTATGTTATAATCAAAGAATATAGAATACATAATAAGCAGTAGATACTGTAGATTTACTAACCAAAACAAACAAACAAACAAACAAACAAAAAAACATTCTTTTGAGACAGAGTTGCTCTGTATAGCCTGCCTTGCCTTAACCTCAAAGATCCAGCCTGTCTCCACCTCACAGAATGCTTCAATTAAAGGCCATGCATAGGACTAAAGAGATGGCCCAATGGTTAAGAGCATGTACTGCTCTTCCAGAAGAACTGAGTTTGGTTCCTAGCACCCATGTAGGATGGCTCAAAGCTGCTTGTAACTCCAGATTCAAGGCACCTGATATCACCTTCTGTCCTCTATAGAGAACTGAAAATATGCCTGGAAGAGACACACTCACACCAAAAATACACACACACACACACACACACACACACACACACACAACTCAAAAACACATAAAAACCCTAGAAGCACAAAATGTCATGTGAGTAGGGTAAAAAAAATATTCAAAGATAACTTACAACTTTGTATGGCTCAGCAAAGAGAGGAGAACTAGGTGGGAAGGCGTCTTCACCCTGCTGAATTTCCTGATTCCGCCTTTCCCTTTCTTTCATGCGCAGCACATTCCGGTCTTCACGGTTCATGTTGCTATGAGGAGAAGCACAATTTTTACATCACAAAAATAAAAATGGAACATTCTGTACTGACTGTCAATTTAACACTCCAAATGGAGATTGCAATTTCTGTCAACTTCTAGGTAGTTAACAGGCATTAGTTAGTGCTGAAATGGGATCCTGGCACTAGGCATTATCATCTTCCACAGTCACCCAGAAAGAAAACAATAACTACAATATGAGAAACCTGCTTCTCAAAACAACCTCATTTTTTTTCCAGTGCTAGGAACTGAACCCAGGCAAGCATCTAAAACTCCTCTACCCAAAATATGACAGTTTTTCAAATACTCTGCTATCTGAAAGTGAGCCAAAACCTGCATTCAGAGGGAAAGGATTACCAAAAAAACAAACAAACAAACAAACAAACAAACAAACAAAGCCTTTAATCCCAGCACTCAGGAGGCAGAGGCAGGAGGATTTCTGAGTTTGAGGCCAGCCTGGTCTACAAAGTGAGTTCCAGGACGGCCAGGGCTATACAGAGAAACCCTGTCTCGAAAAACCAAAAAACCAAAAAAACAGAGGGAAAGGATTTTCTTAAACCCACCTGTCAGTCCTTCCTCTTCTCGGTGCTAACTGGCCATACCTTTGGTGGCACATAACCCACTCCCATCTACCATCCATCCACACCCCTATGTCCAGCTTTTTCTCTACTTTGCATCTACCTTATCTTGATTTCTTTTTGTCCCAAACACAGCTTCTTTGATGTCCATCCTTATGGCAGTTTGACCTCAGCTTTGCTGTTGTTCTAGATTCCCTAGAAAACGACATTTCTACTCTAAATATATTAATATTTCAATTAATGCCTTAATAAATGGCGAACCAAGGCTTTCAGTGATAGAATCTAAAATTAGCATGTGTTAGTAAGTATAACTAAAAGTGAATTAAAAGGAAAACTTATTTGTGGTCAAAGGAAAAAATGGGACTGTCATTTCTGCAATCATGATAATACTATATTGCCACTAGAATAAACAGAGAGGAATGGCTTATTTATTTATGAACAGCAGAAACCTTTGTCTTAATAGACAATAATGAAAGAAATTACAAAATGCTAAGTAAGTGACAGCCAGAGAAACCCTGTCTCGAAAAACCAAAAGAGGAAGGAAGCTCTGGGGCTTCCCAAAGACACCACACATGTCAAAATGAGAATTGAGCTGATATTTCAATTATTTTCAAACAACTGCTACTTGACTTTAACTTTATCACAACATACTATGGTAAAGCACAAAGCCTCATGGACCCAAAACCCCTCTTGGCCTCATTTGCAGGATTTCTCTACCCATGAGAACTGCTGAAGAGATCACTTCCTACCAGGTAAGGAAACAAAGAGTGCACACCTGGAGATGGACGCCAAACTAACAAAACATCAGGTCCCGAGACACTGCTTTAGACAGAAGGGCTCTGGCCCAAGAGTCAGTGCTGCTGAGAAGCTGTACAGCTTTTAGTCTCTATTGTCTTCTCAGTGCTGGAGAATTAAAACGTGCTTCAGTAATGCTAAGCAAAAACAAACAAAATCCACGACTGAGCTTACCATTACTCTCTGACATTCAGATGTAAAATACAGTAAAAATTATTAAAACAAAGATAATGATTCTATAGCATTTTGCTGTTCTCTGTGTTATACTTGTATGGATAGATGCATATGTGCCTATGGAGGTCAGAGGTCAACTCTGGGTGACTTTCTCCATCACTTTTTACAGTATTTTTTGAGCCAGGATGTCTCACTTACTAGAGGAGCTATAGATCTAGCCTGTCCTCCCCCTTCCGCAGTCCTGGGAAACTTTCCCACTGAGTGATCTTCTTAGCAGGTCACTTCTATTTTCTTAATTAAAACTAGCTTTCTTTTTCTTTTCCTTCTTTTTTAAGTTGGGGTGTCATGTAGCCCAGGCTGTTCTCAAAATGGCTATTGAACTCAGGATAACCATGAACTCCTGATCCTCTTGCTTCCACTTCTCAACTGCTGGGAAAACAGATTTGCAGTAGCACACCCAGCTCTTAGTCAAATGTCTATGTGTCACCTCACTTTCTATTAGCCTGTGTGATAAATCATTCCCAACCAGGTTCAAGGCTTCCTCAGAGTTGCAGTCTTTCTCCTTCCTATTTCAAAAAGTATCCCATTGAGTCCTCTGATTTCCCCTGATCCTAACTTATTCCACAAATGACTTTCTCTTATGAGACAAAGATCAAGAAACAGAATATTAAAAATAAAAGACAAGGGTCAGGTGTGTGGTGCACACCTTTAATCTCAGCATTCAGAAGGCAAAGGCAGGCGGATCTCTAAGTTCAATGTTAGTCTGGTCCACAGAGCCAGTTCCATTACAGGGCTACATGGAGAAACCCGGCCTTGAAAAAAAACAACAAAATTTGAAATAATACCTTATCTCCTATCAGTTCTCAAAGTGTCATCTAAGCCTATTTT
Organism: Mus minutoides; assembly: GCA_902729485.2. Classification (NCBI taxonomy): domain Eukaryota; kingdom Metazoa; phylum Chordata; class Mammalia; order Rodentia; family Muridae; genus Mus; species Mus minutoides. The sequence goes on along the minus strand of LR749644.1, from coordinate 448,673 downwards.
CTTTGTTCCTTCTGATTACAAAAAACAACAAAAAAAATAGTTCTTCTTATCAAAAACTATCTCCTGTAACTTGCTGTCTTTTGGATCTTCAATAGTTCCTGCCATTTCTGAAACAACTTCACCTTCTTTCCCTCTATTGAATCCTTTTAATCCTATCCATCAGCATTTAAATATATTTTTCTTCTTTATGGTGGTACATATCTTTAATATGAGCACTGGAGAGGCAGAAGCAGGCCTCAGTGAGTTCAATGCCAACCTGGTTTATACAGAGAACTCCAGACTATATCGAAAGATCTTGTCTCAAAAGGACAAAAGTAAAAACAAAACAAAAGTTGTCTCATTTGAGACTTTTATGTAGTTACTTGGGAAGTAGAAACAAGAAGATGAAGTTCTTAGCCAGTTAGGGCTAATATATAGTAAGACCTTGTCTCAAAACAAGAAAGTTATTCTGCTCTAAAATTCTCATTATTCAGCTTTACCTATTTTCCTTATTGTATAAACCCTTTAAACTGTATGAGTCTTGCGCTGGTGAGATGGCTCAGCAGAAAGGAGCACTGACTGCTCTTCGGAAGGTCCTGAGTTCAAATCCCAGCAACCACATTGTGGCTCACAATCACCAGTAATGAGATCTGATGCCCTCTTCTGGTGCATCTGAAGTCAGCTACAACGTTAATAAATAAATCTTTGGGCCTGAGCAAGCAGGGACTGATTGAGTGGATGACCAGAGTGAGTAGAGGTTCTAAAAATTCAGTTCCCATCAACCACATGAAGGCTCGCAACCATCTGTACAGCTAGAGTGTACTCACATAGATAAAATAAATAAATCTTTTTTTTTTTGTTTTTGTTTTGTTTTTGGTTTTTTTTGAGTGCTGGGATTAAAGGCGTGTACCACCACGCCTGGCTTAAATAAATCTTTAAAAAAAATTTTTTTTGAGTCTGGCTGTGTAGTGGTAGCAACACCTTTAATCCCAGCACTCAAGAGGCAAAGACAAGTGGATTTCTGAGTTTGTGGCCAGACTGGTCTACAAAGCGAGTTCCAGAGTGACACAGAATAACCATGTCTTGAAAAATAAAACAAAGCCAGGCGTGGTGGCGCACGCCTTTAATCCCAGCACTCTGGAGGCAGAGGCAGGGGGATTTCTGAGGCCAGCCTGGTCTACAAAGTGAGTTCCAGGACAGCCAGGGCTATTCAGAGAAACCCTGTCTCGAAAAACAACAACAACAACAACAACAACAACAACAAAAACCAAAAAAAAAAAAAAAAAAAGAAATAAAAATTCCAGGGGCTGGAGAGATAGCTCAAGGGTTAAGAGAACTGACTGCTGCCGGGCATGGTGGCGCNACAACAACAACAACAACAACAAAAAAAAAAAAAACCAAAAAAAAAAAAAAAAAGAAAAAAAAGTTCCAGGGGCTGGAGAGATAGCTCAAGGGTTAAGAGAACTGACTGCTGCCGGGCATGGTGGCGCACGCCTTTAATCCCAGCACTCGAGAGGCAGAGGCAGGCAGATTTCTGAGTTCGAGGCCAGCCTGGTCTACAGATTGAGTTCCAGGACAGCCAGGGCTATACAGAGAAACCCTGTCTTGAAAAAAAAAAAAAAAAAGAGAACTGACTGCTCTTCCAAAGGTCCTGAGTTCAATTCCCAGTAACCACATGGTGGCTCAAAACCATCTGTAATGGGATCTGATACTCTCTTCTGGTATGTCTGAAGACAGCTACAGTTTACTCACATACATAAAATAAATCTTAAAAAATAAAAAGAAAGAAAGAAAGAAATGAAATGAAATGAAATTTCCTTTCATCTTTGAGATGAAAGCTAGCATCTTTGATTGTAGCTAGCCTGATTAAAGGCAGGATAAAAGAAGAGGGCTATGTGAATTGTAGGCAAAGACCCTGTGCAACAAATATGAAGAACAGGGAGGAAAGACATACCCAGGGAATGGATGTGGACCAAGTGTAGTTAGAAAATATGTTTGAGGAGCAGAGATGCAAAACAAAAAACATATGAATGAGAACATTCAGGGCCTGAACTGACCAGTAAATTTGCCTCTCAAATCTTACAGCAAAGGATACTATCTCAGTGAAAATGAAATATCCCAGAGTCTAAGTGCTGACATCAATGATTAAAGATAGTATACATATTCAAATAGCCATAAATTCATCATTATAGCTTATATAACTAAACCTCAAACCCAAGTTTAAAATAAGAGTGTAACAAATGATTTTTGTAAAAACTAGAGCAACATTTAAGCATGAAAATATTAGCGCCGGGCAGTGGTGGCGCATGCCTTTAATCCCAGCACTTGGGAGGCAGAGGCAGGCGGAATTCTGAGTTTGAGGCCAGCCTGGTCTACAGATTGAGTTCCAGGACAGCCAGGGCTACAAAGAGAAACCCTGTCTCAAAAAAAAAAAGAAAATATGTAGCATTAGAACTTATTTTATATTTTTTAAATGTTATATACTATATATATTTAAATACATATTAATATTTATGTATCATATATATACATATACACACACACATATATATGTATCAGTTTTTTATATATGGAGAGTAATATATATATACATATATATATACATGTATGTATATATATATATATATATATATATATATATATATATATAGAGAGAGAGAGAGAGAGAGAGAGAGAGAGAGAGAGAGAAATCTATCACTGAGCTATATCCCTAGCCCTGGGTTTCATAATTTTTAACTTGATTTCAATAATACTAATATTTAACATGCATAAATGTTACATTAAACAAGTTTAATAACTATAAGCCTTAGGCAGGCAGGCCTGGTGATGCATAACTCCAGCACTCAGGAGGCAGGCAAGTGGATCTCTTTGAGTTTGAGGCCAGCCTAGTCTACAATGTGAGTTCCAGGACAGCCTGGACTGTTACACAGAGAAACCCTATCTCAACAATAATAACTGTAAGTAAGCCTTTATATACTAGTTCATGGAAATCTAATCTGACAATACCATATCAGCTTCTAAGGTTTCTTATTGTGGTGTTGTGACAGCTTTGCTAGTCTAGGCTGACCTCAAGTTCCCCATCCAACCTCCCATTGTACTGGAATCCTAGGTTTCACCTTCACATCCAGCTTTAGTGGTAATTCTTAGTCAGTTTTTATTCTTTTGAGACAGTTTCACATAGCTCATGCTGGCCTTCTCAAACTGGCTAATCTCTTGACTTCATCCTCTGGGATTATAGGCTTGCAACACATGCCAAGATAGCTGGCAGTTCTTAAACACTAATTTATAAAGAGGCTGTGACTTGGGGCACTCCACTTTTTCACTTATGGAGTAAGAGCCAGACTGTTTCTAATCTGCTAGTTTGCTAACAAACACTCTATGGAAACAAATTATTTCAAAGTTTATTTACTATAAAAATGACCAATACCAATCCCAGCACTCGGGAGGCAGAGGCAGGCGGATTTCTGAGTTCAAGGCCAACCTGGTCTACAAAGTGAGTTCCAGGACAGCCAGGGCTATACAGAGAAACCCTGTCTCAAAAAAACCAAAAACCAAAAAACAAACAAACAAAAAAAAAATGACCAATACCATATACTTTAAAAACATGTCACTAACTGCTATGCCAGGGTTTCTTTGGACTTGTTTTACCTGCAACAAGTAACATATTCCATGTCATAATCCAATCTTATCCAACACCCTTCCCAGGAGAAGCCACTACAAAATCATTAGTTCAATGTACTAAGACATCACAAACACAATAAATAACAAAATCTAAACATGGTATTTAAAAAAAAAAAAAGCTGCGAGGGAGTATGAAGCTATAAAGTCTTTCTTCAGAAGTTTCATAAAACTCATTCATGCTCCATAAGTCTTAGATAATATGCTAATAAAGACATACAAAAATAAACTTTTGTTTTTTGTTTGTTTTTTGTTTTGTTTTTCGAGACAGGGTTTCTCTGTCTAGCCCTGGCTGTCCTGGAACTCACTTTGTAGACCAGGCTGGCCTCGAACTCAGAAATCCACCTGCCTCTGCCTCCCGAGTGCTGGGATTAAAGGCGTGCGCCACCACGCCCGGCTAAACTTTTGTTTTTTAATACAGGGTTTCTCTGTGTAGCCCTGCCTGTCCTAGAACTCACTATGTAAACCAGACTGGCCTCAACTCAAGAGATTTTCCTACCTCTGCCTCCCAAATACTGGAATTAAAGGCATGAGCCAAGCTGAAGGGGTCTCCAACCCTACATGTGGAAGAACAATATGAACTAACCAGTATCCCCAGAGCTCATGTCTCTAGCTGCATATGTAGCAGAAGATGGCCTAGTGGGCCATCATTGGGAAGAGAGGCCCTTGGTCATGCAAACTTTATATGCCCCAGTACAGGGGAACAACAGGGCCAAGATGTGGGAGTGGGTGGGTAGGGGAGCAGGGCAGGGGATGGGGGAGGGTATAGGGGACTTTCGGGATAGCATTTGAAATGTAAATGAAGAAAATATCTAATAAAAAAAAAAAAAGGCAGCCGGGCGTGGTGGCGCACACCTGTAATCCCAGCACTTGGAAGGCAGAGGCAGGCGGATTTCTAAATTCGAGGCCAGCCTGGTCTACAGAGTGAGTTCCAGGACAGCCAGGACTACTCAGAGAAACCCTGTCTCGAACCCCCGCCCCCCAAAAAAAAAGGCATGAGCCAAAACTGCTAGGGAAAAATAAACTTTTAAAAAACAGAAAATAGGGGGCTGGTGAGATGGCTCAGCGGGTAAGAGCACCCAACTGCTCTTCAGAAGGTGATAAGTTCAAATCCCAGCAACCACATGGTGGCTCACAACCATCTGTAACGAGATCTGGCTCCCTCTTCTGGAGTGTCTGAGGACAGCTACAGTGTACTTACATATAATAAAATAAAATAAAACAGAAAATAATGCTAAGAAATGAAAACTTAATTTAATCTTGAAAAGAGGTTGAATTCAAGTGTGTTAAGGAAGTAGAATCTTGGATTCCTGTCAGATGTGGTAAGACAGAAGAGGGACAAGTTATAGGAAAAAATTAGGACAGTGGTGGCATTCCCCAGAGCAAAAAAAGAGGAGAATTTGGAGGTGAAGGCATAAAGAGATGGGATAGCTATATATACATAGTGATCTGAGCACATCTAGCCTTATCTCAACTTCTGTATTTCTGGATTGCACCCAATTCACAGAGCTGTACTAAAGCAGACATGTGTACTATGACCTTACCCTAAGAATACAGCAGACAGCTAAGACAATGCTCAGCCTCTACCTCCTGCTTTATATGGTATATGGTATAGTAATACCTATTATGCTACATGATTATAAATTATATATATATTATTCAATATAAAATATTATGTTCAATATTACATATTATGTAAGATACCTACTACATTATATAATGCATATTATGTGTACAAATAGTACATGTGTATATATGTGTGTATATCCTATAAACAAAACCGCCAACAGCCACCACAGTAAATTAGAGACCTTGTAATTTACATCAGAGCCATTCCCATATATCCATTATAACCTATTTGATCTGCTAAGGCAAGAATCACCAAACCTTTTTAAGGCCAGATAGTACATTAGGCTTGCCAGTTCATAGAGTCAGTTACTCAACTCTGTCCTCAGAGCAGCAAAACTCAGCCACAGACAATACATAAACAAATGGGTTGACTAGGTTCCAATACAATCTTATTTATGGACACTGAAATTTGAGCCCCCTATAATATTCTCTTCCCAAATAACATTCTTTTGACTCTGCTACTATTTAAAAATACAAAACAAGAGCTGGGCGTGGTGGCACACGCCTTTAATCCCAGCACTCGGGAGACAGAGGCAGGCGGATTTCTGAGTTCGAGGCCAGCCTGGTCTACAAAGTGAGTTCCAGGACAGCCAGGGCTATACAGAGAAACCCTGTCTCGAAAAACCAAAAACAAAAACAAAAAAAAAAAAACAAAACAAAAAAAAAAACAAAACAAAAAACAAAATAAAAATATAAAAGCCATTCTTTTCCCAGCACTTGGGAGGCAGAGACAGGTGGATTTCTGAGTTTGAGGCCAGCCTGGTCTATAAAGTGAGTTCCAGGACAGCCAGGGCTACACAGAGAAACCCTGTCTCAACCGCCCCCCGCACCCCCCCAAAAAGTCATTCTTACTTCAAAGGCTGCACAAAAACAGCCAGCAGGTTACATTGGGTCTACTGGCCATAGTTCGCTGACCCTTGTCAGCTAACTACTAAAACAACACAGAACTGTACTCACCGAACCTTTCCAAATATCCCTCCAGTGTTAATGTTAATGTAAGACAGAACAAAAACAAACAAAAAACAAGGAAAACCTTTCAGTTGACACAACATAAAATCTTTACTTGACTAACCAAAGAAGTCACTCTATTTGCAATTAAGTCAATACAGTTGCTGCTTAGATCACATGGCCTTCTTACCAGTAACATCAAGATCAGTGTAAGCTTGAGAATAATACCTAACCCCTTTCCTAAAAGAGATATTTCAGAAATGTGGAGTTAGCTCAGTGGAAGAGGACCGACCTACCTACCATACATAAATGCTGAGTGCAGTTTCAATACTGTAAAACCTAACCCAAACCAACCTAACAAGCTTTTCCCCCTCTACTGCTTATCAGCTATATCAGAAATAATTACACTTAGCATTTCAGTTCTCAGTTTTCAGACTTGTAAATAAGAGGATATCAGAGACTGAGGAGATGGTTACCTGTTCTTCCAGAGGACCAGAGACCAGAGTTTGGTTCTTAGCACCTATGTTGGGTAGTTCAAATTGCCTCTAACTCCAGTTCCAGGGGACAGACACAACACACAAATCATTAAAAAATAACAATAAAGCCGGGCATTGGTGGCACACGCCTTTAATCCCAGCACTTGGGAGGCAGAGGCAGGTGGATTTCTGAGTTGGAGGCTAGCCTGGTCTACAAAAGTAAGTTCCAGGACAGCTACGGCTATACAGAGAAACCCTGACTTGAAAAACCATAAATAAATAAATAAATAAATAAATAAATAATAAAAATAAACTCTTAAGAGGATATTAACATCAGTATCTAAGAACAGTAACCTTTAAATGTGTTTGTTAAGTTAAATTTGCTTAATAGCCTACAAAAGAATGAAGTTATTTGCTGATGCATGTAGTTAGAATATGTTAAAGATGTATTACATATCAGAAAAAGGATGGTATATGTGTATTAGACAGACAAGAAATAAATGGTATAGATGTGTTTTATTCCATTCCTTTCATTTAATGTAGCTGTGAGTTAATACAAGACAGACCACTAAAGCAGACAGTGTGAGAATGGCTTTGGGACTAAGAGCCAGGCCTACTCTCACTATGATAACAGGAAACCTAACATTTTAAATTCAGATGATAAATTCAGATTGCAGCAATAGAGAACTGAAGACATCTCAAATGATAAAGAACTACTCCTGAACCCATTTTAAACCCCTTGGATGCAATCATTCTAGACGTCTTGATAAGATAATATGGTTTAGATCTAGGCAGTCCCCAAAGGCTCTTGTGCTAAAAGCCTAATCCCCAGTCTGTATCACTGGGGATGGCAGAGGCTTTAGAAGGTAGGGCCTAGTGAAAGCAAAGTGGGTCATTAGGGAAATCTTTATGGGTCTCCCTCCCTCCCTTCATTTCTTTCCCTTCTTTTCTCTTTCTCATGGCTGCCATAAGATGAATTGATTTCTGACACTCTGACCCTCTACTATGATATAATTCCTCACCACAATCTCAAAAATAACAGTCAAAAAAAAAAAAAAGCACTGAAACTTCTGGATCCCTGAACCAAAATAAATCTTCTCTCTCTCCCTCCCTCCCTTCCTTCCTTCCTTCCTTCCTTCCTTCCATCCTTCCTTCCTTCCTTCCTCCCTTCCTCTCTCTTCTCTTTTCTTTTCTTTTCTTTTCTTTTCTTTTCTTTTCTTTTCTTCCTGAAACAAAATCATACCATATAGTCTTGGCTGGCCTGGAACTCATGTAGACCAGGCAGGCCTCAAACTCACAGAGATCCATTTGTCACTGCCTCCAGAATTGCTAGGATTAAAGATGTTACAACATGCCCCAAAACATTTTCTATTTTAAGTTGTTTAACTCAGACATTTTGTCACAGCAATGGAAAGCAAGCAACAACTAAAGAAATTTTAAAAATAAGTAAATAAATAATTGATCAACTCATAAGAATAAATGGAGTAGTCCAAGATTATACCAGGGCTGGAGAAAAAAAACTCAGTGGTTAAGAGCACTGACTGATCTTTCAGAGGTCTTGAGTTCAATTACCTGCAACCACATGGTGACTCACAACCATCTGTAATGGGACCTGATGCCCACTTCTGGTGTGTCTGAAGACAACTACAGTGAACTCACATACATTTTTAAAAAATAATAATAAAAATAAATCTTTAAAGGAAAAAAAAAAAAAAGCACTGGCTGTTCTTCCAAAGGACCCAAGTCCAAATTCCAACACTCATATGGCAGTTTACAACTGTCTATAATTCCAGTTCTAGGGGATCTGACACCCTCACACAGACATATGTGGAGGCAGGACACCAATGTTAAAAAAAAAAAAAAATCCAGACCTACCAAAATAAAAGACTTAATGAGAGAATGAAGAATCTGCAAAGGATTAGACATAGTAGTGCATATCTTTAATATCAGAAGGCAGAGGCAGGCAGATCTCCAACTTTGAGGCCAGCCTGATCTACATAAAGATTTAGGACAGCCAGTGATACATAGAGAGATCCTATCTCTAAATAAATAATTTTCTTTAAAAAAAAGGAGAGTGACTAAGAAACAACAGCAGTCTCAGAAGTTAAGGAAGAAAACAACAGTATAGAAGAAATAAGATAATAGCAAGTATGGTAAGAAGTAAGGGAGGAAGTAATGACCACATAGTTGGCCACACAGGATTACAGGACTTGATAATCAACTGGTTGATGAATCAGAAACCAGGTTGAAGGTTCAGGAGTGAAGAAGTGCACAACACTACATCTTCTGCCCATTTAAAGTATGGAGACAGGTGGTGAACGCCTTTAATCCCAGCACTTGGGAGGCAGAGGCAGGCGGATCTCTGAGTTCAAGGCCAGCCTGGTCTACAGAGTGAGTTCCAGGACAGCCAGGGCTACACAGAAAAACCCTGTCTCAAAAAAAAAAAAAAAAAAAAAAAAAAAAAAAAAAAAAAAAAAAAAAAAAAAAAAAAAAAAGTATGGAGACACAGGTAGGAAGATTAGGATTCAAAGTCATCCTAAGCTACAAAATGAGTTCAAGTCAGCTTGGGTTATACAAGAGACCCAGTCTCAAAAAGCCACCAAGAAAAAACACTTCTAATGTGAGCTAAATCTAGCTTACTCATATAATTATAACATATTGAAAATACAAGGACCAGAAGTACTGTATAAATCCAAACAGATACATACATTCAGCACAACCCAGGCTGTGGAATTTCAAAAGCCTGGCTTGGTAATGAATAACTTTAATCCCAGCACTGGAGAGGCAGGCAGATCTCCATGAGTTCTAGGACAGCCCTGTCTAAATAAAACCAATTATTAAAAAAAATTTTTTTTTTAAATCCACAAATCTGCCGGGCGTGGTGGTGCACGCCTTTAATTCCAGCACTCAGGAGGCAGAGGCAGGAGGATTTCTGAGTTCGAGGCCAGCCTGATCTACAAAGTGAGTTCCAGGACAGCCAGGGCTAGACAGAGAAACCCTGTCTCGAAAAACCAAAAAAAAAAAAAAAAAAACAAACAAAAAACAAACAAACAAAAAAAAATCCACAAATCTTAAACCATGGCAGTTCACAGTAATCCCAGCATTTAAGAGATGGATGCAAGAGGATCAGAGACTCAAGGTCAGTCCAATCAGTCCTTCCACATCTTGCTAAACCATGAGTTACCAAAAACAAGGGCCACCCTCCCAAACTGAAGAAATTTATAGACAAGAAGTTATCATTGAAGTTAATGCTGGCAGACATGTTCAAGAAATACTACTGGGCCCTTCCATGAATCTTGTGATTGACTGTGTGGAGATGACAACTAGTAGACAACAGGATAACATCAGAATGGTGGCCATACAAGGAGACAGCAACATCATGTCAGACACCTTGGAAAGAGTCTGAACAATGGCTGTTTAGCAGAGGAGTCCAAAAGGGCCCCAAGAAACTCCCCAAAAAACCTGTCAGACTGGTGTATAACTGGGTCATGGACATTTTCATATGAAACTTTTTGCTAAATACATTTTTGTGATACTCAGAGGAGGGAAAAGGCAAAAAGCAAATATATATACATATATATATACATACACACATATATATAATTTTCTAGGTGTGGTCAGGCATAGTACATGTCTATAATCCTAGGACTCAAGAAAGAGGCTGAGACAGGAAGAGAGCTGAAAGTCTGAAGCCAAAGTGACACAGGAGACTTGTATCAAACAAAACAAACAAAACAAAAACTGCCAGTGAAAATGAACATCAAGACAAAATGGATCAGGTGGTAAGGCAACAGTTAATTAGAGGGATGTTTTCCAGGCCAGCCTGGTCTACAGAGTGAGTTGAGTGAGTTCCAGGACAGCTAGGGCTACACAGAGAAACCCTGTCTTGGAAAAAAAAAAAAAAGAGGGATATTTATTATTGTTATTCCATGTACTAGATAGTGTCACTCCAAATGTAACAAGATGGCTAATAAGAGTAACAAAGTGCCTGGCATGGTGGCGCACGCCTTTAATCCCAGCATTTGGGAGGCAGGGGCAGACGGATTTCTGAGTTCGAGGCCACCCTGGTCTACAAAGTGAGTTCCAGGACAGCCAGGGCTATACAGAGAAACCCTGTCTCGGAAAAAAAAAAAAAAAAAAGAAAAAGTAACAAAGTAACAAATAAGTGTATCTACTCAGATTTGAATCATTAACTACAATGTATTCACAGTAACAGACTAGCAAACACTCCCAGAAATGAATTCATTGTTTCAATTTTTCAGAGGAAATTTTAAAAAGTAAAAATATGAGGATTACAGAAAGCTGTAAAACTTTATTTATAACATGCAGCAAAGGTTTTTATCTAGAATGTTTGTGGAATCTAGACTGTATGCTTGTAATTTGGGAGGCCAAATTACAAGCTGGGTATAGTAGTACAAACCTTTAATCTCAGCACTTGAAAGGTAGAGGCAGGTGGATCTCTATGAGTTCAACCCCTGCCTGGTCTACATACAGCAAGTTTCAATCCAGTTGTGGATACAAAATGAGACCCTGTCTCAAAAACAAACAAAACAAAAGCCTTTGATTTTTATGAAAGGCACTACAAAAAAGGGGGAAGTTTCCATACATTTTGAACTCCATTCTAGACCAATAAGTAGTCAAAATGAAGACATACTTGTTAAACACCTGTTTTCTTTGTTCCTTTCAGGTACACATAAAACCATGACTTCTACCTTACTACCTCAAAAATAAATTAATTAATAATAAATAAGAAGTAGAGCCATAGGTTTTAGCAGTCTTCATCTTCCATAGCACTTTCTGAAGCTAATCCTCATTTTCCCCCTTTCAGATACTGATCACTTGTTCATCTAACTTTAGGTTACCTGTAAAATCTTAGATCGGATAGATAAACTATTCTAACCTCAAAATGCTATCAAATTCAATCTAACTACATAAATACTGGAGAGGATAGAGAGTTAGAATAAACTCACTCTGAAGACACTACAGTAAGTCTTTAAGAAAATTACAACATGCAAGTGGAATCATTGTTCCAAAAGGGATGCAGTAACCTGAAGACGGAAGAGACCACATGAATCCGAATATAAAACTATGACATACAGAAAGAACATTAACTAAAATAAAAACATTCTCTTTATAGGAATTAATCACACAACTTCACCAAACACTGTATGTCACCTTATACTCCCCCCCAAACTGTCCAGCTTGATCCAAATCACACACCGCTAAGCCCACCCCACCCCAACCAAATAGTAGAGATTTGGCTTTTGGCTATTCTCAAGACACCCTACCTTGTCTCCATTTGAAGCAAAAATTTACTTAAAATGTGCCTACTGCTCCTACAGAGCCAACAAAAATCAGCCTGCAGATAGCCACAAATTGAATGACAACTGCTGGTATTCATTTAAAAAGAAAAAAAAGACTGCGTCTAGGTTTTCAGGAAGTTCATCATGAAAGGCAACTTTTTGAAAATAACTTTTTAAAAAACAACTCTTTGAGACTTTTTGTTTGGAGACTGAGGGCTACGAAAGATAGTGACAATAAGGAACATAAACCTGAAGAAGTTGAAGAAGCCAGCTTTGTTAGAAAACCAAGTGGCCACTTGCCAACACTCCTTTACGCATATGTGACCAAAGACGAGTCTAGGCTTCCTCTCGGCCCACATCAGCTTCTCATCAAATCTCGAATTAAGAAGGATCTCATAAACATTTCAACATTGATAAGTTAAAAGGACCGTCCAAACAAAAGATTTTATAAAGCTTCAGAGAATCAACATGGAAACAAAGCTTTAAGCTTTGAAGCCCCCCCACCCCCACCCCGGCCCCACAAAAAGCACACATTTTAAATGTCACACAAACAGCCTATTCACAGGCACCTAGGGCTTAGATTCCGGCACTGGAAAGGGGGCTAGCTTCAGTTTAAAACCTCAGCGGGGGGAAAAAAAAAGCAGAATTCTGACTTGCAACTGACGAAACTAGGAGAACCCTGAATCGAACTCTTGGTTCGAACTTCACTCACAACCATTTTCAGATCAGGGCTCTCCCCATAAAGGTGTCATCCGTGAATGAAAAGGCTAATAAGGAGACCCCACAAACACCTGGGGCTCCTGTACCCCATGATCCGTTCTCAGAGAGTGGGAAGCAACAGTAAAGTGGAAGGAACAAAGCACTGACGTCAATTACGAGATTAACCCTGCGCACAGGCAGCTGGGGAGGCCTAAACATCAATACCCAAAGCCCGGCCATGGCGATCGCCAGGTACCAGGCCGGTTCCGAGCGGGAAGGAGGGTTTCTCCTATTCCAACCCAGGTTCCCATTTTTCCACTCAAACCCCATCCACCATCAAGGACGGTAATTACCCCCCCCCCAACGTGCCCCCCTTTTTTTCTTTCGGTGGAGGGGAGATGGGAGAGTGGGGGTGGGGGGAGGTGCGCAGGATCGCGAGAAGGAAGGCGAGAACTAGTTGAGAAATGATAGCCAGAATCTGGGCCTATTTTCTCTTTAACTAAGAATGACTTGAGTCGGACGAAGGAGAAATTTTTCAAAGGATAAATCCGCCGACCGAATTTAAGGGAGGAATGGAGGAAGGGACAACGGGGGGGGGGCGGTGAAAAAAAAAAAACGGCCAGATGATGGACGTCCGAAATGTCGGATGGGACCGGCTTGGCCTTTAAAGAAAAAAAAAAAAAAGATTTTTCTTGTTTGAAATTGATTTCGGAGAGAAAGTGGGACCAGAAGACGGAGGGCGAAGCCGGATTCAGCGGCCCCCCGCCCCGCGAGTCTCTGCCAGCGTCAGCGGCCCGAGCCTCGCCTTCCCCGAGGCGCAGCAGCGCCTCAGTCCGACGTCAGTCAGTCAGGCAGGCAGGCAGGCGGCTCCTCACCTCCAGTCCCCGCTCCGCTAGGCCCGAACCATCTCCCGACCGCGGCAGCGGCGGCGGCGGCGGCGCCCGGCCTGCACCTTCACCGGACGCGCATTCGGGACCGCCCAGGAGGCGGCGACCGGCTGCCTGGGGCGAGGGGCAGCGGCCGATCCGGAGGCCACGGGGAGCCGAGGCGGCGCACCTCACACGGCGGACGCCAGGGTTCCACCCCGCTCCATGACGGCCCGGCCGAGCCCCGGACGGGTGACTGAGGCGGGGGCGGGCTGACGGGGCCCTGGCACCGAGATCCCCGCCCCGTCCGCTGGGGGCGGCGGCGGCGACGACAACGACTCGACTCCCGCAGCCGGGATTGGGACTGACGCAGTGGCCGCGGCCCATGTGACCGGGGCCTGGCTGCTGCGAGCGTCACGTGACCAGGCCGCGCCCCTCCCGCAGGCAGCGCGGGGGCTGCGGGCCTGCTGCTGCTCCGAAGGCGGCGTCGGCGGGGCTGACGTGCGGGCTGACGTGCGGGGGGCGCCTGGGCCCGGGGCCCGGGGATGCGGAGGGCAGGCCGCAGCAGATTCCACGGGGTCGCACCAGCGTCAGACCCGGGGACAGAACCCGGCCCCGGGCACACGCCCTTCTGAGCAGCCCGCTAGGGAGGTGCCGTGGGGCGAGGCGGGGCGCAGCCCGGCCGACCGGTTTTGGGGTGCAGGTGAAGGCCGGGGCCCGGCCGCCCGTGTCCCGCAGCGCTCCGCAGGGTTAGGGAGGGAAGGGTGACGTGGATGTCCGCAGCGACGTCGTCCACTGCTCCATGTGACTTACTGTGGGAGGATAAGCCGGCCCTGCATCATCTTAAAAAAATAATAATAAAATAAAATAAATAAAAACCCTGGAGAAGCCGGGCGCCATGGCAGGCCAGCTCTTGGGCAGCCGAGGCCACGAATTCAGCCTATGTGGGCTACTTAGTGGATTCAGTGCCAGTCTGAACTACTAACTATACCCTGTCAAAACAACACATGGGGGCAAACACACACACACTCCATCGCCTCTTAATATCCTGCTAGTCCAGACAAGCCATAATTTAATTGGAATCAGTGATTAGACAGACAAGGTGTTTTTTTTGTTTTGTTTTTGTTTTTCGAGTCAGGGTTTCTCTGTATAGCCCTGGCTGTCCTGGAACTCAGAAAGCCGCCTGCCTCTGCCTCCCGAGTGCTGGGATTAAAGGCATGCGCCACCACCGCCCGGCTCTCAGACATTTATTTATTAATCTAATCAAGTTAATAAAAATTAACACAGCATGGTGTGATGGTACCCTCCTTTAGTCCCAACACTTGGGAGACAGCCTCAGGAGAGCCTAGAACTCACTATGTAGCAGACTTGAATTTCTGGTCCTCCTGCCTTTGCGTTCCTGTGCTGGGATTACAGATATGCACCCTTACCCTTGTCTTAACAGTTCTAACATTGTTCAAAGATCTGAGACTTGGGCCAGTCTTCCTAGATGCTCCTGTAAAATGAAAAACAAGTTATGTTCTTCCATTAATCAATGGTGTGGAGCAAGCATCCACATTCCAGATGTGAGGAACAGGAAAACAGCTAGAAAAGAGCAGATCAAAGCAAAAGCACATGGCAGCAGGGCTAATGTCCACTCTTGCAGCTCCATGTTCAATATGCAGGGCTTGTAATGGCTCATCTGAATTCCCATAGGTTGGCGGAGTCTGGGAGGAGGCATAGTGGGAAAGCTGAAAGAATAGTGCTTGCCTTTCATCAAAGTCATGTCTTCCATCCCAACATGGCAAAAACAAGTGTGACATTGCATGCTATAATCGTAGTACTCAGATGTGGAAGCAAAGGATCAGGACTTTAAGGTCATCTTCAGGTGCAGAGTAAGTTCAAGGCCAACTTAGGACACTAGAGACACCTTAACCTCCTCCCCCAGAAAAGAGGTTTTCAAGATTTCAGTTAACTTAGTGATTCATTAAAAACGGTTTTTGTGGGCTGGTGAGATGGCTCAGCGGGTAAGAGCACCCGACTGCTCTTCCGAAGGTGATAAGTTCAAATCCCAACAACCACATGGTGGCTCACAACCATCCGTAACGAGATCTGGCTCCCTCTTCTGGAGTGTCTGAACACAGCTACAGTGTACTTACATAAAATAAATAAAATAAATCTTAAACAAACAAACAAATAAAAAACGGGTTTTGTTTGTTTGTTTGAAACAGTCTTGAGTCCCGGTATTACCATACCTAACCTTTCCGTCTCTACCTTCTGACTGCTGAGATTGAATTCGCAGCCCACTGTGCCCAGCTTTAAGCGGTTTGTCAATGACATGTATAATGGCAACAGTTCCTAGAGATACATTGTTTAAAATGTTTCTAAGGAACTTTGTTTCATTTAGTTAATCAGATCCTAGATTGGTTCTTGAGATGCCCTAGATATGGGTAGAGGCTGATGAGCTAAAACTATAGACCTGAGCTGCAGAAATGACTCAGCCAACCGTTAAGATCACTAGGTGCTCTTTTTAGAGGATTCAGGTTTGGTTTCAAACACCCACATGGCCCCTCACTACTGTCACTCTAGTTCTAGGGGATCTGACACCCTTTTCTAGCCTTCTTGGGGCACCAGTGTGCATGTGGTGCACAGATACACATACATGCAGAACATTCACACACACATTCACAAATCTAAAAATACCAGCAATCTAGCCGGGTGTGGTGGCATACGCCTTTAATCCCAGCACTCGGGAGGCAGAGGCAGGTGGATTTCTGAGTTCGAGGACAGCCTGGTCTACATAGTGAGTTTTAGGACAGCCAAAGCTATACAGAGAAACCCTGTCTCGAAAAACAAAACAAAACAAAAAGAAAGAAACCAGCAATCGAAGCAATCATGGATTGCTTAGTCATGGATCATGGATCTAAGCAATCTTTGTCATACTAGGTCACAGTTCAGATGTGTTTTAACCATCAACAAAGTTTATGGTCTTGATTGTGAGATTTTCGGAAAGTTACAAGGTCACAACTTGGAAAGTAAGTTAAAGATTACATGAGGTTAGGCCTTAAGTATGATTGCTGCTGTCTTAACAGTCTTATTTGCCAAGACTGGCCAAGTACCTACCAGCAGTTGAGGCAGAGGCAGGAAAGTCTTCCAAGTTTAAGGCCAGCCTGGTCTACACCATGAGTTCCAGGTCAGCCAAGAATACACAGTAAGATACTGTTTCAAAGAAATCCAAACTAAAAAACATTCTTAAAAAAAAAATCTTGTCCGGTCTTGATGGATCAGCAGTTAAGAACACTGATTGCTCTTCCAGATGGTCCTGAGTTCAATTCCCAGCAACCACATGGTGGCTCACAACCATCTGTAATGGGATCCAATACCCTCTTCTGGTGTGTCTGAGGACGGTGACCATGTACTCACATACTTAAAAATAAACAAATCTTAGAAGGAGAAGAAGAAGAAGAAGAAGAAGAAGAAGAAGAAGAAGAAGAAGAAGAAGAAGAAGAAGAAGAAGAAGAAGAAGAAGAAGAAGAAAGGAGAAGAAGAGGAGGAGGAGGAGGAGGAGGATTGTCTCAACATAGATGATCTCATTAGTTAATTTTGCTTAATTGTGGCAAAATTCTCCACAGTCCCTGATGGGATGGGCCTAAGCAGCCTCAGGTAAGACTAGCCTCTCTTCCTTCTCGTTCCTCTGAGCCCTCCCTGTCTCTGGCCTGAGCAGCACACACACCGGGTGGGTTTGTTTGTTCTCCCCCACTGCCTGGCCCCCTCTTATTTGTTGGCATTCTTCCCTCTGTTTCTGATTTCTCAGAGGTGACGCAGACCTTATCTTCAGACATTTTCTCTCTTTCTCTCCATGTTATCTTTATCTAAACACCAGGGTTAGCAAACTTTTTCTAAAAAGGCCTAAAAATTTTAGTACTTTTTTTCCCTATCATTACTTCTTTTCTTTGAGACTCAGTAGTGTATCTTTCTTCTACATTATTTTTTTCTAAAAAACAAACAAAACAAATCAAAAACCACTTTTTTTAAACGAGACCCACCAACGTGAGACGCGTTTACACAAAGACTGTGAAGAGGGCAGCAGGGGTTATCACCAGGAACAAGCCTGGGTAATGACTTCCCTACTATCAGGGCCTGTGTGAGGAGATTGCCTTTAAACTATGTACCATGTCCTGCTCCCTCCCCCAACTGCCTCCCCACAACAAGATAGCAGGCTGTCACACATCTGATGAAACAGATTCAGAGAGGTCCTGCGAGAGCTCTGTCAAGTTGCAGGAGGAAGAGAGAGAGATGGCAGATAAGCATGTTCTGCAGGTTTATAGTCCTAGATCAGGAGATAACTGAGGTAAATCCGGACGCCAAGGAACGGGTCTCTCCAACCTGCAGGTCACTCAGCCTACAGTTGGGATGTTTCAAAATGTTTGGTGAAGCTGTTTGAATCTAGTATGTAATTAATATTTTCAATAAATCTGGGGCAACTTAAAAAAGCACATTTATGGACTGGTGAGATGGCTCAGCCGGTAAGAGCACCCGACTGCTCTTCCGAAGGTGATAAGTTCAAATCCCAGCATCCACATGGTGGCTCACAACCATCCGTAACGAGATCTGGCGCCAACTTCTGGAGTGTCTGAAGACAGCTACAGTGTATTTACATATAATAAATAAAATAAATCTTTAAAAAAAAAAAAAAAAAAAAAAAGCACATTTATGTGTTTGTGTGTAGTGATAGAAGAAAAGCTTGCAGGTGCCAGTCCTCTCTACCATGTGGGTCCCAAGGGATTGAACCCAGGTTGCCAGACTTGCTAACAAGTGCCACTAAGCCATCTTGGAGGCCCAAATTTATTTATTTTTTATAACTTTTTTTATCTTACTTATTTTGTGTGTGCACTGGTGAATTGTATAGCCTGCCCTATTTTTTTGTTTGTTTTGTTTTGTTTTTGTTTTTGTTTTTGTTTTTGTTTTTGTTTTTCGAGACAGGGTTTCTCTGTGTAGTCCTGGCTATCCTGGAACTCACTCTTTAGACCAGGCTGGCCTCGAACTCAGAAATCCACCTGCCTCTGCCTCCTGAGTGCTGGGATTAAAGGCATGTGCCACCACGCCTGGCCTGCCCTATTTTTTGTCTTTCTGAGACAGGGTTTCG
Organism: Mus minutoides; assembly: GCA_902729485.2. Classification (NCBI taxonomy): domain Eukaryota; kingdom Metazoa; phylum Chordata; class Mammalia; order Rodentia; family Muridae; genus Mus; species Mus minutoides. Next base: position 429,970 of record LR749644.1, on the reverse strand, counting down.
TCCTGTAGCTCAGGAAGGTGTGGGATTTATTATGTACCCCATCCTTGCGTCAAACTTGTTGCAATCCTCATAACTGAATCTGGCCAGTGTCAGAGTTATAGTGTGTATCACCATGTACTTCGGGCCTCCAATATTTTATGGGAGCTGGAGAGAGAGCTCAGGAACACGTGAGTCACAGTCGGAAGATGGAAGTTCAGATCCCAGCACTCCTGTAAAAAACCAAGTATGGTCTCTCCAAAGTCTGCCATCCTGGCACTGAAACAGGAGGAGGTAAGATGTTTCAGAGTGCACAGGCTGCCAGCCTAGTTAACAAACACGAACTCCAACTCCAGAGAGATGGCTCAGCTGTTAAAGGCGTAGGCTCACAAGCAGAATAAGAACTCTCCTTCCACAAGAGGCTAATAATGATACCAGCACCCTCTTTGACCACACAAGTGTGTGAACACATCACAAACACAGCACATAGGAAACTACTTTAAAATATTTTAAACCTTTAAAGCCAAGTGGGGAAAAAACCCAAAGATTTTTATGCAGCTAATTATATATAGTGTGAATAGTTCCATAAGATCTGTATTGATAAATACAAAATATGATAGCCAATTAAATTTGGTAATTCAGTATTACTACTGAGTAAAATGAAGTTGTTTTATCAGGTGAAAACATGCCACCAATTATAATTCCACCAAAAATGTTTCCTATCAGTGAAAGTGATTTTAAGATCAGGGAGGTGGCCGGGCGGTGGTGGTGCAAGCCTTTAATCCCAGCACTTGGGAGCAAGCAGGTGGATTTCTGAGTTTGAGGCCAGCCTGGTCTACAGAGTGAGTTCCAGGACAGCCAGGGCTATACAGAGTAAACCTTGTCTCAAAAAAGCCAAAAAAAAAAAAAAAAAAAAATCAGGGAGGTGGTTCATTTGTACCTATAATGCCAATACTCCAGAGATGGAGACTGAGGAAATCCTGGAGTACTTACTGGGTAAATGATTAACCAGGGTCATCTGTCAAGATCCTGTCTCAAAAACTAACAAACAAAAGAACCAACAACAAAAGGAAGAGTAACAAAATGGCTCCATGGGTAAAGGAGCTTGCCAAGAGAGCAGGGCACACCAAACTCAATCCCCGGGTCCCATTGTGTGAACACAGAAAGAACTGACTTACCCACATTGACCTCTGACCTCTCTCATGTGCTGTTGCACATGTACCTACACACACACACCACCAACAACAACAACATCAAAAGTGATTTCATGGCTAGAGAGATGGCTCAGTGGATAAAGAACTTGCTACAAGTGTAAGAATTAGTGTTTGGATCCCAGAACACTCCTAGAGCAGGTGAGCATGGTGGCTTGGCTGATCCAGAGATCCCAGAGCAGACTGGCTGGAATTGGTGACCTCTGGATTTGGTGAGCAATTCTGTCTCTGTAAATAAGGTGGAGAAGGCATTGACGGAAACATGCAACATCAACTTCTCCCTCCACATGGACCTGCACATGTGTGTCTACATACACAGGAACATGGGTACATACACACACACACACACACACACACACACACACACACACAATTTCATATACTCTTCTACAAAGGCTGAACTGTAATGAGATTTTTTTTTTTTTTTTTTTTTTTTTTTTTGGTTTTTCGAGACAGGGTTTCTCTGTATAGTCCTGGCTGTCCTGGAACTCACTTTATAGACCAGGCTGGCCAAGAACTCAGAAATCCGCCTGCCTCTGCCTCCCAAGTGCTGGGATTAAAGGCATGCCCACCACTGACAGGCAAGATTGTTCTTTTAAGACAGGCTCAAACTCCTGCTGTAGCTGGAGATGGATCTTGAACTTCCCCTCCATCTCCAGAGTGCTATGATCCATCTCCAGAGTGCTAGGGTTACAACTGAGTACCACACACTCCTATCTCCTCTTGACACAATGGGCTGTAACCCAGAGCTTCCTGCATGCTAGGCTAGCATTCTACCAACTAAGCCGCATGTAGAGCATTATAGTTTTGGTTTTTTTTTTAAACATCTCTTTTTTTTTTTCCCTCGGTCCGGTCAACCCTGCTCGCTCTGGTCGGTCCCACATCACACTTGCTCAGTCCCTGCTCTCTCTGGTCCAAGGATTCATTTATTATTAATAATAATAAATGAATTCATTTATTATTATTCATAAGTACACTATAGCTGACTTCAGACGCATCAGAGGAGGGCGTCAGATCTCATTATGGGTGGTTGTAAGCCACCATGTGGTTGCTGGGATTTGAACTCGGCACCTTCGGAAGAGCAGTCGGGTGTTCTTACCCGCTGAGCCATCTCACCAGCCCCAGCATTATAGTTTTTATAAGCATGTATTAGACACTCTATCTAATTAATTATATCTAGTGCCATTTCACTCCTAGGTATATTCTGACTATATTCATTCATATCCCCTCATTTGTGACCCTCCCCTCTCACTAATTGCCTTTCTCCTCCCAACCAGTCCCCCTTCTTACTTTCGTGGCCTTTTCTGGAGGAGGAGTGGGGCTGTGAGGGCTTAATTTAGTATTGCCTACAGAAACATGGGTGAGTGGTTATTCACAGGAGCGTAGACAACTTCTGCATTTCACTCTTGAAATAGGTTTACATACAAAAACAAACCACCAGATATCCACTATTAAGCCATTGGCATACAATACCAAGAATGTCTCTTGCTGGAAAGAAAAATGTCCAACTCTCTTAGATTCTTCTTATCAGGACATAGTACGTGACAAAGTGATCAACACCAAATATAAACTGGTAGGGAGATCAAGAGATGGCTCAGAGGTTAGTAGTAATCTGGAAACAGTTAAAGTTTCTTGACCTTGTACATGAACAGTAGGCTAGACACAAAACAAACAGGAAACCTACCTCTCAACTACCAAAGTAATGAGACATCAGCCAGCCAGCCAATCACAGGCGTGAAATAATTAGCTAAGGGGCTCATAAGTACATATAACCACCTTTGACCAATTTCCATTTGATATATTTCCACTTAGATATATCATTCCATTTTATAATCTTCTTTGCCATCACATCATTATGTTTAGTACCAGGATCAAAAAGAAAAGGAGTACGGGCTCAGTTAAAAGCACTGTCTGTTATTCAAGAAGACATAGGTTGAGTCCCGAGCATCCATACCAGGTAGCACATTCTCAGTTGTAGCTCGAGCTCTGGGTCAGAAAGCTAGAGCTCTACATGAAAGGCATCTGCATGTATGTAACTCTACACATCTGTACATAATTAAGAATAATAAAAAGAAAAATCTTGGACTGGAGAGATGGCTCAGCAGTTAAGATCACCAACTGCACTTCCAGAGGTCCTGAATTCAATTCCCACAACCATGGCTCACAACCATCTGTAATGGGCATCCGATGCCATCTTCTGTTTGTCTGAAGACAGTGACAGTGTACCCACATATATGCAATAAATATGGCCTGATCAGGGCCAGAGCAAGCAGGGCTGGGAAAAATAAATAAATAACAATCTTATGTAGCTAAATGGATTTTTTTTTTTTTTTGGTTGTTTCGAGACAGGGTTTCTCTGTGTAGCTCTGGCTGTCCTGGAACTCACTTTGTAGACCAGGCTGGCCTCGAACTCAGAAATCCGCCTGCCTCTGCCTCCCAAGTGCTGGGATTAAAGGTGTGCGCCACCATGCCCAGCTGGATTTTTTTTCCTGGTTCTGTGAGAGGTCTTACATAGCCCAAGTTGGCCTCAAATGTGTTACTTTGCTCCCACTAGCCTTGGATTCCTGCTTCCCTAGTCACCACCTCCTTTATGCCTAAAACAGGTTATGTACGCCATAGTGTAGGCTCTGAAAACATGCCTGTAGTGACTGTGTGGCATGGACATATTCTTCTCACTGTGACAAGAAGCTTAGACAGCAACTCAGCAGAGGAATATTTTGATTTGTAGACGGAAGTCCTTAAAAATGTTTTGTATCTTCAGCAAAAGCTAATTTCCACAATTATTTAGGATCCAGTAACAGTGGTGGGGTAGTTCTCCTAAGAATTTCAGATCTCACATTATTTATTATAGCCAAAAAGCAGCAGTTTCAAAACAAATATATTAACTTCTCTGCCGGGACACTTTTAGATTTGGCTTGCCTTTAATAAGAATATCATGCTCGACATGTATTTTCTGGCTGTTGCAATCTAGTATGATTTAATGATTAACTCTGCATTAGTAAATGGCTGTCTTTATTGGAGCACTAAGTGAGTCATTTAGAAACTTACTGTGGTATACACCCGTCATTCCAGGACGTGGTAGGCTGAGGGAGGAAGATGGAGAGTTTGAAGACAGCCTGGACTATAGAATGAGAACCTGTAACAAAAAAAAAAAAAAAAAAAAGAAAAGAAAAGGAGGTCAGAAAGAAAGCAGCCTTCTCTTTTTTTTACTTTTTGTAAAGAAATTCAGTTATGATGGGATATCCTAT
>LR749644.1:396199-424489 GCA_902729485.2 Mus minutoides | reverse complement strand
AAAAAAAAAAAAAAAAAAAAGAAAAGAAAAGGAGGTCAGAAAGAAAGCAGCCTTCTCTTTTTTTTACTTTTTGTAAAGAAATTCAGTTATGATGGGATATCCTATGAGAATTCTCAAGATCTTATGATTCAGTCACATTTCATTCTGTAATATCCTATTTGTTGCCATATTTGGTATGGGAGAGGATGGAAAGTGCCAGGCGCAGGGACCACCAAAGCCCAGTTAACAGGCTCCCTGCCACAGTATTCTAGGAAGGAAAGGGAATCAACAGAAGACGCGCTTGTAAACACTACTGATGTCTTGAGATGGTCTCACTTGGACCCTGAGCCCCTGATCCTCTTTGTCTCTATCACTCAATGCTATACTCTATTTATGAAATGCTAGAGATCAAAACCAGGTCCTTGTGAGTACCAGGCAATCATTCTAGCCACAGAGTCACATCCGTAGTATCATTTGTCATTTTTTTTTTCCTTTTTTCCTCCCAGACAGGGTTCCTTTGTGTAGCTGTGACTGTCCTGGAACTCACTCTATAGACTAAGCTGGCCTCAAACTCAGAAATTTGCCTGCCTCTGCCTCTCAGCACTCAGATTAAAGGTGCCAGGATCTATTTCCCATCTCTTAAAAAGGAAAATGGGGGCCAGGCATGGTGATGCATGCCTTTAGTCCCAGCACTCGGGAGGCAGAGGCAGGCAGATTTCTGAGTTCGAGGCCAGCCTGGTCTACAAAGTGAGTTCCAGGACAGCCAGGACTACACAGAGAAACCCTGTCTCTAAAAAAAAAAAAAAAAAAAAAGTAGGTCTTTAAAATATTATTATTGCATAACAAATTACTCAAAGTGTAGTAGCTTAAAATAACAGTATTTGCCCACAGTGGTAGTGGGACACACCTGAGAAGTAGAGGCAGGTAAATCTCCAAGTTGGAAGCCAGCCTGGTCTACAGAGTGAGTTCTAGGACAGCCAGGGCTACACAGAGAAACCCTGTCTCAAAAATAAATAAATAAACAAACAACTAAACAAGACAGTGCTGTTCATCACGTCACAATTTCTGTGGGTCAGGCATTCAGGTCTGCTTTGGGGGTCTTAGATTCCAGTTATTATAAGGCTTCACTGGGAATGGAAGGCGTGGCTCCCATATGATTTCTGACATTTCTGACCAGTCAGTGCTGGTTACTGGGTCAGAGGGCTCAGTACCTCTTCAGGTGGCATCTCCACATGGTTGCCTTAGATAGCCTCGGCTCAAGAGGCTAGTTTATCCTAGATTGTTTGAAGAGACCTTTGTTCCAGTCTGTCCACATAGATTAGCCCTGATTCAATTATGAGAAGGGATTACACAAGATAATGAATGCCTGGAAAAGAGTCACCTTGGCAGCATTTTCTCTCATAGCTATAGAATAATTTCAACCAGTTACACAGGGCCAGGGAACCTATTTATGAACAACAGTCAAATGCTTACGTTGCTTCAGTACCTAGTTAAATGTAAAGTCACATAGTCTCTGACACTTTGTCCTAAAAGAAAAAAAGTTGTTTTTTTTTTCTTTTTGGTTTTTCGAGACAGGGTTTCTCTGTATAGTCCTGGATGTCCTGGATGTCCTGGAACTCACTCTGTAGACCAGGCTGGTCTCAAACTCAGAAATCCGCCTGCCTCTGCTGGGATTAAAGGCGTGTGCCACCATGCCCCGCAAAAAAAGATGTTTTTAAATTTTAAATTGTAGTGTGTGTGTGTGAGAGTGTGAGTGTGTGAGTGTGTGTGCACGTATGCTCAAATGTATATATGCACATGCATGCATGTAAGCACATATGTCTGCAAAGGCAGGTTACAACTACTTGAATGTTGAGTACCTGTAGAATACAAAGTTAAAGAAAACCTTGCTGGGTAGTGGTGGCACTTGCTTTTTTTTTTTTTTTTTTTTTGGTTTTTCAAGACAGGGTTTCTCTGTATAGCCCCGGCTGTCCTGGAACTCACTCTGTAGACCAGGCTGGCCACCACGCCCGGCCCGGCACTTGCCTTTAATCCCAGCACTCAGGAGGCAGAGGCAGGAAGATTTCTGATTTTGAGGTCAGCCTGGTCTACAGAGTAAGTTCCAGGACAGCCAGGACTATACAGAGAAACCCATCTCAAGAAAAAAAAAAATCTTGAAATTTATTCTTGATTCTTGATAGGCAATATTCTACATTATTAACATAAAATAGACAATGGAAAAATGAAGGAAATGTTAGATTATATGGCATGCTGGTTATTGACTTCCATATTCATGGATCTAACAAAGAGGTTGATTTAAAAGCAAATTAAAGCCGGGCATGGTGGTGCACGCCTTTAATCCCAGCACTCCTGAGGCAGAGGCAGGCGGATTTCTGAGTTCGAGGCCAGCCTGGTCTACAAAGTGAGTTCCAGGACAGCCAGGGCTATACAGAGAAACCCTGTCTTGAAAAACCAAAAAAAAAAAAAAAAAAAAGCAAGCAAATTATTTCCGTATCTACATGCATGTATCTGCTTATCCAGTGTACATTATTATTCCCAGGCCAAAGTTAGTTTCCTCTTAATATATATATATATATATATATATATATATATATATATATATATATATATATATATNGGTTTCTTCTTTTCAAGACAGGATTTTCCTGTTTCCTTGACTGTCCTGGAACTTGCTCTCTAGACCAGGCTGGTCTCAGATTCACAGAGACCCACTTCCTGGGTGCTGGGATTAGAGGCTTGAGCCAGCATCATCTGGCTGAAGCTGGTCTTGAGAGCCAAGAATGATCTTGAACTTCTGACCCTCCTCTTTCAGGGTGCTGGAATAACGGGTTTGCTTCACAGTTGATGAATGTAATGGTGGAACTTCAACCCAGGGCCTCATGCATGCTAGACATACTCTGCCAAGTACATTTCCTTCTGTGTGTGTGCAGAGACCAGAGAGTCCCCCTCCATCTCTCCAACTGTCCTCTGAGGCAGGCTTTCTTCCTGAACCCAAGGCAGAGTCTTTTCTTTCTTTCTTTCTTTTTTTTTTTTTTTTTTTTTTGGTTTTTCGAGACAGGGTTTCTCTGTATAGCCCTGGCTGTCCTGGAACTCACTTTGTAGACCAGGCTGGCCTCAAACTCAGAAATCTGCCTGCCTCAGCCTCCCGAGTGCTGGGACTAAAGGCGTGCGCCACCATGCCAGGCTTGATTTTTAATATAATACATTTTTTTGAGACAAGATCTCAAACTTAGACCTTAGACCTGCTTCTGCCTCCTGAGTGCTGGGATTAAAGGAGTGCTCCACCATGACCAGCCTTAATTTAATGTTTATTATTTCCTTCATTTTGCTTATTCAGGGATTTATTTTTATTTTCCTGATTTCAAAAGATACAAACTAAAGAAGTCATTCATTTTAGCCATCTCCCTCCACTCCCCTCCCCTCCCCACCTGTCCCCTCCCCTCCCCTAGAATTTAGAGTCACAGCCAGGTAGCTCAAGTCTCTCATCCAGACACTACCAGGGAGGGTGAGTCCCTCTGTCAAAAAAGAACAAAAGCCAAAAATGATTCAGGGTTTTACAGTTCACCTACTTTAAGGCCATTCCCTGAATACGGATTGAGTTTTCAAATTCATTAATTAACATAACTTTCTAAGCTGGGTGTGGTGTTGAATGTTAATCCTAGCACTCAAAGACTGGGTGGGCTACAAGGTGAGACCCTGCCTCAAAAAACCCGACCACTTTATTAAACAAATGACCTTACCCTATTTATTCCTTTCTTTTTTTTTTTTTTTTTTTTTTTTTTTTTTTTTTTTTTTAGTTTTTTTGAGACAGGGTTTCTCTGTATAGCCCTGGCTGTCCTGGAACTCACTTTGTAGACCAGGCTGGCCTCGAACTCAGAAATCTGCCTGCCTCTGCCTCCCGAGTGCTGGGATCAAAGGCGTGCGCCACCACGCCCGGCTTTTATTCCTTTCTGTAGGTGGATTTGTTTCATCTTTTTATTGGGTTCTCATACTACTTTCTCCCTCCAACACTTATCCCAATTAATTTCTTCCATCCCCCAACCCTAGGTAGGAGAGAAAGGTCAGAGGGCAAAGGGGCATAGGCCTCTGTGGGCTACTACTTCCTGATGATTAGGGTTGTCTGGTTCCTTGGGGCCAGTCCCATCTCTGTTGTCAGGAGGCTAGTAAACCAGCAATGGAAAACACAAGGAACTAGCTGCAGGGGAGGAGTGGGAGCAAAAGAGAGGCAGCAGTGGGAACAGGTGAAGCAGGGCAGGAACAGGGGGTCAGCAGTTGGAGCAGCACCCCGGGGAAAAGCGGCTGCCACAGGCCCACTCAGGTCTTCTCCAGAGTCCCCAGAATTAAACTATCTGCAGCTGGTAAGTCACCCCCAACCCTTATCCCCTAGAGCACGATCATGGTTAATGACTGTGGACAAACTGAAAGCATCCTTATAGGATATTTAAATAAAAACATTCATAACTGAGATCTAAAAGAAACCAAAACTCTCACTACATTGTCATATTCTGTATACATCTAATTTATGATGATATATTGTGAATCCTTGGTCTTCTTGTCTCCATCTCCAGAGTGCTGGAATTATCACAGCAGAAGGGTGTGATAGTGCACATCTCTAATCTAGCACTCAGGAGGCAGAGGTAGGAGGATCTCTATGAGATGGAGGTCAGCCTGGTCTACAGAGAGATCCTGTCTCAAAAAACAAAACAAAGACAAGCATACACCACCATGCCTGGTATATTACTGCTAAGAATCGAACCCAAACCTTCCTGCATGTTAGGCAAACACTCCACCTGTCCCCAAATCAAGATTGTTGAACGAAGGATACCTCTTTTCTAAAAAGCTTAAGGCCACAGAATAATGGTGTTAAACTTGACATTATTGTACATTATAATTTACTTTTTAAAATATTGAACAGTATTTCCCAATCCTTGCTAGAGCACCATCTTCTCCTTGGTTATTTATATGTATAAAGTCATATAGGATCAGTTACCATATAAAGTGTCATACAGGAACTATTAAGAGGCAAGCCTGGGCCAGGCGTAATGGCGCATGCCTTTAATCCCAGCACTCAGGAGGCAGAGGCAGGTAGATTTCTGAGTTCTAGGCCATCCTGGTCTACAGAGTGAGTTCCAGAACAGCCAGGGCTACATAGAGAAACCCTGTCTTGGAAAAACAAAAACAAACAAAAACAAAAACAAAAAAAAAAGAGGCAAGCCTGGGGATGTGGCTTAGTGGTAAAAGGCTTGCTAGCATTCAACAGGCTTCAGGTTCTAATTCTAACACTGAAAAAAAAATTGTAAGACTTGATGTTTATGGATATGTATTTGTAATGTACATGTTCACATGTGTGTGGGCCAGGTGTCAATGTCACATGCTATCAATTGCTCTGCGTGGTGGCGCACGCCTTTGATCCCAGCACTCGGGAGGCAGAGGCAGGCAGATTTCTGAGTTCGAGGCCAGCCTGGTCTACAAAGTGAGTTCCAGGACAGCCAGGGCTATACAGAGAAACCCTGTCTCAAAAAAACTAAAAAAAAAAAAGAAAGGAATAAATAGGGTAAGGTCATTTGTTTAATAAAGTGGTCGGGTTTTTTGAGGCAGGGTCTCACCTTGTAGCCCACCCAGTCTTTGAGTGCTAGGATTAACATTCAACACATGCTATCAATTGCTCTGCTCGTTATGGGCCAGTGTCTCAGAGTCTGGAGCTCACGGACTGACTAGGTTGGCTGGCCAATGTGCGCCAGGGATCTGTCTACCTCAGTTCCTCCTGGTGCTAGACAAGGTGACCATCCCTTGCTCTTATGTGGGTGCTGGGGACCAAACTCAGATCCTTGGGCTTGTGCAGCAAGCATTTTACTTGACTGAGCCAAAGCTCTTGCCTTTAAAAACCTATCTTTTAGCCGGGCGTGGTGGCGCATGCCTTTAATCCCAGCACTCGGGAGGCAGAGGCAGGCGGATTTCTGAGTTCGAGGCCAGCCTGGTCTACAAAGTGAGTTCCAGGACAGCCAGGGCTATACAGAGAAACCCTGTCTCGAAAAAACAAAACAAAAAACCCCCCAAAACCAAAAACCTATCTTTATTAAATATAAAGTAACCAGTGGCTGGAGACAGTTCAGCAGCTAAGCACCCTCATTTGCAGAGGATTTGAGTTCAGTTTCAAGCATCCATATCCACAGCTCACAACTGCCTGTACCTCCAGCTGTAGTTCCCACATCCTTGTTTGGCCTCCACAGGCAATGAGACACACACCACACACGAGTGCATGCACACGTAAAAATAAGAATGCCAGGTGCGGTGGCAGGTAAAGGTGGGAAGAAGAGTTCAAGGTCATCCCCAGCTACATAGGGAACTTGATGCCAGGCCGACTTATGAAACATGAAACCTTGTGTCTTAGTCAGGGTTTCTATTCCTGCACAAACATAATGACCAAGAAGCAAGTTGGGGAGGAAGGGTTTATTCGGCTTACACTTCCACATTGCTGTTCATAACTGAAGGAAGTTAGGACTGGAACTCAAGCAGGTCAGGAAGCAGGAGCTGATGCAGAAGTCATGGAGGGATGTTCCTTACTGGCTTGTTTTCCCTGGCTTGCACAGCCTGCTCTCTTATAGAACCCAAGACTGCCAGCCCAGAGATGGTCCCACCCAAAAGGGGCCCTTCCCCCTTGATCACTAATTGAGAAAATACCCCACAGCTGGATCTCATGGAGGTACTTCCCCAACTGAAGCTCCTTTCTCTGTGATATCCCCAGCTGCGTCAAGTTGACACAAAACTAGCCAGTACACCCTGCATCAAGAACTTCCCAAGAGCCTCCCTGAGATGAGTGGTTCTTCAGCCAAGACTCCAAAGAAACTCATGGATGTTAAACTGGGAGGCATCCCAACCCCAAAGGTATGCAGTGGGGCACTGAAATTATGCCCAACAAGAGGAAAGAGCACAGCTGGGTGGACTTGGTGCTGGCACACATGTGTTCCCCAGCTTCTCTCTTTCTTAGCAGAAACTCACACATTTGTGATGTGCAGGTCCCAGAAGGGCCAGGATAGAGGAGGACTCTGCATTCCCGAATAGCCGAATACTCAGTTCTGTTCATGAAGAATTCAACCAAGGCTAAATCTTCATATCCTGACTGAGAACTAATGTCTAATAAAAAGTAACTGGTAACTGTGGAAAAATACACATAAAAGAAGAACAAGAAACCAGAAGGAAAGGAATAATAAAGCCCCACTGCGTGGGCATAGCGTGGAACTGGAAAGAAGTCTCTTGCTCTTGCCTAAGACCCAGGCTTGCTTCCCAGCACCCACGTGGCAGTTTCTAACTATCTAACTACCTGTAGCTCCAGTTACTACAGGGGGTCCTATGCCCTCTGGTCTCTACATGCTATCACAGAAGTGTGGTGCACATGAATTCACGTAGGCACACACACAAATAAATCTTAAAGAAACAAAAAACAAAGAAAAAATTTGAAACTCACATCATTCCAATGTTCTGTATTGGGTTCTTTGAATTTATATATTCAGAATAGAAAAATCAGAATTTTCTAATACAAACATAAAAATAGAACACATTTATTAACAGTAGGAAAACCATTTACAATAACAATGCATTAAATCTCACAAAATAAACACAGCCAAAAAGAACAAGAAACTTCTTGATATTCTGATGCAGTATAGGCCAGCCAGACTTACAAAATGAGACCCAGTCTTTACAAAAAGAAAAGCAACAGCAAAAACCCATATTCATTCCTAAAATAAACATCTTTATATATGTAACTTTTTTTTTTTTTTTAAATATCCTATACAATGGTGAATACTGGATTTTAACAAGTCTGACCAGCTAACTTGCTTGTTTGAGCAGGTTCAGTCCCCCTAGGAGTCAGAGGTGCTCTGGATCCAATGTACAGTGTACAGAGTGCTCTATGTCCTTTTCTTCTTCTTCAGTGGCTCATCATCAGAGCTGCTCTCAGTACTGCTGCTGCTGCTGCTGCTGGAGGAGGAGGAGCTGGAGTCTGAGTCGGAGGAGGAGGAGGAGGAGGAAGAGGAAGACGAATAGGCTGAGGAGGAGGAGCTAGAGAGGCTTTCATCTGAGTCACTGTCCTCTGAAGAAGATGAGGCAGATGTCTCACTCTCTGATGAAGACTCACTGGCCGAACTGTCACTGCTAGAGGTACTGGAACTCGTGACACTCTTAGACCTATGAAGTCACACAAAGTACACACATGGGAAACTGACATTTAGCTCAGAGCTTAGAGATGACCATGCTGAGCCCATGCAGCCAGCCAACCCTAGGCCTGATGTTTGGGGATTGCCTAACTCTGAAACAAGCTCTGTCATTTCAGCAACTCTCATAAGTTCATAAGATGTACCTCCCATACTACGTCACACTAAGCATGGTGGCACAAGCCTGGGATCCTAGGAGGTAGAGGCATGAAGGTCAGGAGGTCAAGATCACCCTCAGCAACACAGTAAGGTCAAGGCAGGGCATGGTGGCTGTAACCCTAGCACTTAAGAAGCTGAAGGATCACCATGAGTTTGAGACCTGCCTGGGCTACAAAGTGAGATCTAGTCTCCAGAAAACAAAACAAAAGCTAAAGAAAGGCAAGGCTCAGCATTTAGGGACCTTACTGTTCTGTCAGAGGCCTGTCAAGGAATTCGGATCCCAGCACCCATATCTGGCAGCTCAAAAACACCAGTAATTTCAGCTCCAAGGGATCCAATGTCCACTTCTGTCATCTAGAGGCATCCCTATACATACATACATACACATAAAATAAATGTAAAAAACAAAACAAAAGCAAAACCAAACAATAAAAGAACCTAAATAAGCCAGGCTGGTCTACACAGCCAGTTCCAGGCCAGCCAGGGCTACATAGTGAGAGCAACCATGCCTTGACTAAGAAAACATTTGTTGCTCTACACTTTGGAACCTGGAGCTCACTGACTCAGCTGGGCTGGGTGCCCAGTGAGTCACTGGATGGACCCATCTCTACCTCCCCAGCACTGTGGCTGCATAAACCCCCTGCTGCTGCTGCTGCTGCTCCCAGCTATGTGCTTAGCTGCATGGCAAGCACTTTACTAACTGGGCCATTTTTCCAGTCCCCTTTAGCAAAATCTTGTAAGATTTTATTGTTAGGTTAAGACAGGGTAGCAGGTTCAAGGACTTTAGACTGTTATAGAAAAGGGAAAACGGAGCCAATAAATTCCACATAAGAGGAAAATATTAGAAAACACATGAAAATCAAAATTTGCAAACAGGGATTGGAAAGATGGCTCAGTGGTTAAGAGCACTGACTGCTCTTCCAGAGGTTCAATTCCCAGCAACCACATGGTGGCTCACAACCATCTGTAATGGCATCTGATGCCCTCTTCTGGTGTGTCTGAAGACAGTGACAATGTCCTCACATATATAAAACAAATAAAATTTTTTTTTTTCGAGACAGGGTTTCACTGTGTAGTCCTGGCTGTCCTGGAACTCACTCTGTAAACCAGGCTGGCTTCTACAAATAAATCTTTTGTTTTTGTTTTTTTTTATTTATTTATTCATTTTATGTATATGAGTACACTGTAGCTGTCTTCAGACCCACTAGAAGAGGGTGTCAGATCTCATTAAGGATGGTTGTGAGCCACCATGTGGTTGCTGGGACTTGAACTCAGGATCTTTGGAAGAGCAGTCAGTGCTCTTAACTGCTGAGCCACCTCTCCAGCCCCCCAAAATAAATCTTTTTTTTAAAAAAAAAATTGCAAACAAAGACTTCAGATCAGCCTGCTGAGCCACCTCTCCAGCCCCCCAAAATAAATCTTTTTTTTAAAAAAAATTGCAAACAAAGACTTCAGATCAGCCTTTCTCCCCCAGGTAGTGTCATCGAAAGCCACTTACCTCTTCTTCTTCTTGATCTTTTTCTCTATGTTGGTCTCTCCCATGCTAAGAGACAAAGGGAAACAAAAACTCCTATTAATACAAGTGACCACAAGCTCCTCTGTGAGCCTCGGACCTGTTCTGTTCTTCATTACATTTGCTCCAGGGCACAGGGCTTCTTGCTCTAGAGGGGACAGGACCGACACAGTGCATATGGCCGACTTTGTGATAAAACACATTTTATCTCTTGTACCATCAAAGTCTGTTAGTAGTTAAGATGATGCAATTCACAGACTTGTTTCTTTTTTTGTTTAGAACTTTAATTACATATTGAACAAGCAAGGCCAACAACATCATAACAGCTGTAACCTGGCTTTCTAGAACATGGCCATTTCAGCTGTAATCTGGCTTCCTAGAACATGGCCATTTCAAACTTTTACAAAGAACAATTTAATTTCTGTACAGCTTCCAAAATTTTAGTTGTTGTTTTAAAACAAAAACAGGGAAACTCAACACTGCAAGACTGTTCCCGAGTCCACAGAGAGCAGTGGCGCATGAACTGCGTTTCCACTGTCAGCATGCACACGGCCCAGCTTTCAGATTACACTACAATACTTGGTGCGGGTTCAAATCCAGGGCTGGTACATGTAGAGCAAGCACTCTATAACTTATACAGTTTCAATTTTTTCTCTTTCTAATTAACTCTAAGTAGTGAAATTTCTTCTTTGTCTTTGAGACAAGATCTCATGTAGCCTAGGTTAGGCCTGAAGATGCTGCTGAACTCTTGACCCCTCCGCTTCCCTTACACAGCATCATGGATGGAACTCAGAACCTTATGCATGCTAGCAGTCTGCAAACTGAGCTACATCTCAGCCCAACTTCTACCCCATGCTTGTACCTTAAAGGTTTTCAAAATGAGTTTCTGCTCCTTGATTAGAAAAGTAGGCTTGGGGCTGGAGAGATGGCTCAGCGGTTAAGAGCACAGACTGCTCTTCCAAAGGTTCTGAGTTCAATTCCCAGCAACCACATGGTGGCTCACAACCATCCGTAATGAGATCTGGTGCCCCCTTCTGGAGTGTCTGAAGACAGCTACAGTGTACTTACATACAATAAATAAATAAATCTTAAAAAAAAAGAAAAGCAGGCTGATCCTGCCACAGACATATTCACCACACAGAACCACCACAGGTTTCATTCTAACCAATCTCATGAGAGAATTTTTGTTCAAAGTTTGCAGAGCTGTGTCCATTTCCACTTTCTTTGGTTTTTTTTTTCTTGTTTTTTTTCGAGACAGGGTCTCTCTGTATAGCTCTGGCTGTCCTGGAACTCACTTTGTAGACCAGGCTGGCCTCGAACTCAGAAATCCGCCTGCCTCTGCTTCCCAAGTGCTGGGATTAAAGGCGTGCGCCACCACGCTCGGCTCCATTTCCACTTTCTGAGGTATAGCAAAAGGTGATTCTATTAGCTGGGGGCAGGCACTGCCTTATTTTGTGAGACCACATCACAGAAAAGCTTTCAGGGGTAGGGTCAAACATTAGACCATCCTCAGTGTCTAGACTCCAGCCCTGGCAGAACTGAATAATGAGTTAATTCCAGACACGGTCTGACCACATAGATCCAGGTAACATTGGTTTAGTTATGTAGACCAGTTAGATCTTGAAATCATACATATCTACTTGCTTCTGCTTCCTGTGTGCTGAGATTAAAAGTGTGAGCTACCATACTGGCTGAGTAGATATTTATCGTTAGAATCTGGCAAAGTTTAGTATTAACTCAGTTTCTAACTTTAATTTTTACATTCATTTTTGAGAAACATGATTTGTTCAAAGAGATGAAGTTTTGATACAGAATTTATCAAAGCCACACAATGTATTTACACACACACACACACAGGAGGGCAGGGGAGAACATGTATGGTGCTGGAGGGCTCATGCAGGCTAAGCAGGGCCCTGATCACTTAGCTCCATCCTTAACCTAAGCTGAGAATACTTGTTCTCTTTCTTCCTGCTGCTCTGCTTCTCTTCCTTTTACACTCCCATTCCCGTATGGCCCTTTCGACTTTCAGGTCTCATGAGCTCCATGCCAGCCCTGTTTCTCTCTCTTAAAGCCCCCCGCCCCTTTCCCCACTGGTGCTTCTATTTGCTTGCTATGGAGCAGCAATAAACATGGCGGTTAAAGCATCTCTGTGGTAGCATTAGGGCCATTTGGGTACATGTCCAGAATACTATAACTGGGTCACATGGAGACTCTATTTTGGGCTTGTTTTGTTTTGTTTTTTACTTCTAGAGCCCACACCGATGTCCACAGTAGCCACAGCACAAGTTTACACTCCCGTCAATAGTGAATAAGGCTGCTCTTTACTCCAGTCCTTGCCCTTCTGTCTTCCTGATGGGTGGCCATTCTGTACGGGGTGTGACTGAAGATCAACCTATTTTTAACTTGCTTTTCCCCTGTGGCTAAGGATGTTGGACACCTTTAAAAGATATTCAGCAGCCATTTGTAATTTTTGTAACTATTAAATTCCTTAGTCCAAGTTTTAGAATATTTTCTTGTGTAGTGACTTTAGTTCTTTGCACACTGTAAGTAAGGATCAGTTCTTAGCAGGCAGAGATCCTGGCCCAATTGGTAGGCTGGTTTGTTTTATTTCTCACTCATTTAGTGATTTTTCTTTACTATCCAAAAGATTTTTAATTTTATAACGTCTTTTTTGTCAATTTGAGAAAGTGGTGTTTTTGAAGATAGGATGTCACTATAGAACACTGGCTGGCCTCAAATTAAGAGACCAACCTGCTTCTGCCTTCCAAGAGCTATTAAAGATCGGACCACCATACCTGGCCCTATTTGTCAACTTTGGAGACAGAGTCTTCTATAGTCCCGGCTTGTTTTGACTTACTATGTAGCCAAGGATGACCCTGACACCTGACACTCCTACTCCATAAAAGCTAGCTCAGTTCACTGGCCCTGTCTTGTAAGAGTGAGACCAGTGCATACAGGACATCGTCTTTCACAGTTCTCAACAGGATCTTTGCATGGGACTGAGGGCCTCTCCAGATTTTTAATTTATAAGGTGTAGGGGAGGAAGTAAAAAAAAAAAAAGAAAGAAAACTAAGAAACAAGTTCTTAGCCGGGCGTGGTGGCGCACGCCTTTAACCCCAGCACTTGGGAGGCAGAGGCAGGTGGATTTCTGAGTTCTAGGCCAGCCTGGTCTACAGAGTGAGTTCCAGGACAGCCAGGGCTATACAGAGAAACCCTGTCTCGAAAAAACCAAAAAAAAAAAAAAAAAAAAAAAAAAAAAAAAAAAAAAAAAAAAAAAAAAAAAAAAAAAAAAAAAAAAAAAAAAAAAAAAAGAAAAAAAGAAACAAGTTCTTACAGATTTCATTTTGGAAAAAGGATGCATTAATTCAGTGATCTATTATTTTTTAAAATTTAATTTGTGTATGTGTACATGTACATATATGTGAGCATACAAAGAGGTTAATGATAGCTATAGTACTAGTAGAGATTTGAGGTTCAAATATGCTAAGACTTATAAAGAGAACATAGGGCCTGGACACAGCGTAGCCATTCATTAAAAATCAGCCAATAGCATTGTAAGTTGGATGTGGCAGTGCACACGTGTAATCCCAGCCCTCAGGAGATTGAGACAGGAAGATGGCAAAATTGAGGACAGCCAATTCTGTAAATATTTTTATAAGTCCCCCTGGATATCACATGTAAACCTACCTTTGCAGCAATAATCTATTTTCTTTTTCTTTTAAAGCTTTCTTCAGCTCTGCTGTTCTTGAAGGTCTATGTAGGTACTTTCTTTTCCCTTTGCATTCATAAGTCCAATGTCCAAATTCCAAGCATTTCTGACATCTTACATGTTGCTTATTGGCTTCACTACAAAGAAAAAAAAAAAAAAAAAAAAAAAAAAAAAAGAAAACAGAATACAAGCCTTAGAAGTTTTGCCTTGGGAACTTTCTGACCTAAAAGAGCATAAAGTATCAAGTGATGTTGACTCTAGTATGCACACAAACGGGGATCAAAGCATGCAACTTGGGGCTCAACAGGAACTGAGTCTTGCTCTTCTAAGCCCAGGCCCGTATTTCATGCTTATAGCCTTTCACTTTGCATGCCAAAGTGGGAGGATGGCTTTGAGCTCAAAGTTAGCCCGAGCTGCAAGAGACCCTGTATCAACAAAGCAAAATAATAAAAACAAAAATTTTAAGTTTTTCCATTCTAGTAATGATGTATTCCAACATTTTTAGCTCAGAATACAAAGGATAATGAAGATCTTTATTTTATTTGTTGTAATGCTAGATATTAAACTCAGCGCCTCCTTCACGAATGTTCTACTAGTGAGCCAGACCCCTCACCCATTAAAATACTTCTAAGGCTGGGAAAAGGGTGGGTGGTTAAGGGTGTTTGCTGTAAGCCCAAAGATTTCACCCCAACAACTTGTCCTCTGACCTCTCCTATTCACATAAATAAAAAAGAATGTTCATGTGGTTGGTTGATTCTGCTTTTGATTTTTTTTTTTTCCTGGTACTCAATCTGTAGACCAGGCTGGCCTTGAACTCATAGATCTACCTCTGCCTCCCAAGACCTGGCATGTGTCACTATGCCTGGCTATCATTTTTTTCACTTACTAATGAAAAATGGTGGTGGTGAGATAGCTCAGTGGGCCAAAGAAACTTGCCATACAATACTAGGATTAAAGGTGTAAGCCACCATACCCAGCTTGTACTTTAATAAAATAATCCTTGAGCTTCAAAAAAAAAAAAAAAAAAAAAAAGTGCCGACTGTTAAGTTTTATGGGTGAGACTCCTCTGCAATAGAGGTTGAACATTCCCAATACAAACATTTAAAATCCAAATACTTCAAAACGTAACATTTGCTGAGCACCAAAACACCAAAAAGGGAAAATTTTATACCCGACATATAACAAGCTACAGGCCAAAACCAAGCCTTGGCTGTCCTGGAGCTCACTCTGTAGACCAGGCTGGCCTTGAACTCACAAATCCGCCTGCCTCTGCCTCCTGAGTGCTGGGATTAAAGGCGTGCGCCACCACACCCGGCTACTAGAGGGTTTTAAGATGAAGTCTTCTTATGTTGCCCAGGCTGGCCTCGGTAAGCGGCCTCAGCCCTTACGTCGCTTACACCACTGAATGGGTAGTTATTGAGTTGCTTTGTTTTCTCTTTTTGGAGACAAGGTCTCTCTACACAGCTGAGGCTGGCCTGCAGTTTGCTCTGTAGATCAGGCTGGCTTTGACTCAGTGCTCCACCTGCTTTTGCTTCTCCAGTGCTCAGATTAAAGGCATTTGCCACTGGCATCAAAGGTGTGAGCCACCACACCTGGCTTTTTAAAATTTTTTTTTTTTTTTTTTTTTTTTTTTTTTAGTGGTTCATACCTTTAATCCCAGCACTTGGGAGGCAGAGGCAGGTGGACTTCTGAGTTTGAGGCCAGCCTGGTCTACAGAGTGAGTTCCAGGATAGCCAGAGCTATACAGAGAGACCCTGACTCGAAAAACCAAAACAAAACAAAATAAAGGCATCTGCCACCAGGACTGATAGTTACTGAGATAAAAATAAATAAATAAATAAAAATTTCTTTAAAATTTAAACTAGAAAAAAAATGAAAAAAAAAAAAAAAAAAAAAAAAAAAAAAAAAAAAAAAAAAAAAAAGGCTGGGCATGGTGGCGCACACCTTTAACCCCAGCACTCGGGAGGCAGAGGCAGGCAGGCTATACAGAGAAACCCTGTCTTGAAAACAACAACAACAACAAAATTAAACTTGGGCATGGTGTCACATGCTTTTAATCCCAGCACACAGAGGCAGGCAGATATCTTGAGTTTGAGGCAGCCTGGTCTACAGATGTTCCAGGACAGCCAGGGCTACACAGACAAACTCTGTCTCTAAATCTGCCCACCCCACCCCCAAATTCTAACTCAAAGCAATTATACCATTTTCTACCTTTCCCCAAATCCTCTGGTGACTCAGTCCTTTCTATGGCTTTTAGTCTGTTTTCAAATGTCACCCTTCCGCAGACGAATTTCTAGAACTGACTTGAAATGGACCTTTGCCTTTCCTCACCACAGCCTCTTATTTCCTATAAAGCTTAACTTTGGTTTTTAGAGAGACGGGGGTTTCTCTGTGTAGCCCTGGCTGTCCTGGAACTCACTTGATCTGGCCCCGAATTCTGAAATCTGCCTACCTCTGCCTCCTGAATGCTTGGATGCACCACCACCGTCCAACAAAGCTATTTAAACCACTAACTGTACTTGTTTAGAGTATCAACAGGCTCCACGATAAAACTGTTAAGCTCGTGGCTTGAATACATTTTTCTTCAGAGAAACTGTCAGTGAGTGATTGTACTAATTATTTACAGTGAGAAGTGCAGAAAGTGAAACGGTCGGAGGGGAATGAATAGGCATTGCAGACAGGCTTGTTTCTAGGAAAGGCGATGGGAAGGAGGCAGGAACGCTGAAGAGGGGAAAGTTTGGGTTCTTGAGGGGGAGGATGTGTGACCAAGCATCCAGGCTACTCTTGACGTGTGGACCGGACAGAGGAACACAAACTACCCAGCGACCAATTCTTGGATTCATTTCAAACTCTCTTCAGATCCCGTTCGGTCCAGCAACCCGCGCCCGCTCACTAGCCAGCGGACAGGCGTCTGCACGCCCCCAGCCCTCCCGCACACCCTACAAGCGTCTTACTCACGCTTTCCTTCGAGCTATGAGGCGATGCATGGGAGTCGCCATCTTGGAGCGGCCGGAGTCTGCCGCATGGGTTTTTGGGAAACTAGCCCCGGTGGGCGGATCCTTAGAAACCTCTGCGGTCCTGGGCGGGGCCAGACGGGCTACACCCAGAAGAGGCTGATGGTGGCCACTAGCTGGTTTGTCCTTTCTAATGTGGGCTTGTGTGTTCAGTATGAATAGGGTCTTGAAGGATGGTCTCAATCCAGGGGTCTGTAATATATATGCAGTGGAATTTTGTAGTATTCAAAAAAAAATCCTGTAATCCAGGATTTTGGAGGCTGAGGCAAGAGAATTGCTATGTGTTCAAGGCCAACCTGGGAAAACTTATGCCCCTAGCTCAAAAACAAACCAAAACAAACCAAAACAAAAAACAAAAAGGGAAGGAAGTAATGGACCACAGCTTTTTTTTTTTTTTTTTTGGTTTTTTGAGACAGGGTTTCTCTGTGTAGTCCTGGTTGTCCTGGAACTCACTTTGTAGACCAGGCTGGCCTTGAACTCAGAAATCCGCCTGCCTCTGCCTCCCAAGTGCTGGGATTAAAGGCATGTGCCACCATAACAAAAACAAACAAACAAACAAAAAAAAAAGTTTGGGGCCTTGAGATGTAACTCAGTGGTAGAGTTTCCTCTCAGTATGAATGTATTAGTCAGGGTTCTCTAGAGTCACAGAACTTAGGGTAGTCTCTATATAGTAAGAGAATTTGATTACTTACAGGCTGTAGTCCAATTCCCCAACAGTGGTCCAAGGAGTTAAGTCCCATGAGGCAGGAAGGTGAAGATAGAATCTTCCTTCTTCCAATGTTCTTATATAGTCTCCAGCAGAAGGTGTGGTCCAGATTAAAGGTGTGTGCCATCATGCCTGGACCTGAGACTTGCTTTGTCCCAGATGACCTTGAACTCAGAGATCTCCCAGTCTTTTTTTTTTTTGTCTGAGATGGGGTTTCTCTGTATAGTCCTGGCTGTCCTGGAATTCACTTTGTAGACCAGGCTGTCCTTGAACTCAGAAATCCGCCTGCCTCTGCCTCCCAAGTGCTGGGATTAAAGGCATGTGCCACCATGCCCGGCTATGAGATCTCCCAGTCTTAATCTTCTGGGATTCATAGCCACTATGCCTCAAGATCTCCATGCCAAGTCAGAAACTTGTATCTCCCAGCCTCCAGATTAGGATCACAGGTGAGCCTTGGTGTTCTGGATTGTAGTTCATTCCAGATATAGTCAAGTTGACAACCAGAAATAGCCACTAATGAAAAGGTCAGCTCTGGAACTTTGGGAAGGTCTTGAAACTCTAGGCCCTCTGAAAGGGAGAGGCTAATTAACATTTCTCAGACCACAGGCAGGAACTAACCTCTGGGTGGGGACACCTTCAGACAAGGGAAGTCCTTGTCACCTCATTCCCTAAAGACCTGCACTGTTCTGCCGATCCTATTGTGCCTAGTTGCTGATGCTCTATTCTGCCCCTAGAAACCATATAAAAACTCGCCTGAACAGGTACTGGTGGTCGCCGCCTCTCCTTTGGGTTTGGGATAAACCCCAGTGCACTGGAACAATAAATTCTTCTTACTTTTTACATCCATCCTGGCTCCAGGTGGTTCATTCAGGTTCCCTGGAGTCTTACACTATCATGTGTAAAGCCCCCGCTTCATCTCCTTAGCAACATACACACACACACACACACACACACACACACACACTACAGTATAAAACTTTCAAGGTTCCTACAAAATAATTGTGATGGTTTGAAAGGGAATGGCCCCCAAAGACCCATGTGTACGAACTCTGGCTCATAGGGAGTAGAACTATTAGAAGGTGTGCCCTTGCTGGAGCAGGTTGGCCTTGTTGGAGGAAATGTGTCACTGTGGAGGCAGGCTTTGAGGTCTCATTTGTTTAAGGTAGGTCTAGTGTGGCAGTCACCTGCTGCTACTTGTGGATTAAGTTTCAGCTCATTCCTCAGCACCATTGCCTGCCTGCTACCATGCTTCCCACAGTGATGATGTTAAAGGATTAAACCTAAGGGACTGAACAAAAGGTAAACCAGCCCCAACCACATATTTTCCCTTATAAGAGTTGCTGTAGTCTGGGCTGGAGATATGGCACAGCGGTTAAGAGCACTAACTGCTCTTCCAAAGGTCCTGAGTTCCAATCCCAGCAACCACATAGTGGCTCACAACCATCCGTGATGAGATCTGAAACCTTCTTCTGGAGTGTCCGAAGAGTGCTACAGTGTACTTACAGATAAATAAATTAATAAGAGTTGCTGTGGTCATAGTGTCTCTTCATAGCAATACAAACACCAACTAATATTAACAATAATATTAAGACTTTTTTTTATAGACAGAGTCTAATTATGTACCCTTGGCTGTCCGGGAACTCACTGTGTAGGTCAGTTTGGCCTCAAAATCGCACAGGTCTGCCTGCCTCTGCCTCTTGAGTGCTGGGCTAGGTATGTGCCACCACACCCTGCTCTTATTAATTTTTTTTTTTTTTCGAGACAGGGTTTATCTGTATAGCCCTGGTTGTCCTGGAACTCACTTTGTAGACCAGGCTGGCCTTGAACTCAGAAATCCGCCTGCCTCTGCCTCCCGAGTGCTGGGATTAAGGGTGTGTGCCACCATGCCCGGCTCACTTGGGCCTTTTTATAGCAGCAGAATAGAAGCTGAGTAACCTGGTTAAATAGTGGAGACTAGCACAGGCTGAACATTTGTTTTGTAAAGAGCAGTGGCCACAGGCTAAGGAGAATTCTTAAGGGCTAAAGATACTTGCTGCCAACAAGCCCGGCCTGAGTTTGACCCCTAAACCATATGGTGGAAGGAGAGATTTGACTCCTACAAATTGGTCTTTGACCTCCACAAGCACTTTGTGACACTTGTTCTCATATGTAAATAAAACATAAGTCCATTAAATAAATAAAGTAAAATAATATAAATAAATTTTGTTTGCACAAATAAATAAAAATTTAATTAATTGTACTGGTTGGTTTTGTGTCAACTTGACACAAGCTAGAGTCATCATAGAGGACGAAACCTCAGCTGAGAAAATGTCCCCATGAGATCCAGCTGTAAGGCATTTTCTTGAGACTGGGTCTCAATTAGTTCCAGCTGGCTTCAAGTTCTGCTTGAGAGAGGGCCTAGCACATTGCGGGTGGTGCCATCCCTGAGCTGGTTGTCCTGGCTTATATAAGAAAGCAGGCTGATCCACCCAATCAGCAGCACCCCTCCCTGGCCTCTCTGTTAGCTCCTGCCTCCAGGTTTTTGTCCTGTTGAGTTCCCATCCTGACTTTCTTATAAGCTGAATAAACTCTTTTCTCCCCAACTTGCCTTTGGTCATGGTGTTTCCTTACAGCAGTAGAAACCCTAACTAGGACTTGAATTAATTTTAAAGCCTCTCATCCAGACACTTCATGGCTCTGTCACTTGTAAGGACTGCAAAAGTAAACCGAGCGTGGTGGCGCACGCCTTTAATCTCAGCACTTGGGAGGCAGAGGCAGGGGGATTTCTGAGTTCGAGGCCAGCCTGGTCTACAGAGTGAGTTCCAGGACAGCCAGGGCTACACAGAGAAACCCTGTCTCGAAAAACCAAAAAAAAAAAAAAAAAAAAAAAACAGTAAAATGCAATGCCCCTTTAGCTGGTGGTACACACCTTTAATCCCAGTACTTGGAAGGCAAAAACAGGCAGTTCACTGTAAATTCCAGGCCAGCCTCATCTACAGTCTGAGTTTCAGGATACCCAATATCCACACTGTCTCAAAGCAAAACAAAAATGTAAGAATGTTGAGCTGCATGGTGCGTGCTTGAATCCCAGCAGGCAAAAGGAATATGGATAGATATCCTGGGCCTTTGAGTATGGATGAGTCTCTCTGGGCTTAAGAGGTCATAGTGGGGCCTGAAATCCCTGGAGTACTGTGACATCTTGCTTTAACCACTTTCCTTTCTTCCTTATTTTCTTTGAGACAGTGTCTCACTCTATCTCCCCCTGGCCTGGAACTCACAGATATCTGTGTGACTCTGCTTCCTGAGTGCTGGATGAAAGGCACGCACCACCAGGGTGAGCTTTCTACTTTCTTTTTTTTTTTTTTTTTTAAGATTTATTTTATTTTATTATATGTAAGTACACTGTAGCTGTCCTCAGACACTCCAGAAGAGGGAGCCAGATCTCGTTACGGATGGTTGTGAGCCACCATGTGGTTGCTGGGATTTGAACTTATCACCTTCGGAAGAGCAGTCGGGTGCTCTTACCACTGAGCCATCTCACCAGCCCCAGCTTTCTACTTTCTAAGAGAGCCTTGGAAGCAAAATACACAAAAGGTTGTGACCAAGCCTCTCATCTTCAGATGCAGCTGCGCATGCTCCTCAGAGTCCTTAAATTACACTGCCTCCCTCCGCTGTGAGGCATTGCACAGAGCCAGCTAGTGAGCATAAAGCCTCCTGATTGGGGGTTCAGCATGGGCTTGTCTGTAGAGCCAGGATGGAGGCACAGGTCTGTAAGGTTAGGAATCCATGGTCATCCTTAACAAAAGAATGAGCTTGAGACCAGCTGGAACTAATTGAGCCCCAGCCTCAAAACAAACAAACAAACAACCCCACAAAGATAGATAATTAATAACTATGCAAGGGAGCAAACTTACATGCCAAAGAAACAGAGAAAGAAATAAATCTTCCTAAACTTGGCTGTCCTGTCCTTTGATTGTTAATTATCACAACTTCCTTACAATGAATTAATTCTTCCTTCCTTCTTTTGTTTCCTGAGACAAGGGTACACATAGTCCAGGCTGGTTTCCAGTTCTCTGCACACAGTAACCTTGGAATTCTGACTCTCCTGCCTCCACATCTGTGCTGGGACTACTTTTATCAACAATGATTTAAAATTCGTTTGGTGCTAAATTCCGAACCTAGGGGTTTCTTTCATGCTGTACTTGCAATTAACCAAATGAGCTATCTCAGGTTTTATTGTTGTTGTTTTGTCTTGTTTTTTTAATGAAAAAAAAATTGAGAAGTAGCCCTAGCTATTTTGGAACCCTCTGTGTAGACCAGAGTAGCCTTGAATGCACAAATATCTATCTGTCTATGTCTGCCTCCTGAGTACTGAGATTAAAGGTATACACCATTTTTCTTCTTCTGGAAACAGAGTTTAGGTTTGGTAGACTAGGCTTGTCTTGAACTGTCATTTGTCCTGTAGTGAGACATGCGGTTGCATAAGTAACAGGTCACTGAAATGTGGAAAAGTATAGAAATGTGCCGGGAGAAAAATGCTGTTCAACACTGCATGCTGGGAGAGGACTTTTCTGTAAAATTTCTGTGTGTGAAATGACAAGGGCAGAGAGCTATGCACAAAGGCTTCTCAGTCAAACCATTTGACAAGACATGCAGAAGAGGAGAGTGGCTGAACCGACCTCTCATGGCAAGGTCAACCATCTCTGTACTTCTCATCCAGGCACTGGAACTGCCAAGTCAGGGATGTGATGCTCACTCCTGCTCCTTGGGGTGTATGTGAAAGTTCCACGTTTTATTCCCAGTTTTTGCATTTCCCTGGTCACTCACTCCAAGGCAGGGGAGTGAGCCTGGGGATCTAAGGGCTTTAATCTAATTTGTATCTCTGTGACTGGTTGGTTGGTTGGTTGGTTGTTGAGACAGGATCTCTGTAAATAGCCTGGCTATGTAGACCAAGTTAGCCTCAAACTCACAGATATCTGCCTGCCTCTGCCTCCTAAATGGATTAAAAGTGTGTACCACAGTGCCCAGCTATGACAGTTTTTTATTTTATTTTATTTTATTTTACCAAATGAAACCAAACCTCAGGTTGTAGAGATGGCTTGGCAGTTGAGATCATTTTCTACCCTGCAGAGGACCTGGGTTTGGCTCCCATTGTCCATGTGGTGGCCCACAACTTCCTGTAACTACATCCAAGACTTTCAACTCCACTGGACTTCTGTAAGCATGTGATACATACAGGCAAAACAGTCATACAATAAAATAATTTTTCTTTTCTTTCTTTTGTGTGTGTGTGTGAGTGTGTGTGTGTGTGTGTGTGAGTGTGTGTGTGTGTGTGTGGTACCACAGTCTTTTCTTTTGAATATTTATTTATTTATTATATGTCTTAAGACACTCCAGAAGAGGGCTCATTACAGATGGTTGTGAGCTACCATGTGGTTGCTGGGAATTGAACTCAGGACATTCGAAAGAGCAGTCAGTGCTCTTAACCGCTGAGTCATCTCTCTGCCCCCTCCCCCAATTTTTTTTTCTTTTTTTGTGTGTGTGGGGGTTTCGAGACAGGGTTTCTCTGTATAGCCCTGGCTGTTCTGGAACTCACTTTGTAGACCAGGCTGGCCTTGAACTCAGAAATATGCCTGCCTCTGCCTCCCGAGTGCTGGGATTAAAGGCGTGGGCCACCACGCCAGGCTTTTTCTTTTTTATTGTAACTTTTTTTGGAGAAATTAATTCGGGGGAAGATGCATATTGTCTTCCATTATAGGTAGATTTCTGAAGCTCTGCTAACTCTAGATGGGCAAGGGCCTCCTAATATGACTCAGTGATAGAAGCCTTGCCTAGCATGCTCTAGGCCTGGGGTTTATAGAAGAGCTTATCAGTGTAGCCTCAAAACTGGCTCTGGGATAGTTAACACATTCTTCTTCTTTAGTAGCTATAAGCAACTAAGCTGTTTTGTACTCAGGGGGAGTCTCAGTCTGTCAGCCAGACAGGAAATATTTATCTTCAAGTCTAGCCAGTTTCAGAGGACAGATAGTTCAGCTAATGGTTTACACAGTTTATGAGACAAGGAAAGGGAATTTGGAGCGTCTGTGTCTAGTCTGACACAGGTCAACAGAGTGCCAGGGCAGGCTGACCTAATCATGAGGAAGAGCTTGTGTTTGCAATAAGCTGGAGGCCTTTCCTGTCAAATGCTGTGTGTGTGTGTGTGTGTGTGTGTGTGTGTGTGTGTGTGTGTTTAGACAAGGGTCTCATTATGCACCCCTGGTTGGCCTGGGACTCACTTCTAGACTAGGTTGTCCTTGAACTCACTGACCTCTTTACCTCCTACTCTCAAATGCTAGGGTTACAGGTATGAGCCATCATGATGTTTGGTTTTTTGAGACAGCCCCTCTTTACCTATCCTTGGGTGTCTTGGAACTCACTAACATAGACCAGGCTAGTCTCTCAATCATAGTGATCTGACTGCCCTGTGTCTCTGGAGTGCTGGGATTAGAGATGAACTCTGTCACGCTCACTTAGCTAACATACTTGATTTTTACTTTTTTTAAATTTTTTTAAAGATTTATTTATTTATTATATGTAAGTACACTGTAGCTGTCTTCAGACACTCCAGAAGAGGGCATCAGATTTCATTACGGATGGTTGTGAGCCACCATGTGGGTGCTGGGATTTGAACTCGGGACCTTTGGAAGAGCAGTTGGTGCTCTTAACCACTGAGCCATCTCGCCAGCCGATTTTTATTTTTTTATCAATTATTTTATTGTTTTCTTTTTTGGTTTTATTTTTCATTTAAATTCTTTTTATGTATAGGGGTGTTTTGCCTTAATGTATATTTGTGCACATGTGTGCACAATGCTATTAGAGACCAGAAAATGTTGTTAGATCCTCTGGGACTGATGTTATAGACAGTTGTCAGCCATTACTCAGGTACTTGGGACGGAGTCTTGGTCCTCTGAAGAGCAGCAGTTCCCTTCAGTGCTGGCCCATCTCTCCAGCCCCTCCTGTGCTTACTTTGAGGATTTATCATTTGTTAGCTAATTAATTTTGAGCAGAGAGAACATAATTTATTAAAGAAAAGTGAGAAGGAATTCTGAAGAGTAGAAGGGCTTCCAAGGGAGGAATAATTTATTTTGAAATGGGCATAGAATGTAGTTTTGATTGCCTTGAGCTCAGCAGTATTTCTGCCTGAAGTGTTAGGATTACAGAAGTGAACCTTAAGCCCCGGTGTTGTTGTTGTTGTTGTTGTTGTTGTTTTTAAGACAGGATATTATGTATCCCAGGCTGGCCTTAAATTTAGCACATAGCTGAAGATTTGCTACCATGCCTAGTTTTTAAAAGTTTGTTTTTTATTATTTTAAATCATTAAGTTTATATACAAAGCAAACCTTCTTCTTCCTCCTCCTCCTCTTCCTCCTCCTCTTTCTCCTCGTCTTCTTCCTCCTCGTCTTTTTCTGAGTTTGGTAGCATAGGACTGTTACCCAGAATTTAGAGGGTAGAGGCAGAACCATCATTACCAAGGCCATCTTTGGTTTTGAGTTTAAGGCTAGCCTGGAAGATATGGAACTTGCAGAAAGAGAGAGAGAGAGAGAGAGAGAGAGAGAGAGAGAGAGAGAGAGAGAGAAGGAAGAAGAAGAAGAAGAGGAAGAAGAAGAAGAAGAAGAAGAAGAAGAAGAAGAAGAAGAAGAAGAAGAAGAAGAAGAAGAAGAAGAAGGGAGGGAGGGAGGGAGGGAGGAGAGGGGAGGGGAGGAAAGGGGAGAAGAGGAGAGGGAGGAAAGGAAAGGAGGGAGGGAGTGGGGAAGGAGGAGAAGGAGGAGAAGCACAAATAAGGAACTCCTTGTCAACAGGAAAACCTAAATTTTGTTGGCAGTGACTGAGCTCAGGGCCCCTGCCCCACCCTCACCCCAGCGTTTCCATTGTCAGTTCCCTTGGGCATCTCTTTCTGTCCTATGTCTATCCAAATATGAAGCTAGATCCAACTTTGCTGTTCTTACAAATCCAAGCACCTCATGGCTTTTATTTGTGGGCCACAGAGAAAGGATGTCTTGAGGCAGATGCCTTCCCCCCACTCCCTGCTCCTGAGTCTCCATGTCCTTTACTTCCTCTTGAATCAGGTCTTCTCCACTCCTGAGACCTCCTCCTGAACTCGTCACCTCTGACATTCCTAGGACCTTAGGAAAGTCAGAGTCTCCATCCCATCCCATGCTTATTTCAAAGCCTGCCCAGGCCTGTCTAGACAACTTAGCTCATTGGAAACCCATGTATACCCTTTCTCTTCTTAAAGTAACTGTCACACATTTTGGGGGTGTTTTTGTCTAGTTCTTGATGACAGAAATGAGGGTGAGTGTAGCTCACCCTGTACCCACATTTACACTTGATCTAACCAGCTGATGAGTCGGACTCTTTCACCGGGACTCTCTTGTTTTGAGGGTGAAGCAAAGATTTTCACGTTTTGCACTTTACATACCAAGTTCCAGTTCCGGGCCAGCAGAGCAGCAACAGTGCGAGACCAGGAGAACAAAAACCACAGGTCTTCAACTTTCATGCTTATTTAGAGCTGGCCCCTGCATATTCTCTGAGAACTAAGAAGAAGCCAGTGCATAAGATGAGGAGAAAGGGGGCTGCGCGCCAGGGGGTGGGAGGTGGGGGTAAGGAAAGAGAAGGTGTGTGTGGTGGTGATGGTGGTACAAGTTTATTTACAAAGAAGTAATTAGCCAGAGTGGTGCTTCAATCCCAGCACTCTGGAGTCAGAGGCAGGTGGATCTCTGTAAATTCAAGGCCAGCCTGGTCTAGAGTGAGTTCCATGACAGCCAGGACTACACAAAGAAACCCAGTCTTGAAACAAAACAGGTAACTGATTCCAAACCTTCTGGTTGGTTGTGGTGATCTATAGCTGCAATCCTAGCATTCATTAGGCTTCTGCAGGAGAATGGTGAGTTTGTGATCAGCCTGGGCTACATAGAAAGTATTACATAAAGAGAGCTGGTGAGGTGGCTCTCGATGACCACCTTAATGGCTTTTGTTTGATCTGCAGAACCCACAGGATAGAAGGAGACAACCTTCTCTCAAAGGTTTTCTTCTAGCCTCCTTATGAACACTAAAGGAAGACAATTAGAATAGAGGGCTGGGTGTGGCTGTGCTCATCTGTAATCCCATTATTATAAGCTCTAAGCCTGAGGTACACAGAAAACTGCCAACCAGCGAAGCCTTAGAAGTGAGTCTTTTGTCTCCATGAGACTGGGCTGTAGGCAAGCCTCCAGAGCATTTTATTTAGTGATTAGTATGGGTGGGGCCACCTTTGGGCTGGTTGTTCAGGGTTTTGTAAGAAAGCAGCTAAGCTGGGCATGGAGGCATAGTCCTTTAATCCTAGCACTTAGAGACAGAGGCAGACATAGCTCTGAAAGTTCAAGGCCAGTCTGGTTTACATATCAAAAATCAGGACAGCCATAACTACATAGACTGTGTAGTTTTGCTTTTTCCTCGTAGCAGTAGTAACCCTGATAAAACAATCTTGTTACAAAAACAGAGGCTGGGTTTGTAGTTCATGCCTTTAATCTCAGCACTCTATAAGCAAAGACTGGTGTATCTCTGTGAGCTTGTAATTCAACCAATGGGTCCATGACAGCCTGGAATTCCTTTACTTTCTTTTTCTCTTTTTTGTTTGTTTGTTTTTCGAGACAGGGTTTCTCTGTGTAGCCTTGGCTGTCCTAGAACTCGCTCTGTAGACCAGGCTGGCCTCGAACTCAGAAATCTGCCTGCCTCTGCCTCCCGAGTGCTGGGATTAAAGGCGTGAGCCACCACGCCAGGCCCTTTACTTTCTTTAATCAAAGTGGGTGATCTGCTCTTAGTGAGCACAGGGCATATGGAGTCTTGATGCTGGAGCAAATGTTTAGGGTCTATCTACCTACTTACTCCCTTGGGAGAACTGGATGACTCCAGTAATTACTCCTAAAAAATTATTTTTTTGCATTTTTTTTTTGAGACAGGGTTTCTCTGTGTAACCCTGGCTGGCCTGGAACTCACTCTGTAGACCAGGCTGGCCTCGAACTCAGAAATCTGCCTGCCTCTGCCTCCCAAGTGCTGGGATTAAAGGCGTGCGCCACCACCGCCAGGCTATTTTTTGCATTTTTAAACATGTATATGCATCTGTGTGTGTGTGTGTGTGTGTGTGTGTGTGTGTGTGTGTGTGTGTGTGTGTGTATGTATGTATGTATATAAATGTGTGGGGGCATGCACTTGCACACTCGAACTCACTCACTCACATGCAGGGAAGTTAAAGGATAACTTGTTGGAGTTAGTTTTCTCTCTTCACCACGTAGGTTTCAGGATCAATTCAAATTGTCAAGTGAACCTTTACCACCACAGAGCCATCATTGTCCTCAGCATGTTGACATGGATATGACACTGTCAAAGGTGCCATTGTTAGTTAGCAGAGGCCTCTCTGGGTCAGGCTCCAGAATTGGTAAAGCCTTCCTCTGGATGTGTTCAAGTGTTGCCAGTGTGTACAGAAAGCACCTTCCTCCCATATGGCCAGCAATGGAATCACCCACGCTAGGCTGGGCCTGTCTACCTCAATTAGCTCTTAAGAAAATGTCACAGCCTAATATGATCTGAGCGTTTATTCTCTTGGGTTTCCTTTGTTTCAAGTGACTTTAGGTTTTTGTCAAGTTGACAACTGAACTATGATACTTTCAAGGTTAAACATATGTACTTAAACATTTTTATTTGTGTGAATGTTTATGTGTGTGTATGCCTTACGTGTGCAGAAGCCCATGGAGACCAAAAGAGAGTTGCTGAACCCCTTAGAAGTGCTAGTAATCTATCAAAGATGGGTGCATGGGAACTAAACTCAGGTTATCTGGAAGAGTTGGCTCTTAACCACTGAGCCAACTCTCCAGCCCTCCCCTGCTCCCAAATAAACAAACCTTTGACCTTGACTGAAATGGCATAAATAAATATCTATGTTTAGTGGACTACAAAGTATTCTTTTTTGTTGTTGTTGTTTTTCTTTTTTTTTTTTTTTTTTTTTG
>LR749644.1:261650-285042 GCA_902729485.2 Mus minutoides | reverse complement strand
TGTGTGTGTGTGTGTGGTACCACAGTCTTTTCTTTTGAATATTTATTTATTTATTATATGTCTTAAGACACTCCAGAAGAGGGCTCATTACAGATGGTTGTGAGCTACCATGTGGTTGCTGGGAATTGAACTCAGGACATTCGAAAGAGCAGTCAGTGCTCTTAACCGCTGAGTCATCTCTCTGCCCCCTCCCCCAATTCTTTTTTCTTTTTTTGTGTGTGTGGGGGTTTCGAGACAGGGTTTCTCTGTATAGCCCTGGCTGTTCTGGAACTCACTTTGTAGACCAGGCTGGCCTTGAACTCAGAAATATGCCTGCCTCTGCCTCCCGAGTGCTGGGATTAAAGGCGTGTGCCACCACGCCAGGCTTTTTCTTTTTTATTGTAACTTTTTTTGGAGAAATTAATTCGGGGGAAGATGCATATTGTCTTCCATTATAGGTAGATTTCTGAAGCTCTGCTAACTCTAGATGGGCAAGGGCCTCCTAATATGACTCAGTGATAGAAGCCTTGCCTAGCATGCTCTAGGCCTGGGGTTTATAGAAGAGCTTATCAGTGTAGCCTCAAAACTGGCTCTGGAATAGTTAACACATTCTTCTTCTTTAGTAGCTATAAGCAACTAAGCTGTTTTGTACTCAGGGGGAGTCTCAGTCTGTCAGCCAGACAGGAAATATTTATCTTCAAGTCTAGCCAGTTTCAGAGGACAGATAGTTCAGCTAATGGTTTACACAGTTTATGAGACAAGGAAAGGGAATTTGGAGCGTCTGTGTCTAGTCTGACACAGGTCAACAGAGTGCCAGGGCAGGCTGACCTAATCATGAGGAAGAGCTTGTGTTTGCAATAAGCTGGAGGCCTTTCCTGTCAAATGCTGTGTGTGTGTGTGTGTGTGTGTGTGTGTGTGTGTGTGTGTGTGTGTGTTTAGACAAGGGTCTCATTATGCAACCCTGGTTGGCCTGGGACTCACTTCTAGACTAGGTTGTCCTTGAACTCACTGACCTCTTTACCTCCTACTCTCAAATGCTAGGGTTACAGGTATGAGCCATCATGATGTTTGGTTTTTCGAGACAGCCCCTCTTTACCTATCCTTGGGTGTCTTGGAACTCACTAACATAGACCAGGCTAGTCTCTCAATCACAGTGATCTGACTGCCCTGTGTCTCTGGAGTGCTGGGATTAGAGATGAACTCTATCATGCTCACTTAGCTAACATACTTGATTTTTTTTTTTAATTTTTTTAAAGATTTATTTATTTAGTATATGTAAGTACACTGTAGCTGTCTTCAGACACTCCAGAAGAGGGCATCAGATTTCATTACAGATGGTTGTGAGCCACCATGTGGGTGCTGGGATTTGAACTTGGGACCTTTGGAAGAGCAGTTGGTGCTCTTAACCACTGAGCCATCTCGCCAGCCAATTTTTATTTTTTATCAATTATTTTATTGTTTTCTTTTTTGGTTTTATTTTTCATTTAAATTCTTTTTATGTATATGGGTGTTTTGCCTTAATGTATATTTGTGCACATGTGTGCACAATGCTATTAGAGACCAGAAAATGTTGTTGGATCCTCTGGGACTGATGTTATAGACAGTTGTCAGCCATTACTCAGGTACTTGGGACGGAGTCTTGGTCCTCTGGAAGAGCAGCAGTTCCCTTCAGTGCTGGCCCATCTCTCCAGCCCCTCCTTTGCTTACTTTGAGGATTTATCATTTGTTAGCTAATTAATTTTGAGCAGAGAGAACATAATTTATTAAAGAAAAGTGAGAAGGAATTCTGAAGAGTAGAAGGGCTTCCAAGGGAGGAATAATTTATTTTGAAATGGGCATAGAATGTAGTTTTGATTGCCTTGAGCTCAGCAGTATTTCTGCCTGAAGTGTTAGGATTACAGAAGTGAACCTTAAGCCCCGGTGTTGTTGTTGTTGTTGTTGTTTTTAAGACAGGATATTATGTATCCCAGGCTGGCCTTAAATTTAGCACATAGCTGAAGATTTGCTACCATGCCTAGTTTTTAAAAGTTTGTTTTTTATTATTTTAAATCATTAAGTTTATATACAAAGCAAACCTTCTTCTTCCTCCTCCTCTTCCTCCTCCTCTTCTTCCTCCTCATCTTTTTCTGAGTTTGGTAGCATAGGACTGTTACCCAGAATTTAGAGGGTAGAGGCAGAACCATCATTACCAAGGCCATCTTTGGTTTTGAGTTTAAGGCTAGCCTGGAAGATATGGAACTTGTGGAGAGAAAGAGAGAGAGAGAGAGAGAGAGAGAGAGAGAGAGAGAGAGAGAGGAAGAAGAAGAAGAAGAAGAAGAAGAAGAAGAAGAAGAAGAAGAAGAAGAAGAAGAAGAAGAAGAAGGGAGGAGAGGGGAGGGGAGGAAAGGGGAGAAGAGGAGAGGGAGGAAAGGAAAGGAGGGAGGGAGTGGGGAAGGAGGAGAAGGAGGAGAAGCACAAATAAGGAACTCCTTGTCAACAGGAAAACCTAAATTTTGTTGGCAGTGACTGAGCTCAGGGCCCCTGCCCCACCCTCACCCCAGCGTTTCCATTGTCAGTTCCCTTGGGCATCTCTTTCTGTCCTATGTCTATCCAAATATGAAGCTAGATCCAACTTTGCTGTTCTTACAAATCCAAGCACCTCATGGCTTTTATTTGTGGGCCGCAGAGAAAGGATGTCTTGAGGCAGATGCCTTCCCCCCACTCCCTGCTCCTGAGTCTCCATGTCCTTTACTTCCTCTTGAATCAGGTCTTCTCCACTCCTGAGACCTCCTCCTGAACTCGTCACCTCTGACATTCCTAGGACCTTAGGAAAGTCAGAGTCTCCATCCCATCCCATGCTTATTTCAAAGCCTGTCCAGGCCTGTCTAGACAACTTAGCTCATTGGAAACCCGTGTACACCCTTTCTCTTCTTAAAGTAACTGTCACACATTTTGGGGGTGTTTTTGTCTAGTTCTTGATGACAGAAATGAGGGTGAGTGTAGCTCACCCTGTACCCACATTTACACTTGATCTAACCAGCTTGACTCATCTAAGCTGATGAGTCGGACTCTTTCACCGGGACTCTCTTGTTTTGAGGGTGAAGCAAAGATTTTCATGTTTTGCACTTTACATACCAAGTTCCAGTTCCGGGCCAGCAGAGCAGCAACAGTGCGAGACCAGGAGAACAAAAACCACAGGTCTTCAACTTTCGTGCTTATTTAGAGCTGGCCCCTGCATTTTCTCTGAGAACTAAGAAGAAGCCAGTGCAGAAGATGAGGAGAAAGGGGGCTGCGCGTCAGGGGGTGGGAGGTGGGGTTAAGGAAAGAGAAGGTGTGTGTGGTGGTGATGGTGGTACAAGTTTATTTACAAAGAAGTAATTAGCCAGAGTGGTCCTTCAATCCCAGCACTCTGGAGGCAGAGGCAGGTGGATCTCTGTAAATTCAAGGCCAGCCTGGTCTAGAGTGAGTTCCATGACAGCCAGGACTACACAAAGAAACCCAGTCTTGAAACAAAACAGGTAACTGATTCCAAACCTTCTGGTTGGTTGTGGTGATCTATAGCTGCAATCCTAGCGTTCATTAGGCTTCTGCAGGAGAATGGTGAGTTTGTGGTCAGCCTGGGCTACATAGAAAGTATTACATAAAGAGAGCTGGTGAGGTGGCTCTCGATGCCCACCTTAATGGCTTCTGTTTGATCTGCAGAACCCACAGGATAGAAGGAGACAACCTTCTCTCAAAGGTTTTCTTCTAGCCTCCTTATGAACACTATTCACTAAAGGAAGACAATTAGAATAGAGGGCTGGGTGTGGCTGTGCTCATCTGTAATCCCATTATTATAAGCTCCAAGCCTGAGGTACACAGAAAACTGCCAACCA
The DNA here is from genome assembly GCA_902729485.2 of Mus minutoides. Lineage (NCBI taxonomy): Eukaryota > Metazoa > Chordata > Mammalia > Rodentia > Muridae > Mus > Mus minutoides. The sequence continues at coordinate 281,209 of LR749644.1, read as the reverse complement.
GCGAAGCCTTAGAAGTGAGTCTTTTGTCTCCATGAGACTGGGCTGTAGGCAAGCCTCCAGAGCATTTTATTTAGTGATTAGTATGGGTGGGGCCACCTTTGGGCTGGTTGTTCAGGGTTTTGTAAGAAAGCAGCTAAGCTGGGCATGGAGGCATAGTCCTTTAATCCTAGCACTTAGAGACAGAGGCAGACATAGCTCTGAAAGTTCAAGGCCAGTCTGGTTTACATATCAAAAATCAGGACAGCCATAACTACATAGACTGTGTAGTTTTGCTTTTTCCTCATAGCAGTAGTAACCCAGATAAAACAATCTTGTTACAAAAACAGAGGCTGGGTTTGTAGTTCATGCCTTTAATCTCAGCACTATAAGCAAAGACTGGTGTATCTCTGTGAGCTTGTAATTCAACCAGTGGGTCCATGACAGCCTGGAAGTCCTTTACTTTCTTTTTCTCTTTTTTGTTTGTTTGTTTTTCGAGACAGGGTTTCTCTGTCTAGCCCTGGCTGTCCTAGAACTCGCTCTGTAGACCAGGCTGGCCTCGAACTCAGAAATCTGCCTGCCTCTGCCTCCCGAGTGCTGGGATTAAAGGCATGAGCCACCACGCCAGGCCCTTTACTTTCTTTAATCAAAGTGGGTGATCTGCTCTTAGTGAGCACAGGGCATATGGAGTCTTGATGCTGGAGCAAATGTTTAGGGTCTATCTACCTACTTACTCCCTTGGGAGAACTGGATGACTCCAGTAATTACTCCTAAAAAATTATTTTTTGCATTTTTTTTTTGAGACAGGGTTTCTCTGTGTAACCCTGGCTGGCCTGGAACTCACTCTGTAGACCAGGCTGGCCTCGAACTCAGAAATCTGCCTGCCTCTGCCTCCCAAGTGCTGGGATTAAAGGCGTGCGCCACCACCGCCAGGCTATTTTTTGCATTTTTAAACATGTATATGCATCTCTGTGTGTGTGTGTGTGTGTGTGTGTGTGTGTGTGTGTATGTATGTATGTATATAAGTGTGTGGGGGCATGCACTTGCACACTCGAACTCACTCACTCACATGCAGGGAAGTTAAAGGATAACTTGTTGGAGTTAGTTTTCTCTTTTCACCACGTAGGTTTCAGGATCAATTCAAATTGTCAAGTGAACCTTTACCACCACAGAGCCATCATTGTCCTCAGCATGTTGACATGGATATGACACTGTCAAAGGTGCCATTGTTAGTTAGCAGAGGCCTCTCTGGGTCAGGCTCCAGAATTGGTAAAGCCTTCCTCTGGATGTGTTCAAGTGTTGCCAGTGTGTACAGAAAGCACCTTCCTCCCATATGGCCAGCAGTGGAATCACCCACGCTAGGCTGGGCCTGTCTACCTCAATTAGCTCTTAAGAAAATGTCACAGCCTAATATGATCTGAGCGTTTATTCTCTTGGGTTTCCTTTGTTTCAAGTGACTTTAGGTTTTTGTCAAGTTGACAACTGAACTATGATACTTTCAAGTTTAAACATATGTACTTAAAAATTTTTATTTGTGTGAATGTTTATGTGTGTGTATGCCTTATGTGTGCAGAAGCCCATGGAGACCAAAAGAGAGTTGCTGAACCCCTTAGAAGTGCTTGTAATCTATCAAAGATGGGTGCATGGGAACTAAACTCAGGTTATCTGGAAGAGTTGGCTCTTAACCACTGAGCCAACTCTCCAGCCCTCCCCTGCTCCCAAATAAACAAACCTTTGACCTTGACTGAAATGGCATAAATAAATATCTATGTTTAGTGGACTACAAAGTATTCCTAAAAGACAATTATCCGTGTGTGTGTGTGTGTGTGTGTGTGTGTGTGAGTTTTACTGGCTGACTTTGAACTTGCTATAAAGCTGAGAGTGATCTTGAACTTCTGACCCTCCAGCCTCCACAGTCCCAAATTCTGGCATCCCAGGTCTGTGCCTCCACACCCAGTTTCAGTTACCTACATCTGAAGAAAAATGACTCTACTACATTACCTCCCTTTGCTGACTAGCTTCTTGAGTTTATTTATTTTTCAAAGCATTTCAAGAGCACAGATGCTCTTGTGCTTCTTACTTTGCAGTATCTCTTTAGTGAAAGCTGCTCTTGGATGCTGTTTGCTTTCTGTTTGAGGCTTTGCCTTTGACTTGTAGGAAGACTCCTGATGCTCCCACGGAGCTCAGCTCATTGTCTCCTTGCCTGCCTGGTGTTTCTGTTCCTGCCTTTTGCTACAACTGGATTTCTGTGCCATTCCCTAGAGACCAAGTTAGGGCGTACACTGCTGCTGTCCAAGTGTCAAACTGTAAGCATCTGGGATATATTTAGAGTTTGAACTCACACTGCATTTGCACATTAACTAGATGACAACAGGAAAATGAACGCTCCCCCTTTGGTTATGAAGCAATGTCTGGGCCGAGAGCCATGTTAACTTGCTGCTAGTCCACACAGCTCCGATCCTGTATCAGATTACAGGCTCTCTGACTTGCTTCACTGTCTCTCTCTCACTCTCTGTCTTCCTTTCTCTCTGTCTCGGTCTCTCCCCTAATACTAGAGATTAGACTTGGGTCCTACATGCTGTGTAAATGTTCTATCACTGAACAACACCCTTAGGCCCCTGTTCACCCTTTGTGAGGAATTCTGGAAGTGAATCTATTATAAGGGTCACAAGGCCTTAAAATCATTGTACTAATCAAGAACCAGAGAGTACTGCCTCCTGAGATAAGAGGACTGTGGTTTGGCAAGATGGAAACCAGCCCAGGATTGGCTGAATACTGATTAGTCTGAGAGTCAAAATTAAAAATGGCCCAGGAACTATAAACTGTAGAAATGAGCTAGTGGCTGCTGCTGGGGTTGGGGGTAGCTGAAGTGAGCAGGTTCTGCTGTCAGCTGACAAGGCCAACAGACAGGACTCAGGCGCAGAGTTGGAATGTCAGCTGCTGGAGATGGAAGAAGGCCCAGCCTGGGGCTGGTAGAGGATGGATAAAGAGACTGTGACTCATACCAGGAAAATTATTGGTGATCAAAGGGCTTAGAGTTAAATTGGATCCTATCAGCTTGTAAGGTCTGTAGAAGTCTGTGCAAAGTTCACCTGGCATTTTAGGATAGTGAAGAGGCAAAGGACTGAGATTGCTGATGACACTATAGAGCAGATGTGTAGGAGGAGCAGCCTGAATAAGGGCAAGAGTAAGAGGCTTTGGGGAAGAACTCAATGACACATAGTGCTGCTAAGGAAGTAGACAGTTTGAGTTGAGTAATGACCTAAGGCTGTCACTGGTATGGGATGGAATTGACCGTAGGGTTTGTTGTTGTTGTTGTTGTTGTTGGTGTGTGTTTTATGTAGCACAGGCTGGCATCAAACTATGTAGTGGATGACGACCCTGTGGTAGGCTTCTGAACACAATATCAGGTCAGTTTATGTAGTACTTGAGTATGGACTTAGGGCTTTGTGCATGGCCCTGTAGCAACTGAACCATACCCGGCCTGGTGTTTATATCAGAAAAGCCTAACAGGAAACTGCCGCAGTGAAAACACCCCAGGACTAAACTCTGCTCAAGCACCTTTCCTCAGCCCGGCCTGTCTTTAGGTTTTGCTGTTTGTTTAGACAGAGCCTTCTTGTATGTCCCATGTAGCCTAAACTGCCCTCAAACTCACTCTCTCTCTTAGCCTCTGAAAGTTCTGGGTTACAAGTGTGGGCTACCAAGTCCAGCTTGGAGTTCTGGAATTTAAGAACAGGGAGTTGCTTTGACTGAAGCCCATTGTTCTACTCACTGTGAGGTGGGGGAGGCTCGAAGGATATCATTACTCAAGCGTGGATCTTCGTCAGGACACTAGTGATTGGCCAAGGATCCCAGTGACCACTTGGTAGGTGGGGATTATGCATTCTCAACTGACTGAGAACTTTCAGTCTCTTAGTGGGTATCTAATGAATGCTGTACATTTAAAAATAAACAAGCATTGTTTTTGATTGCTTAGAACTAAGTTTAACCAGAACTAAGCTGTACCAGAGAAAAACACCAGGTGACTTCCTGTTTCTAAAGTGTTCAGGATGCTTGCTGGATGCAAACCTGTGTGCTGACATGGGTTTTCACACAGAGCCTCCAGCACCACATGCCCTGGAAACTCCACGGCTGTGCAGTTGAGGCTCTGGGAACCCTGCCATTCAGATTCTTCACAATTCTCAAATAACTTTTTTGATTTTGTATATTTAAATATCCCAGAATAGCCTCTTGAGCTATAAGTTTGATGATTCAGGAAACTATTTTTAGCAGAATGAATACTCTGTGACTGGTGTATTTTATTTGAGAAAGACAAATTGTTAAGAAGATAGGGTTGTGGCTTTCTTTTGGACAGGGTTTCTCTGTGTAACAGCCCTGGCTGTCCTCAATTTGTGGACCAGGATAGCCTCAAACTCACATTGTTCTTCCTGAGTGCTAGGATTAAAGATAGATGTGCACCACTATGCCCAGCTTGAGCTGTGACATTCTGAATGGAAAATACTAGTAGGGCCAACAGGACATGTTGATGTTGGTTACAAAGCTGGGAGAAATTTTTATATATATAAATTTTTTACTGGTTTAGCCAAAGGTTGGAGGAAGGCTTCCAAGAGAAGGCAGACAGAAAGTCTCAGCTTCTTCCCCTCTTAGAGTCTTACTCCATAGCTTTGATTAATTGGTCTTCTTGCCTCTGCCTCCCAAGTGCTGGAATTAAACATCTCTGCTACCAGGAGAAAGTCAGTAAATCTTTCAGGTTGTGAGGACATTTTGGGCTAGGCAGCCTGGACTCTGCTCAGCACTTGATAACTCAGGTGAGACAGGACTCTGTTATAAGTAAAACCAACGCAGTCATAGGGGCTCTATATCTCCTTCTACAGGCAGTACAAAAATCAGAGGAAAGAAGGTCAAGGCCAATCTTAAAAAAGGTTAGCTGATTTTATTTTTGAGGGTTTTTTTTTATGTTAACTAGACTAGCATTGAACTCTTGGGTCCAAAGAATCCTTTTTGACTGTTTTTACAACAAGGTCTCACAGGAACGGTGGTGTCTGTCTATCTGCCTACTTGTTGGGCAGAGGCACACAGGTCTGTGAGTTCAGGGCCACCTCTTTCTATATAGTGAGCTACAAGCTTGCTAGGCTTGCATATTACAACCCTGTCCCCCAAATAAACAAATACATAAACAAACAAGAAAATGAAGACAGAATCTCTGTTGACCAGGCTGACTTGGAGTTCCTGACGTAGCTGAGACTGACTTTAAAGTTCTGCTTCTACTGCTTTCTCTTCTAAGTTTCAGGATTATGGGTGTTTGCCATGACTGTGTCTGCCATGACTGTGTCTGCCATGACTGTGTCTGCCATGACTGTGTCTGCCATGACTGTGTCTGCCATGACTGTGTCTGCCATGACTGTGTCTGCCATGACTGTGTNAGACATTCCACAGAGATATTCAGAGGGCGTTGGCTATTCTGTGATTGTTTCAGGAAAGGATTGCCCCCGTACCTAGAGCCATCGGTACTTTTAAAGATTCACTTTCCCCCCTGACGCAAGGGACTCTATTTTGTCTTTGGTTACGTACTACTCTTTCAGTACCAACCACACTGACTTCCTCAAAGCTCTAAAAATTGCAATATAAAGTATGTAACATGGTTGGAAAGAATACTCAGTGGTTAAAAACACTGGTCACTCTTCTAGAGGACCATGGTTTGATTTCCAGCACCCATAAGGCAACTCACAATCATCTCTAATTCCAGTTCTGGAAATTTGACACCCTCTTTTGTTCTCTGCAGACACAACTGAACATACATATATGCAGGTAAAACACCCATACACATCAAATAAATTGAAAAAAAATGTAGGGGATGGAGAGATTGCTCTGCTGTTAAGAATTCTTGTAGACTTGGGTTTGATTCCCAGAGCCCACATGGTGGGCTCACAACTATCCCCAACTCCAGTTTCTTGGGATCCATCTTCTGACCTCTGAGGACACCAGGCATACACATGGCACACAGACATAAATGCAGGAAAAACCCCATACATATAAAGTAGAACTGAAAAAAAATTTAAGAAAAAAAATCTGTAACATACAACTTACCATCTTAGTTGCGTGGTGACACATGCTTTTAATCCTAGCACTAGGGAGGCAGAGGCAGGTGGATCTCTGAGTTGGAGGCCAAGCCTGGTCTACAGAACGGGTTCTAGGACAGTCAGGGATACATAGAGAAAACCTGTCTGGGAACAACAATAACAAAAACAAACCCAAATTCAAAACTAAAACATCACCCCCGCAAAAAAAACCCCAGAGTTTAAAACTAACTTGGGCTACATGTGACCCTGCCTTAAATTTTCACACCAGAGTCACCAAATATACTCGCAAGGTTGAGCCAACATCACTGACCTTTCATCCTAAGGGAAACTGTTCTGACTCAGTAACTCCAGGCTCTCTGCTCACAAGTCTGCTGCAGTCAGTCAGTGTCCCTCAAGCCATTCTTGGTTTGTCGCAGGGTGGAGTCGTGCACAGCTTCTCCTGTGGGGTTTGGCTTCTTTCCTTCATCAGTTCTGTGTTCGTCCGGGTTGTTGCTTGGGTCAATTGCATTCATGCTTTACTGTTTGTATTGGCACAGGGTCTCACTATGTAGACCAGGCTGGCCTTGAACGCTCAGAGATCTATCTGCCTCTGTCTCTGAGTGCTGAAATAAAAGATCTGTGCTACTACACCTTAGTTTCATTCATTTTTTTATATAATATATATTTTTAAATTTTATTTATTTAATGTATGAATGCTCTGCTGCAGATACATCCGCCTGCCTTTAGAGGGCATCAGTTCCTCCTATAGATGGTTGTAAGCCACTATGTGGTTGCTGGGAATTCAACTCAGGACCTCTGGAAGAATAGCCATTGTTCTTAACCATCTCACCAGCCCTTCATTCATTTTTTTTTCTTTTTTTTTTTTTTGGTTTTTCGAGACAGGGTTTCTCTGTGTAGCCCTGGCTGTCCTGGAACTCACATTGTAGACCAGGCTGGCCTGGAACTCAGAAATCCGCCTGCCTCTGCCTCCCGAGTGCTGGGATTAAAGGCATGCGCCACCACACCCAGCCCTTCATTTTTTAAGACTGCAGATTTCAATGTGTGTGTGTGTATTTTACATATACAATATTTGCATATACATTTATATACATATATTTACATACATATAGGGATCTCAGATGTAACAGTCACAGGTGTGGTCCTCAGATAATAAAGCTGTTTCAAGTACTCCTCCATGCTCACCTGCACCAGCAGCACCTCATATGGCTCCTGGGACATTGTCATCAGCTCCCAATACACCTCTATTAGTTGACTTCTCGTGGGGACTATCATAGCTTCACTTTTCCCAAGCTCCTCTAAAATAGTGTCACTTTGATGTCTCATACACTCTATATGTTGATCCTCTTCTTCTTTGAGGGTTGGACATTGTTTTTTTTTTTTTTTTAAGATTTATTTTATTATATGTAAGTACATTGTAGCTGTCTTCAGACACTCCAGAAGAGGGCGCCAGATCTCGTTAAGGATGGTTGTGAGCCACCATGTGGATGCTGGGATTTGAACTTATCACCTTCAGAAGAGCAGTCGTGTGCTCTTACCCGCTGAGCCATCTCACCAGCCCCTGGACATAGTTTTCTATACACTCTACTGATCACTTCCTCCTGTTGATTCACGTAGTGCTGAAGGAAAGGGGACATCCTAGGTCACACTTGAAGAGTATTTGATCCTCTCCACGGAATCCTTCTATGTTTAATTCACCTACAGGAGCCATCAGAGTGCTGCACACACAGATTTACTTTCCAGAAAATGTAAATTCTTTGATTTCATACATTTCATTACATATGTGTGTGTGTGTGTGTGTGTGTGCGCGCGTGTGTACCCTTAGGTTCAAACCCCAATACTTACTAAACAACAACAAAAAACCCCACTCAGCTATTATTACACATTCAGACTATTTTTACACCTATTTATTTATTTATTTATTTATTTATTTATGGCTATAGTTTTCTGTCATCCAAGTTGGCCTTGAATTCATTCTGTTATTCTAGGGCTGGCCTGGTCCTTCTGCCGCTACCTCTCCAGTGTGGGATTACAGGCATGTACATCTATGCTCTGCTCCTTTTGGCCTTTGAATGTGTTGCTCTTTCTCTCCAAGGCCTCATGTAGTCCAGGCTGTCCTTTAACTCTGTAGCCGAGGTTAGTCTTTATCTTCTCCTGCTCCCATTGCCGCAGCCCTGTAACTGCTGGGATATCAGGAGGGGGCCACTCTCCCTAGCTCACTGTCTTTATTTTCTAAAGGCTTGTAATGTATTCATTTATAAGACCCTATTACCCTTTCCAGTAGCATTTGGTTATTGTCTTTAGTTCAAATGTGAGAATCTTCTTTGTTTGCTTGGACATTAATTTTTTGGGTGATTGCTCTTACTGGATCTGTCCTCTAGCATTACAAAACTTACTGTAGGCCATCCAATGTAAGGGCTGGCCAGAAGACTCTGCAGGTGCCACCAAGCTTCATGTCTGAGTTCAATTCCTGGAACCCACAGTTGTCCTCTGATCTCTACATTTATACCATGGCACATAGATAAACTGATAAATGCAATAAAAAAAAACCCTTACTGGGGGCTGGAGAGACAGCTCAGCAGTTAAGAGCACTGAGTGCTCTTTCAGAGGTTCTAAGTTCAATTCCCAGCAACCACATGGTAGCTCACAACCATCTGTAATGGGATCAGATGCCCTCTTCTGGTGTGTCTGAAGAGAGCAATGGGGTACTTATATACATAAAATAAATACATCTTAGAACAAAACAAAACAAAACAAAACAACCAAGGAGCTGGAGAGATGGCTCAGCGGTTAAGAGCACTGGCTGCTCCTCCAAAAGTCCTGAGTTCAATTCCCAGCAACCACATGATGACTCACAACCATCTGTGATAGGATCTTATACCCTCTTCTGGTATACCTGAAAACAGCTACAGTGTGCTCATGTAAATAAAATAAAATTAAAAACTAAACCAAACCAAACCTTTCCTGTTCAAACCATACTAAATATTAAATAATGTATTCCTAGTTTTCCCCTCGACCAAGGCCTTTTTCTTTTGTGGAACGTCTTCCGAGTTGCCACTATTTTATGCCTATAACTCTCATTGTTAGATCAGGATTGATCGAGGTGATGTGGAAATAAAAGGGAAGACCAACCTCTCACAGGATCAGAATTATACCTTAATCAGAACAGCTGAAGGACAGATTTTCCTCCTTGGGACTGGAGACTGTGTCGGCGCTCTGGGGGCTTGGGATTTTATAGGGCAGCAGAGGAAACTTTTGGGTGGGTAGATTTTTCTGCCGACCTACTTTGTGCTTTCCCATGCGCATACATTTTGGTGGAATCCTTACTATGTTGGCATCTATGCCAGGCGTCTGACATGTTGATCCCTGGTCTGGAGCCTTTCTACTCCTAACTACCCGAAGGGAGTTTCTCAGATGCTGAGGGCTTTAGGTTATTAACCCTCACTTATTACCTTTGACTCTCTTTGCTCTCTCCTGATGGTGATAATTCAGGGGGTGTGTGTGCGTGCACGTGTGCGCACATGCATCCCGTGTAGAAGTGTTGTGAGGGTGGCCATGTTCTGTGAGGATGGCCACGTGCTGCACAGAGGCTTGAGGAGAGAACAGATATCCTCTGTTGCTCTCTGATGTAATTTTTGGAGGCAGGGTCTCTCTCTGAAACTGGAGCTCTAGTTTTTGGACTAGGCTGCTAGTCAGGGAGCCCCTCCAGTTAACCTCTTGTCTTTGTCCTGCTAGGTTCTTGATGACAGATCGAGATTGGGATTCAAACCCCAGTCTGTATGGTTTCACAGCAAGTATTAACTGTGGAGCCATCTCTCCGGCACGGTTTACTGTGTTGAACACCGTTAGGCACCTTTAAACAAGAGGTGACAAATAAGTGAAATTTAAAAACCCTTACAATTTTGTGGCGTTGGGGATCCAGTCCAAAGCCCCGAGCCTGCAAGTGTTCTAGCACCGTATATCCTCAGCCACAAACAAAACAGCCAGAAACTGGAAAATTTAGGATTTTCCTCCTGCAGTCTGGGTGGGTAATTATCAGAAACGCTTTGAAGCTGATTTCTCCTCCAGCTCTTGGCAACTGGCTAACGGAGTGGTCGCTAGTGCTTTCGAATTTCAAGGTCACCCTTGGAGACTGGCCTGCATAACATTTTATCCCCTCCCTCCCTACTCTATATAATAATGTATGTACTAGCATTCACATAAACGTTCCACTTGTCTTAGACCTTCCACTCCACGGATCATTTGATTTGGACCCTTGTGTCCAGCTCAGGGGAAACATCTAGGACTGAAAGGTCCCTCGTCTGATCATGGGAAGTAAGCGGTTAAAAGTAGGTGGAAGCGTGGATTCGGATTCTTTTCGTTAGCGCTTGGTTTTAACACTGAGTTTACGTTAGAGCCGAGCTGAAACCCTTAGGGCCGTTAGCAGGATTAACTTCAGTTCACCGTGGGGCCTTAAAAAAAAAAAAACAAAAAACTGCCGAGGGCCTGCGAAGTCACTGCCGGAAGTCCCTCCGCGGTGACGAGCTCAAAGGCGGAAGCGGGCTCAATGCAGCTCCCCGAAAAATGGTCTCGTTCCCGCTCGCCTGACTTCTGGATGGGAGGCGCCCTGCAGTTCAAGGAGGATTGTGTGTGTGTGTGTGGGGGGGGGGGCTTCTCCGCGCAGGCTCAGTGGCCCACTTCGCGTCGGACAGCTTCCGTCCTCCCACTTCCTCTCCCGGTTCCCTTGCCAGGACGTGACGCCAGACTTGGTCAGACGGGAGGAGCCTCGGGAGGAAAAGCGTCTGAGCCGGGATCTCGCGAGAGCGTTTCGTTCCAGCGCAGTTCTCGCGCTGCAACCTTGCTCCTGTTGCAACGAGAGCCTTCGAGATCTTCTCCGCCCCCGCGACCGGCGCCTCCTCTGCGGCCGTGGAGCCGGAGCCGCGGCCCGAGCGGTAGAGGCCCCCCGTCTTTCTCCAGGCCCCAAGCCTCCTTAGCGGACGGTCGTCCGGCTTCGCTCACCCAGCCGCGGCTCTCCACCGGCCCACGCGGCTCGCCCTCTTCCACGCGCCAGCCCCGTCGGGTTCCGTGTGCAGTGTCGGCGGCCGGCCCTGGGCCCGAGCCCGAGCAGTAGCCGGCGCCATGTCGGTGGTGGGCATAGACCTGGGCTTTCAGAGCTGCTATGTCGCCGTGGCCCGCGCCGGCGGCATCGAGACTATCGCTAATGAGTATAGCGACCGCTGCACGCCGTAAGTGGGGGGGGGCTTGGCTGGCGGGGACGCCTCGCTTTCCGGGCGAGGGTCCGCAGGAGACCCCCGCCGAGGGCCGGGTCGCCCGCGGCTGCCACCTGCTTCGGATCCTGGGCCCGCGCCGGGCACGAGGCCTTTTCACGCGGGCCAAACGAAGACTTTGAGCCGGTACTCTGATCGGCGGAGGGCAGGAGCAGGAACTGAAAGAGAAGGCGGGCCTGAGACCGTGGGATGGACCGGCCGCTCTCACCTCTTTTTTTTTGGGGGGGGGGGAGAGGGTTGGGTGGTTCTGTGGTTCTGTCTGAAACGAGGTCCAGGGCTTGCTGAGGTCGTCGAACCCAATAGAGGTTTGAACTCGGCCCAGCGGCGAGCATTTAATAAAAGTTAACTTGCAAGATTGTGGCCTCGGGACTGGGAAGCGGTCTGAGGCCCACGTGAGTGGGGGCGGGGTGGCGCCCGGAAGATGTGGAGTCTTGAGTACCCACGGCAGGCCCTTTCTCCAGGCAGCTCGCAGTTGGGGTGCCCAAGACACCTAACGAAATTGAATAAAGTCGATGCTTTTCTTGATAAAGCGCTTTAACTCCATTCGTTTTTGGATACTGAGTTATGTTGGGTCATTCCTTACTCAGGCTGCTCGCATATTCCTTATTAGCTTTTCAGGCTAATGAATTCCAGCCGGAAGGTTGCCACAATTGTTAATGCATGACTCAAGGGATCACTTTGACTTCTAGAACTTACATAAAGTTATAGGACCAGTATAGACAAATCTGCAAAAAAAAAAAAGATGACTCACCCAGAGCTTGCTGGAGTAAAAGGGAGTCTACTTTTTAGACATATGTGGGATTTTTTTTTCTACATTTAGCCCAGGATGACCTAAAATTTTCATTCTGCTTCTGTCTTCCTAGTATCAGGCATTACAGGTGTGTTAAAAATTTTATTTATCCAGTGCTTGTGGCACAGGCATTTAATCCCAAATCTCGCCGGGAGGCAGAGGCAGAGGCAGACTGATTTCGGTGAGTTCGAGGCCAGCCTGGTTCACAGACCATTTCAGGACAGGCAGGGCTACAGAGAAAAGAAAACTCTGTCTTAAAAAAGATGTTAATCTACTGAATTCCTTTAGGCAAACTTTGGAAGAAGCTGTTGTTTCTGGGTTTACAGTCCTAGATCTTTGTTTACAACCACCCTTCTGAGGCAGGTTCCCTGTATCCCAGACTGCTTTGAAATAACTTTGTGTCTAGGAATGACTCTTAATCCTCCTACCTTCATCTCCCAAGTGTACAGGGGTATGTCACAACACCCAGTTTGATGTACAGTGGGGGTTTGAATCCAGGGCTTCATGCATCCAAAATAAGCACTCTACCAAGTAAGCTATTGTCACCCAGTTCTCGAGTTGGGTGCTACGGAACTCTGGTACCATTATCAGAGTCCGTTTCCACCGCCCCACCCCGCCCCAATGCCCAGCTCTCTTCCATTTATTTATTTATTTATTTATTTATTTATTTATTTATTTAGGTTTTTCGAGACGGGGTTTCTCTGTATAGTCCTGGCTGCTGTTCTGGAACTCACTGTAGACCAGGCTGGCCTCGAACTCAGAAATCTGCCTGCCTCTGCCTCCCGAGGGCTGGGATTAAAGGCGTGCGCCACCATGCCCGACCGTTTGTTATTTGTAAGATAGGTATTATGTAGAGGTATCTCATACTGGTATTTGAAAAGTTAAAAATTTTTGCTTTCATATTTGATAATGATGCTGCTGGTTCCTCACTTTTTTGGGAAGATCATCTTTCCAAGTAATTCAACAGGCTGAGCTTTGGCTTTTTGGTCCTCATCTGCTTAGAATTGAACATACTTAGCTGGGCCTTTGGGTAGAGCCTTGACCTGCAGAAGCCTGAGGCTTGGGAAACACTGTTCCTGGTCTTCCTTTAGATCGCCTGACCCTGCTCCTCTCTTATGTGGCAGTCTTGCCATGATTTTCATTATTTGAAACGTTGTTAGGAGTTTTCTGAGGGCAGTTAAATTTGCATAAAGACTGAATAGGTCCTTAAATGATCCTGTGATTGTGCACACTGCATGCACACTTCCTTTGCCTTAGTTTTCCTGTCGCAGGGCTTTTGTTTTTTTTTTTTTTTTTTTTTTTTTAAACAGGCTACATAGCTCCAGCTGTCCTAGAACTTCATGCAGACAGTGCTGAGAGTAAAGGTGTGCACCACCACACCCAGCTGTTTTTTTTTGTTTTTTTTTTTTTTTTTTTTTTTTTTTTTTTTTTTTTTTTTTTTTTTTTTTTTTTTTTTGATAAGGCCTGAGTCTCAGGCTATCTTTGAGGGAACTACAGAACTGCGGCCTCTGAAGTGCTGGCCGCACCGGTGTGCATCACTATGTCTGGCTTCATTTAAATACTCTGAACTATGCATTTGATCAACCGATTTCTATGTTGGAGGTGTGGCCTTAAAAATCGGAGCAGAAAGTTCAAGAGTCTTCAGGTTGTGGAAGAATAGATTTAGGTCTTAAAAGTATGTGGAGCCTGTGTTGTTGGTTTCTTCTAAGGTGAAAGTTTAAAGGTGTGGATCTCTGGTTTGACTGTGACAGGGAGATGCACCTCATTTGTATGCTAACACACTCCCAGTTCGACCTAATTCTGTAAAGTCAGATGAAAACCTTATGTACTTCATCGATTTCACATGGGGATTTACTTGAATTCGAGGAGTGGCCAAATCTTTGCCTTTCCATCTCCTTTGTTTTAGTGGATTGTGTAGTGTGACTGTGTGGCTGTGTTAAGCACTGGCGATACTGTGATGAATAACAAAATGCTCAGTCTTGCCATCATGGGCATGGTAATGGGAAAAGCCACAGGCTAAACAAGAGCATTCTATTACTATCTGCTGAAGAACAAGGTGGAAAAGTACAGAAAATGGTGAGAGTGTAACTGACATAACTAGGTGTGGGCTGCAGTTTGACAGTGCTTCTAAAATGTCATTTGTGACCTGGAAGGTAGGTACACATGGAGTTCACATGGAGGCCATGGTGGGTTTGCAGGAGGAGTTATCTGAGCAAATGGGAAGGCCCCATGTAAGTAGTGTTTTGACAGATTGAGAGGATGGTGGCACAGCTTGAGGCAAGGCTTGGGCAGTGGTTAAGGTTTCTCTTGTTAGTGCAGTGGAAAGTGATCCAGTTTTTAAAAATGTGTTTGGCAGCCCACCCCTCTAAAGGCAGAGGCAAGCAGATATCTGATTTTGAGGCTAGCCGAGCTTTGTCTACAGAGCAAGTTCTATTGCTACACAGACCCCATCTCAAAAAGCAAAGAGAAAGGGCTTCTGAGAAAGTGAGAATGGATATGAGAAAAGCAAAGAGAGGTTGATATTGAGGAGATTGCCTGTAGTAGTTGGTTTCTCCTTGTGTGGTAGCAATGGGAGAGAAATGAGCAGCTTTTGAGTAAACCTGAGTTTTTAAACTTATTGTTAATTTCTTACCTCTAGCATTATGCATGTCTTATTGAGCACACTTGCTGTGGTGTGCATGTGGAGGTCAGGGATAACTTGGAGGAGTTCTACCATAATGTAACCGGGTATTGAACTGTGTAGCCAAGAGTGACCTTGAGTTCCTTCAGCTTTTTTTTTGTTTTGTTTTTGTTTTTTCGAGATAGGGTTTCTCTGTGTAGACCTGGCTGTCCTGGAACTCACTTTGTAGACCAGGTTGGCCTTGAACTTAGAAATCCACTTCCTTCAGCTTTTGATCCTTAGCTTCCACTTGCTGAGTGCAGGGGTTATATGTGTACACCAGTATGCCTGGCCTGCTTTTTTTTTCTTCACTTAGTGCATAGAATAATAGTATAATACCAGAATATTTGCCGGTAGTCTACTTTTGTATTTCTTTCTTTCCTTGAAGACAGACTTGTGTTGTCCAGGCAAGAGTGGACTCAAATTCATGATTTTCCTGCCTCAGCTTCCTGAGCATTGATATTCTAGGCCTGAGCTGCCATACCTGGACCTTTTGTATTTTTGATTAATACTCTATTAGCTATATTATAATGACACTAAGATGAAACCATGGAAATTTGTGCACTTTTAAAAACATTTTGCCTGTTTTTAATGTGTATCCTGCATGTATTTGACTGCAAGTATCCATACACCTTATGTGCAGTGCCCTCGGAGGCCAGAGTGCATTTATGATTCACTGGAAGTGGAGTTATAAACAGTTCTTACTTGCTATGGGGTGCTGGGAACCAAACCTGTTCTCTCTAAGCGCAGCAGGTGCTCAGGTCACAGCCACCTGTCTAGTCCCCACCCTTAGCGGTTTTTTTTGTTTTTTTTTTTTGTTGTTTGTTTGTTTGTTTTTAGATTTATTTTATTCATTATACGTAAGTACACTGTAGCTGTCTTCAGACACTCCAGAAGAGGGAGCCAGATAGGATGGTTGTGAGCCACCATGTGGTTGCTGGGATTTGAACTTATCACCTTCGGAAGAGCAGTCGGATGCTCTTACCCGCTGAGCCATCTCACCAGCCCCCCCCTTAGCGTTTTATTTGTGTAATTTTCTGTGTGTCTGTCTATGTGTACTTTGGAGGCTGGAGGCGAGTCTGGGAGTTGGCTTTCAGTCCTCAGGCTTGATAGTAATTGTGTACCTGCTGAGCTATCTTGCTGGCCCTGTTCCTTTTCTTTAAAAGTGTAGTGCTTACTAAGAGTTTGTTTAATTTTGGAGCTGCAAACTTTTTTTTTTTTTTTTTTTTTTTTTTTTTGAGACAGGGTTTCTCTGTCTAGCCCTGGTTGTTCTGGAACTCACTTTGTAGACCAGGCTGGCCTCGAACTCAGAAATCCGCCTGCCTCTGCCTCCCGAGTGCTGGGATTAAAACTTTTTTTTTTAAAGATTCATTTATTATTATATCTCACTACACTGTAGCTGTCTGCAGACACACCAGAAGAGGGTGTCAGATCTCATTACATGTTGTGAGCCACCATGTAGTTGCTGGGATTTGAACTCAGGACCTTCAGAAGAGCAGTCATCCATCTGAGCCATCTCTCCAACCCTGCAAAATTTTTTGAGACATGGTTTTTCTACATAGCCAGAACTCAGTACGTTCCAAGCTGTTCCTGAATTTACAGAGATCCATCTGCTTCTGCCTACTGAGTGTTTGGATTAAAGGGGGTTATCGGGCCACATCCAATTTAGGAACTGCAGATCTTAAAATCTGAGTTACTTGGCATATCTGATATTAACTTTTTGCTATTTTCTAGTTCTAGTTTAAGGCCAGTATCCAGATAGTACTATTTAAGGGAATACGCATTACCACACCAGCCAGATCAAGAGACAAGTCTGTTGAAGAAAGTGAGCTAGAGTAATTCTCTCTGCCTTCAATGACATGACCCTGTGTTTAAGGATCTCTGCATTCATCTTAACCTGTTGAAGTGCATGAATATTTGGCTAGTATCTCATCTAAGAAAGTTTTAGAGCAAGTGTTCTCTGCCTGAAAGGATCGTTTGTAGATTAAAGAACAGAGGATCTTGAGCTTAAACATGAACTAGTTTCCTGGGTTCCTGGAGTGGCAGTTTGTAATTTGGAATGGAGGAAAAATAGTGTCAGGCTGTTACTGTGTGATTGTTTCTAGGGGTTTTTGTAGGGTTGGCTGATTGTAGTAAAGTGCACAGATATGAAAACTACAGGCAAAACACCCTTGCACATAAAAGCACAGATACTTACTCTCTACAGTCTTTAACAGCCCTGATTTTGATTTCTGGGGTTGCAGTTTACTAGCCGTTTATAAAGAACTTGTCTTGAATGAGTTTTTAAGATGAACAAGTATAAATAATTTTAAAGAAAGATAGGTGGTTAGATTTTAGAGGAAAGCTTGGAAAGCCAATTTTCAGAGGAAATAATTTGGTATATTTTTGTATGAAACCTAGTCTATATGGCTTTTTGAAGCTGTGATAGTTGTTTTTTTATTATTATTTATGGTGTTTACAGTCTGTTATGTGAGCTCTTTAGAAGTGGATAATCAAAAATTGATCTTTAGCGATGTACTCCGGTGGATGCTGTGATTTCTCCCATATCACGTAAGTAAACTACATTTCAGACTAGGAGTGGCCCAGCTAGAAAGAAGCCCATAGTATCTGTAAAGCCTCAGCAGTTTGTCCATGTTTGCCTCCATCACCATAGTAATCGTAGAGTGGAAATGCGGCAGGTCTCAGTACTAACTAGTTCATGGCGTACTGGGTGAGGATTCCTTGAGAATTTTATACACATATAAGTATATACAATGTAATTTGGACATACCTACTCCTTTCTCCTCCTTATTCTTGCTGGACACCTGCTCCCCATATCCTTTCACCCCAACTTCATCTGCCACCCTCAGAACCCAGTGAGACCAATACCTGCAATATATGCTCACAGCATTGCCAGTGTGCCTTCAATTCATGCTCCTGTCCTTTCCCCTTCCACCATAACTAACCTAGGATGTCATGTGATCTCAGCGATCTGGCTTAGTCTCTACCACTGAGCTGTACCCTCAGCGAATTTATTCTTCAACAGTTTCATCCAGATATATAATATATTCTGGGAACACTTGCCTTCCCCCACACATGACCTAATGCTTTTGAGGTTAGAGTTTGAGCAAAGGGTTACAGGAAGAATGGAAGATGAATAACATTGCCTTATGTTAGTTAGGATTGTGGTCTTGTATAGATCAGAAGGCAGATCTGGTGATTTGTAGAAAGATGGAAGTTTGCCAAGGGTTAGGCTAGGCAACCTTTCTGGAGTGGGATTAGTGGAGTAAAGTTGCTTGGGCTATTTTTTTAAAGGGCAGTGTGGCTTGTGATAGCGCATTTAAGTGGTTTCTTAGGAGATTTCTTTCTTTTCTGTTTAAAACTTGCTCTTTTATAAAAGAGACTACTTTTCTAGGCCCAAACAAAAAGCTCAGGACTCAGAGAAAAGCTCATGAGCTCCCTGGCTGTTTTCTGTCTGCCCTGGGACAGCAGAGCACACAGGCCTGTACCACCTGGTAGATGACCTTAGAAGGTTCTTAGCCTCTGAAGCCCAGAGAGGCCTCAATTCTCTCCAGCCCTGGCCATTAGTGTAATGTAAACATCTTTATCTATCTATATTTTGCGTGTGAGCTCATGAGTATGTGCAGATATCGTAGTGTGCCTGTGGGGTTCAGAAGGCAGCAGCTTATGGCAAATCAGTTCGCTTCCACCTGTGGGGCCTGGAGATTAAATGTAGGCTGTCTTGCTTGGTAGCCCCTCCAGGACTCTTAATTCTTGTTCTGCTGAATTGGAAAATGAAGTTTCATATTCAGGAGGGTTAGAGAGGGTCAAAGCTGTAGTATGAAGTACAGAGACATGGTCTGAGTCCATCACTTTCAGACCCGAGAGGAGTCAACTGTACTGATGACATTCCTTTTTTCTCTGATAAAGGAGGTAAGATGGGATGCTTCTGAGGATAAGCAGGATAGTAACATAAAGTAAGCAACCCACAGAGTCACCGTTAACAAAGGAGGAAAGAAGAGATTATTTACTGGAAAGGGAGGTGACATATGAACGTAAAGAGAATATGACCTGGTTCTAGGGGTGTTAGCGTGCACATCAAATGTACATAGCAAAAGCATCAACTCCCTAGTAATTTCCTTTTTAAACATAAGAGTGTTTTGTTTATAACATACAAACAGGATTCTGGTTTTTCTTTTTAAAAGCAGCAGCAAAGGAGGTTAGAATAATGTCTCGGTTGTTAAGAGTACTTTCTGTTCTTTCAGAGGACTCTAGTTCAGTTCCTAGTACCCTCTTTTGGCAGCTCATGACTGCCTGTAATTCCAGCTCTAGGAGATCTGATATCCCTCTATCTTCCTCAATCATATGCAGACATGTGTGTATATAATAATAATACAGATTTTCAAAACGCAAGTAGCTCAATCCAGTATATGTATGATTGATTTGGAATAGTGTTGGGATGTGGGAGTAAATTTTCTTGGCAGTATATTATTTTATTGGGTCTGGAAGATCTAAATAAATTATTTTTTCACACAAGTAGGGCAAGACTGTTTTGCTTATTTCTATTTTATATCAATGAGTGTAATATATGTGTGTTTGTGTATTACTTGCATACCTGGTGCCTACAGAGGTCAAAAGAGGGCAACAGATTCCCTGAAGTGGAGTTAAAGATGGTTGTGAACTGCAGTATGGGTCCTGGGATTAGAACTCCTGTCCTGGAAGTATAGGAAATGCTCATTCTTAACTACTGAACCCAAGAGCTGTCTTAAATTTTTATAGACTGTATTTTTTTGTTTGTTTGATTTTTTTTT
>LR749644.1:59047-261550 GCA_902729485.2 Mus minutoides | reverse complement strand
CATGGGATGTGGAAAGTTAGACTGCCTTAGGATGAATTCTGCCATTTCAAAGCTGGAGCACAGGTCTTGATAACCACCTGTTTAAAATACTATAGAGAGGTGGACAAGGCAAGACCTATCACCCTATTTCATGGATAGTTTTATGAAATAGAAATGTCAAAATCGTACAGGTCATGTGCAGTTAAAATACATGGCTTATGCCGGGCGGTGGTGGCACACTCCTTTAATCCCAGTATATTATTATTATTATTATTATTTTTGTTTGTTTGTTTTTGTTTTTTGTTTTTCGAGACAGGGTTTCTCTGTATAGCCCTGGCTGTCCTGGAACTAGCTTTGTAGACCAGGCTGGCCTCGAACTCAGAAATCCGCCTGCCTCTGCCTCCCGAGTGCTGGGATTAAAGGCGTGTGCCACCACGCCCGGCTTCCAGTGTATTATTTTATTGGGTCTGCCTCCCAATTATTGGGAGGCAGAGGCAGGCGGGTTTCTGAGTTCGAGGCCAGCCTGCTCTACAGAGTGAGTTCCAGGACAGCCAGGGCTAAACAGAGAAACCCTGTCTCAAAAAACAAAACAAAATACATGGCTTGCACTTTAAATCACATATAAGCAACACTACTTGGACTCAGCAGATTATATTGTGTTGTATGGGTATTTAACAATAATAATAATTAGGGCTGGAAAGATGGCTCAGTGGTTACGAGCACTGATTGTTTTCCAAAGGTCCCGAGTTCAATTTTCAGCACCCACATGGTGGCTCACAATTATCTGTAATGGGATCTGATGTCTGCCTCTTCTGGTGTGTCCAAAGAGAGCAATGGTATAAACATATACATAAATAAGCTTGGAAAACAAAAACAAACAAAAACTAATTAAAAAGAGGCCGCAAATTTAAGGAGAGTGGAAAAGGTGTGGGAAGGGTTGGAAGGGGGCGGGAAATGATGTAATTATATTTTAATTCAAAAGTTTTAAAAACGACATGGATTTTAAGTGATACCTGCTGGGGTTTCAGATATATTATAATAAAATCTGATTTCTTAATGTGTTTATCTTTTAGGGCTTGCGTTTCTTTTGGTCCTAAGAATCGTTCAATTGGAGCAGCAGCTAAGAGCCAGGTACAGTGTCTGTCTTCCTCCTAAAATGATTTATTTCTCTGACTTATCTTTATTTTCACTCAGTTCCAGAGCCCTCTTTTATGTACTTGTGGATTTTCTTTTCCTTCCTTATTTTCTTTTTTTTTTTTTTTTTTTTTTTTTTTTTTTTTTTTTTTTTTTTTTTTTTTTTTTTTTTTTTTTTTTGTGTTTTTTTGGAGACAGGGTTTCTCTGTATAGCCCTGGCTGTCCTGGAACTCACTCTGTAGACCAGGCTGGCCTCGAACTCAGAAATCTGCCTGCCTCTGCCTCCCAAGTGCTGGGATTAAAGGCGTGTGTGGTGTTCTTATGACATCTCCCTACATAGCCCTGGTTGGTCTAGAACTTGGTAATTTTCTGCTTTTATCCCTAGAAGGAAATTTGGTGAATTAAAAGGATCCTAACTAACCCAAGGTTGTTGAAAATTGGTAATAGAATGGTTTTTTTTTATGCATTTTTCTTTTTTAGGTAATTTCTAATGCCAAGAACACAGTACAAGGGTTTAAAAGATTTCATGGGCGTGCATTCTCCGATCCATTTGTGGAAGCAGAAAAATCTAATCTTGCATATGATATTGTGCAGTTGCCCACTGGATTAACGGGCATAAAGGTAAGGATCTGCTGATGCTCTGTCATGAGGCCTATTTCATCAGTTCTGTGTCAGTGTACTTCTCGTGAAGCTGTAATGAAGCAATCTCTTCATACCTTTATTTTATCATACATGATGAGGCTGTTTTTCCACGCATGAGTATTTTGCCTGCATGTGTATTAGTGTTCTGTAAATGCCTGTGCTCTTGGAATTCAGAAGAAGATACTGGATCCTCTGGGGCTGGAGTTACGGTTTTGCACTCTCCTGTGTGGGTACTGGGAATTGAATTCCCATTCACTGTAAGAGCAGGCAGTGTTCCTAAACCACTCAGCCATTTTTTGAGACCTCATAATGCAAACGTTAAAGAACATTTCTTGCTGATTAAGGCCGACAGTCTTTGAATGATAGAGATAGTTTATGAGCTATTAATGGTGCTGTTCCCCTGCATTGGAAATATGGGGAGAGACATTAACTCTGTCACTTCTATTGGTGTTCGCAGAGAGCCACCTTTCCAAGGTGATATTAGTGAAGTCTTGTAGAAGAGCAGGCCTAAGAATAGCTTGTTCTCATTAGCCAGTCTCACTGCTCTAGTCATGTCAGTAGGACTGAAGCTGCAAACAGATGTTCTAGGGAAAAGTGCATTTTGTCTTTGAAACACTTAGAGAAGAATCTCTGGAGCAGTAGTGACCCCATCACACTAAAAGGTTGGGATATAGGATGGGGTAATAACCTGTATGTTCTACAGTGGAGTAACAGGAATGTAGGCCAGTGAGCATAAGAGTGGTATTTCATGTGTTATAGTTGTGTTTTTTGAGACAAGGTCTTATTCTGTAGCCTTGGCTAGCCTTGAATTCACCTGCCTTGGCCTCCTGAGTGTTGAGATTACTTTACATGTGTTAGCCACCATCCTCAGCCCAGTGTGGTATTTGAGATCACAGCAGTTGTAGAATCTTAATTGAGTTTCATGAGGTCCAGATTCAAATCTAGTGCCACAAAAAAACACCCCACAGAAGCTGAGAAGCAGAAGGATGTATGTAGTTCTGGCACTGTAGCTGAGAACTGAGATGAGCAGAAGGTTCTCCTTAAGATTGATTACCTTCTGCTGCTTATCACTAAGACTCAGTGTTTGTGAACTACATCTTCAAAGTTGTTCTCTACGTGTTCCTCTATACATACTGTGGCACACACCCACCCACCTCAAGTAAATGTAATTTAAAAGTGATGACTAGGTTTATGTAAGGTAATTGTGTCAGTAATCTCAGAAGAGTTTGAATGGCTAACTGAGGGAAAGCAGAAAAGGTATTGAGAGGAAATGGGGACTTGTTACAGTCAGGAAACAGGACAGATGTGTAGAAAAAGAAGGAAAGAAGATCTGGGGGAACTGGTCTGTCTCTGTAGACAAAGGTCATAGGGACTGACCAAAAGCCAAGCAGAAAGTAGGTGGGGCAGGTTATAAAGGGACTCAGTGAGGGAAGTCTGTCCCTGTCTCTGTCAAGTAAAGTGACTAAGTGTCAGCTTGTGCCTCCAATTAGGGTTGGAGGGAGATGGTTGCACAGTCAAGCTCCTCCCAATTGAGAGAAGATCTGTTGTGGAAGTTAACTGCTGAGTGGGGCTAAGAGTAGAAGGATGGGTTTATCCAAGGCATGAACTATTTCCTGAGACTTGGTCGTCATTTATTCTTTAACCCAATAAACATTTATCGTGACTGCATGGGTTCTGGGGCAAAACCACCTGTGCCCTGGTTGGGGAGACAACTAATGTAAACACAGTGTACAGCCCATACAGTATCTGCTGGCGAGGCAGTCTTCTCCTGGCAGTTCTTTTTTTTTTTTTTTCTGAGACAGGGTTTCTCTGTGTAGCCCTGGCTGTCCTGAAACTCACTTTGTAGACCAGGCCGGCCTCGAACTTAGAAATCCGCCTGCCTCTGCCTCCTGAGTGCTGGGATCAAAGGTGTGCGCCACCACGCCCGTCTCTGGCAGTCCTTCTTAATGGCAGGCAGGAAGGTTTGCTTTCGGATCAGGTCATTGCCTCAAGGTTTGCTTTAGGTTGTGATTGCCTTTTGCTAAATGTCATGTATATTAAACAAAAAGGTAATATTCTTTGTAAAGATAACATTCTTCAGTTCCCTCTTGAGGTACTGTCCCATTGACTAGGACATGAAGTAAACTAAAATTGGATCCTTTTGTCTTGCAGGTTACATATATGGAAGAAGAGAGGAATTTTACCACAGAACAAGTAACTGCCATGCTTTTGTCAAAACTGAAGGAGACAGCAGAAAGTGTTCTTAAGAAGCCTGTTGTAGACTGCGTTGTCTCGGTGAGTTTGGCTTTGTGGTTTTAAGGAGCTGTCTTAAGAACCAGAAAGAGAAAAATTGTTTTTACTGCAAGTAAAAATTGTTCCTATGTTGTGTTGTAGTGGTATTTTGAGGAGTTCCTGCTTTGAGACAGAGTCTTGCTGTGTGGTCCAGGCTGTCCCAGTAATTAATGTTCCTGCTTCTGTCTCCCATGTGTTTGGGATTGTAGTATGGTACCATGCTCAGAAATCTAGTTTTCCTTTTCTTTGGTTTTCTTCCTTTTTCTCTTCTTTTTCTAGTTTTGGAGAAAGGATCTCACTGTGTAGTGTGGGCTGGCCTGAGCTTGCTGTGTAGACCAGGGTGGTCTTGCACTTGGTTGCCATTCTTCTCCCTGTGCCTCTCGTCTGTGCTGGAATTCCAGACATGGCTCAGCTTGCCTGGCTGAAAGGATCACCACCACTCTGCCCTCTCACCCAGGCTGAGCCAACTCCCCAACCTCATAGTCATTTTTCAAGTCTTCTCCTGTTTTCTCCAGACTCCACTATTGCACCTATTTAACTCTTGTCCTTCAAACCTCATTTGAAATCCCACTTTTTTCCTAAGGTTTTTTTTCAGCACCTAGTGTATTGCTTAGGGGCAGGGTAGCTATTTGATTGATTGAATGAATTGAATGTGAGATGTCTGCCTTGCCTCCATCTTTTTTTCCTTCCTGCCAGTATCTAGTTCTAGAAAACAGTAATATACATCATTCAGTTTTCTGTGTGCCCTTGTTTTGATGGTAGCCGGCTGGTTGTAGTAGGATGTGGTGTGGTGGGTCTACAGGCCGTATGAGTTTTATATTGCGTTTGCCTTGCAGTACTCTCTTACTGCCATTGTTATCTGATTGTCCTAGTTAGGGTCCTAACTAGGGCTGTGATGAAACATCAGGATCAAAAGGAACTTGAAGGAAAGGGTTTACTGATTCATGTTTCCACATCACTCTTGATCACTGAAGGAAGGAAGTCAGGATAGGAACTCGAGCGTGGCAGGAACCTGGAGGTAGGAGCTGATTGTCCAGGCCACAGAAGAGCTGCTTACTGACTTGCTCCTCTTGGCACGTTCTGCTGCTTCGAGACAGAGCCCAGGACCACTAACCGAGGATAGTTCCATCTACTGTGGACTAAGCCTTTCCCCGTCAATCACTGATTAAGAAAATGCCTTATAAGCTTGTCCTTAAAAAAAAAAAAAAGATTTATTTATTTACTTATTTATTATATATAAGTACACTGTAGCTGTCTTCAGACACACCAGAAGAGGGGGTCAGATCTCATTACAGATGGTTGTGAGCCACCATGTGATTGCTGGGATTTGAACTCAGAACCCCTTAAAGAGCAGTCAGTGCTCTTAACCGCTGAGCCATCTCTCCAGCCCCAGGCTTGCCATCTTACGGAGGCATTTTCTTAGCTGAGACTCCCTACTCTTGTTGACTTATGTTGAGTTGACATAAAACTATCCCCCACACCGTTGTTTTAGCTCTTTGGCTTTTTTGTCTTAATGGGTACATTGATTAGCAAAGCAGGACTGTTGGCTGCCTTTTTCACTGCAGATTCTTGATTATCCAGCAAATTGGTACTGATACAGGTGATGGTTGGGTAATAGTTGTGGTCCACATTCTGGGGATTGGAAGAATAGAAAGACTGTTAGGAGCCCAAGTGAAGTGATTGATTACTTAGTGCAGTGGTTCTCCACATGTGGATCATGATCTTTTGGGGGTTGCATGTCAGATAACGTGTGTACCAAATATTTATTTACATTATTCATAGCAGGAGCAAAGTTATAGTTACACGATAGCAACAAAATTAATTTTATGGTTGGGGGTCACCACAACATGAAGAAGTGTATAAAAGGGTTGTAACATTAGGAAGGTTGGGCTGGTGAGATTGCTCAGTGGGTAAGAGCACTGACTGCTCTTCCAAAGGTCCTGAGTTCAAATCCCAGCAACCACATGGCGGCTTACAACCACCCGTAATGCAACCTGATGCCCTCTTCTGATGTGTCTGAAATCATCTACAGTGTACTTATGTATAATAATAAATAAATTAAAAAAACAAACACTAGGAAAGTTGAGACCTCTACTGGCTTAGTAATTGAGGTGTAGGTATAGGTACTGTGCCAGGTTCTTTCTACCATTCCTCCGCTCTCCATCGGGCTCCCAGTCTTGACCTCTTTGTCTAGTGCTTTTTACTTTGAGCAATGTGCACATAACATTTTTATGAAATAGTAGGGATATCTAAATGGTTTTTTTTCCTTCTTCATCCCATTTTGAGGGACATAGGTTTTAAAGGATAGTTTTCTAATTCTTGCTTAGAAGTCCTTAAGATCTCACTGAGTTTGAGTGATGTGCTGGAACAATTCTTTTGCAGTAACAGGCTGCTGCAGTGTGCAGGGAAAAGGCAGCGGTGAGGCTGTGTAGGAAGTGAGGTCCAGTGCTGGCCCAGGTGTGCTTCATCCTTCAGCAGACGGTGTAGGAACACATAGGATACATGTTCCATCCACAAAATGTGACCGGAATCTAGAAGTTCATGGTTATTTTGGGGTTTGGTTTCCTACCCAGCATGAGCATGGACAGCATTTTGGATTTGAAAATAGCAGGTAGCCATCACAGCAATATTGCTAAGTAGTACAGTCAGCTGTTTTTAATTGGTAAGGAAAAATTTCCACCAATTTATTTAAAAAAAATTTTTTTTTTGAGCCTGGCCTGTTTATCTCTGCTACCTTTAAGCATGCTGGGATTACAGGTATACTCCTCCAAAATTAGCCTGAGGAAACAATTTCTTAATCTGATTTCTAGATGTCAGCTTTTTGCAGGCCTTTGTAAAGAGAATGTTTCTTTACAGGTTCCTAGTTTCTACACGGATGCAGAACGGCGGTCAGTGATGGATGCCACACAGATTGCTGGTCTCAACTGCTTGCGGTTAATGAATGAAACAACTGCAGGTAAGAGGGAGTAACAGGGCTAGGTGGCAGGCAGTTCCTTTATTCCCAGTACTCTCAGCAGAGGCAAGTGGATCTATTGAGTCTGAGGCCATCCTAGTCTATAGAATAAGACCCAGGACAGCCAGGGATCCATTAACAGAGAAACCCTGTCTCAGAAACAACAGAAAGTGGGGGATGAATGAGACAGCTGCAGAGGAGAGGAGGGTCATTCACTCCTACTCGCTGACTTGTTAAACACTGAAGCTGCTTAACACTGAGCACTGTGATGGCCTGTGATGTTCCACATGAGTAAACTTAACACTGAGCACTGTGATGGCCTGTGATGTTCTACATGAGTAAACTTATGTATGTCTCCAACACAGTACCCAGGGTAGCTTGTTCCTCAGATAGGAAATGTGTCCTCTTTTTTTCTTTCGTTTTGCCTTTTTTTTTTAATTGATTAAATGAATTTTAGTATTTAGGAGATACTCTGTTGAACTTACTTTTTCCCCTCTTGTGTAGTTGCTCTTGCTTATGGAATCTATAAACAAGACCTTCCTGCCTTAGAAGAAAAACCAAGAAATGTAGTTTTTGTAGATATGGGACATTCTGCCTATCAAGTTTCTGTATGTGCATTTAATAAAGGAAAACTGAAAGTAAGTATTTTTCCAGAAAACTGGAAATTAAAATTTGATTAAATTTGGTTAGATTTTTGAGTGACAAATTATTTTTTTTGACCAATTGGAAGCGTGTTGAGTCATCTGAGCTGGAATGCGGGTATGGTGGGAGGAGTGGAGGTTGTGGGCCCAGAACAAGCTTTATGTAGAGTTGGTATGGAGCGTAGTCAAGAAAGAGCATGAACTTTGAGGTGAGGCTCCCCAGATCGCTAGTCATAATTTTCTCACTTGGACTGTATAGGAAGCAGCGCATCCTGGCAAGCTTCTTTGGAGCATTTTCCTTGTCTCTTCTCTTGGTAAAGTAAGCAACAGAGAGAGGATGTTTAAGGTGCTCTTGCAATTTGGAGAGTTCTAGAAAGACGCTCTTGATTGAAATTTTGGATGCTAAAGGACTCTAGACTAGAAGTGATATAGGTTTCTAGAATATTTACAGCTCTAGAGTAACAACCATTGTATATAGAATTGTAGAGCTGTTTGAAGAGAGGGATTGCCACAGTGTATGTCTGGTTCCTTTGAGGAGCTACACAGTGAATAGAGGCTAGTGGTCCCTTTGGCTAGGTAACTTTATCTAATGCCTGCTTTATTTAGTTGAGTGTTTCAAGATTCTTGGTGCTAAGGTTTAAATTTGCCCCCCCAATTTTGTGGTGCAATGTAGGGAGAACTAATGTGAAATCATTTGAGGGCATTTTTGGGTTCTAGTTTGTTCTGTTTCTTTTTTCCTTCTCTTCCTCTTCGTCCTCCCCCTTCTTCTCCTCTTTTGAATAATAGCCTTGGTTCTGTTTTACTTTCTTATCTATATTTTCATATTCTAGGGTTTTTTGTTATCAGACATTGGTTGGGAAATGAATATTTACAAGGTTTATAGCTATAAATTGTGGGTCAGACATAATTCTCAATGCTCAGGTAATAATTTAAACTGAGCTGGTCGTTCATGACTATAATCTTAGGCTTTCGGAAGCAAAGGCAAGTGTATCATACTGAAGACCAATGTGATCTATAAAGTAATTCTTAGGCCAGTCAGGACTCCATAGTGGGAAAAATAAAAATAAGAGTTGGTGAGATGGTTGAGTGGATGAGGCAGGCTTGCTTCCAAGCCTGATAACCTGAGTTTAGTTCCCAGCACTCAGGGTAAGAGAGAACTGAGTTTTGAAAGTTGTACCCTCTCTATCCATTTATGCATTCTCAATAAATATGTAAATAAATGTGTTAAAATACAAAAAAGTTAGCCACTGTCTTAGGGTTTCATTGCTGTGAAGAGATACCATATAAAGGACAACATATAAGAACCACTGCATAAAGGACAACATTAATTGGGACTGGTTTAAGTTCATTATTATCTTGGTGGGAAGCATGGCAGTGTCCTTATAGATATGATACTGGAGAGGGAACCAAGAATTCTGTGTGTTGATCTGAAGGCAGTAGCAGGAGACTGGGGCATACTGGGGCGTTAGAGACCCCCATCCCCACTTCCTCCACACCTCCTAATAGTACCACTCCCATGGCTCAAGTCTGGGGGGCCATACCTATTCGCACTACCACAAACTACTGATAGAATTATTTCTAAAAATCTGAAACTTTCACATTTAAAATAATAGATTGGATTTTGAGGCAAGGTCTCACATTATCTTAGGCTGATGTTGTGTCTTATTGTGGAATTCTGGGTTTGCAGATGTATACCTATACACCTAGCTTTATTGTATTGTCTTTTTTGGGGTGCTAAGGGTTGAACCTCGGGTTTCAGGCTTGTTTAGCAAGTGCTTTACTGCTGTGCTACATCCTCATCCTCAGTTGTAGAAAATAAAAATGGAATCCCTGTACTCAAATCTATATCCAGTTTTCCAGCTAACTTATTAAGAAAATTTCTTGAGCCAGGCAAATGGTAGCCTGTGCCTTTAATCCCATGGGGTCGGGGGAGGTAGAGACTGTTTGATCTTTGTGAGTTTGAGGCTAGCCTGGACTTTAGAGCAACTTCCAGTGCAGCCAGGACAACACAAAGACAACCCGGTCTCCAAAACAAAATAAATAAGATTCTTAATGGATTTAGTGTTCGTTAAAGAGGTTATGTTTATCAGGTTTTGTTGCTTAGCTTGCCATCACTTACTGGATCTGCTTTAGATCTAAACTTAAAATTCTGCTACAGATGTGGGAAACTGTCAATGCAAGTTTGATAGACTTAAGTGGCACATAAAAACACAATTATGCCTAACATTTCTGCAGCTTTCAGGCAGTGAACTGATTAGAGTTCCACTGTTTCCTGACTAGAAGTTGGTACAAGTGTTTGGCCTTGAGTATGAAACTCCTCTTGAAGTGGTTTCTACGACAGTAGGTGTTAGCAACCTGAAGATGGCCTTTTTTTTTTTTTTTTTTTTTTTTTTGCTTCTACATGATGTGTACAGTACAGATTATGAAGTCTGTTATTTATTGCTCACGTTGGAGTTGATGTGGTCTGGAGCTCCCAGGCTCGTGGCACTTGGCTTGCCTCATCCTCCGGAAGGCTTCCTTCCGTTAGTGGAGTTGAGCCATGCCTTTTCAAAGTGTTTTCGTGGTGTTTCCTCTCATCCCCCCAAAGAAGGAACAACGTTTATTTAGTATATTACCTGGACAGTGATGAAAAGGACTGCCTGTTTCATAGTTAGTGTTAGCAAGTATTATTGCTGCATCCTTACTTTCAGCCTGATGAACACATTTTCTGGCCTTTAGAAAATAGATCATGGCCAGATGGAGATAGCACACACCTTTAATCCCAGCACTATGTGAGTTCTATGCCACCCTGGTCTACAGGGTAAATTTTAGGACAGCTAGGGCTACACAGGGAAGCCTTATCTGAAAAACCAATAAAAATAAAAGTAATAAAAAATAAGAGTGTATGTATCATGGTCAATTTTACAGTGGGTAATCTTTGGATTATCTTCTTTTTCCTTGAAGGTTTTGGCCACAGCTTTTGATACAACATTGGGAGGCAGAAAATTTGATGAGGTGTTGGTAAATCACTTCTGTGAAGAATTTGGAAAGAAATACAAGCTAGACATAAAATCTAAAATTCGTGCTTTATTACGACTGTCTCAAGAGTGTGAGAAACTCAAGAAATTGATGAGTGCGAATGCTTCAGACCTCCCTTTGAGCATTGAATGTTTTATGAATGATATTGATGTATCCGGAACTATGAATAGGTAACCATGTTCTTAATGTTAAATGAACAGTGACCTTTATTTTGTTTAACTGATTAATGAAATCATGCTGGTTAACATGTTAAAAATTACAGGCCATTTAGGACCCAGTTTTCATTTAAAGGTTGTATCCAGTGGTTCTAGTAATGGAGACTGAAACTTTTATTCTGGTAATGTAAATGTTTCTGAAAGTCACTGGTTAATTCAAATATGTATTAGACACAAATGACTGGCTTTCATAAAACTAGTGAACTGTTTTAATGCAGAAATAGGATGAATTTAACTTAGGCACCAATTTAAAATATGTTCCTTTTGAGTAATTCAGGATCATTTGAGGGCAGTCCCTTTTGTACAGCACTGCAAGAATTCTGGGTAACTGACATTTAAGGTTATTTCAGAAACACTCAGTGTTATTGTTGCCTGATTGTGTTGCTTGGATGAGGGAGTGAGATGTTCTTTTGGCTGTGAACTCCTGATAGAATTCAGGCAAGACTAATGATTTGTTTGGAGAAGTGTGCCTGAGTGACCCTTAAAAAATTTGAGATGGTATTTATTGTTGACCAGTGTCCAAGTATATTCTAGCTTACCCTTTTCTCCTGCTTGGAATTTTTCCTCTTTTTTTTTTTTTTTTTTTTAAATGACTGTGAGGCCTCCCTCCTCCTCTCGTCTGCATGGGGGTAGGGGGTGGAAAGGGAGACAGAGAGACACAGAGACAGAGAGACAGGGGAGGCCAATATGTTTTAAAAATTTGTTAGTCAAATGCTGTTTATAAGAGTTAAGTAGATTGGTTTTGTGTGTGTGTGTGTGTGTGTGTGTGTGTGTGTGTTCAGACTCTGTTTTGCCTGCATGCTCTTTTTCAAATGTTAATTTTTATGTGTACAGGTGCTTTGCCTGCATATATGTGTGGGCCACATGCATACTTTGTCTTTGGCGACCAGAAGGAGAACTTTGGGACTAGAATTAAAGACAGCAGGGGCTGCATTGTGGGTGTTAGAAATTGAACCTGTGTCTTTTGGAAGGGGGGACAGTGCTTTTTTAACTACTGAGCTATCTAGTCTCTCCAGCCTTGACTGCTACATTGTTGTTAAAAATGTGTTGTATCACTGGGCAAGCACTCCGGAGGCAGAGGCAGGCTGATTTCTGAGTTCCAGGCCAGCCTGGTCTACAAAGTGAGTTCCAGGACAGCCAGGGCTATACAGAGAAACCCTGTCTCGAAAAACAAAAAAAAAAAATAAATAAAAATAAAGTGTTGTATCTACATGTGAGAATACAGCTATTTTATACTTGCTCATCATAACATCTTACTTTTTTTTTTAAGATTTATTTATTACATGTAAGTACACTGTAGCTGTCTTTAGACACTCCAGAAGAGAGCATCAGATCTTGTTACAGATGGTTGTAGACCACCATGTGGTTGCTGGGATTTGAACTCAGGACCTTCGGTAGGACTCAGCAGTCGGTACTCTTAACCACTGAGCCATCTCTCCAGCCCTACCATTACAGTATTCTAAGTTAACTTTGTCTTTAGTTGTAAAACAGTTGAGGTATGACTGGAAGTGATGGCACATGCCTTTAATCCCAGCACTCAAGAGGCAGAGGCAGGCGAATCTCTTGAGTTCGAGGCCAGCCTGGTCTACAGAGGGAGTCCATGGACAGCCAGGACTCTGTTACACAGAGAAACCCTATCTTGAAAAAAAAACGAGAGAGAGAGAGAGAGAGAGAGAGAGAGAGAGAGAGAGAGAGAGAGAGATAATGGCTAGGTAAGTAGTGTGTTTGGTTTCCTGGGTTCAGTTTTTCTAGCTCCACATAATAGGTTGATAGGCTAGAAGTTCAATATCAGGCTAGAGAGATGACTCGACAAGTAAAGGTAGTTACTGTCAAGCCGTATATCTGAGTTCAGTCTCCAGGAATTCCATGGTAGAAGAAGAGAACCTCCATATGCATGCTGTCTCTCTCTTTCTCTCTCTCTCTCTCTCTCTCTCTCTCTCTCTCTCTCTCTCTCACACACACACACACACACACACACACACACACACACACACACACCACTCACTCACTCACTCACTAACTCACTCACTCACTCACTAAAAGGAAACACAAATTTTAGTTTCATAGTTTGAGGTTGGCTTGGTCTTCATGAAATGTTGCTATCCTGAACGTGTCATTTCCTTGAGGCAGTAATCAAAGACAAGGGTTTGTTGCACTGGATAGGGACAGGAAAACCGTCACTTCATTTAATCTTCTGTCTAGGTAAATGTGATATCTCAAGTTAGGAGGCTGCTTGAATATGTACCATCAAATGAGGGTCAGGCTAGCCTGGGACACAGAAGATCCCATCTCAAGAAATGAATTCACACTCCATACAATGAAACATTTCAAAGGGACCAGTTAGTTATTTATTTAGTGCATGCAGTGCCGTCTGTGAAGCATCACTTGTATATAATGGATATAGGAAGATTGCGTAGCTAAAGCCCCAGAGTCTGTCTGTCTGTCAGCACTTCTCCTTTGGTTCTGGCTCAGATTTTATTTGCATTCTCCACACATACCCTAGTAGTGGAACCATGCATGTATGTCATGTGTGTAATGCATGATGGTTTTGAGGTTTATTCATGAAGTGTTCACTAGTGCATCGTTACCTGTTCTGGCACATGTGCTTGTGTGCATTCATAGTCAGTGTTTAGTGATGGTTTGAGAATTGAGGAGGGCAGGTTTGAACAGATACTTCAATGTCTGTTTTCAGTTCTTTGAGGTGTACACCTAGGAGTGTAATTGTTCTCATGAGGTAGTTCTTAAAACCTTTCCTGTGTGTGCAAGCCACTTTTTGGAGCACCATCTTCTCAGCTCCCATCTGGCTCTATTCTTAGTTAAGTGTGTCTGAGGAGGAGTTGAGTGATCGTTGTGTTTTCCAGTTTTGTTTTTCTTGAGGAACTTTGCCTTTTTGGGATGTGACAGTCTTGCTGGCTTGTTTGCTCTTAAAAACTTTGTGGTTACTTTTCCTATCTAATTTTTGTTCACATATAATTTATTTTCACTTCCTGGTTCTTTTGTTTGTTTGTTTGTTTGTGGCTGTTGAGGTAGACGGGACATCATATAAAAGAATCTACCATTTTAAATGTACACTTCAATGCTTTGTATGTATTCATAAGGCTGTTACTCGTGGCCACTGTCTCATTATAGAATGTTTTGTCATCCCCTAAAAGAGAAGGAAGCTCAGTCCTAACAGCAGCCTTCAGGAGTTCCTTCTAGTCTCAGGGCATAGACTCTGGATTTGTATATTCTTTTTTTTTGGTTTTTCGAGACAGGGTTTCTCTGTGTAGCCCTGGCTGTCTTGGAACTCACTCTATAGACTAGGCTGGCCTTGAACTCAGAAATTCACCTGCCTCTCTGCCTCCCAAGCGCTGGGATTAAAGGCATGCGCCACCATACCTGGCTTGGATTTTTATATTCTTTTGTGCATTTTTAGTTGAAATAAGTATTTCTAAGTTCTTTTCAGTTTTTCTGTTCCAGACCCTTTTATTTTTGTGACAGTGTTGTCACTCTGTATGCCTCTGTATGCTTGAACTCACTGTGATTTAGGCCGCTCTTCACCTCCCCAGTCTTTTTCCTCAGTCCTGGCATTCCGTCATGGCTGCTTCCTTGGGCTTTTTTTTTTTAAATCAAGGTTTGTAAGTCTGTGTAGCTCTGGCTGTTCTGTAGACCGTGCTGGCCTTGAATTCAGAGTTCACCTGCCTCTGCCTTGGAGTGCTGGGATTAAAGGTGTGTTGCCACCATTGCCTGAAGAACTTTTTTGTTTGCTTTTTTTGGACACAGGTTATTTTGTATGTTGACTTTGAACTCTTCTCCTTTCTGTGCTACTCTAGAGTGCTAGGGTTGCAGTCATGAACCACCACATCCTGTTGTGAGAATGGTGGGGTAGAGCGCAGGGCTTCGTGCATGCTAGACAAGCATTGTCCGACTAAGCATCCGGCCCAGGCCTTGGGAAGGAAACAGTGTGTAGAGTGGGTTTCTTCCTTTTGACTTTACTTCTATTTTCTTGCCCAGTTTGGGTTTGTTTATCAGTGTTTTTTCTTTCCTTACATTTTTGTTTCCATTTTAAGAGAACTTTTTAAAAGATTTATTTTTCTGTATGTGTTTGCCTGTGTGTAAGTAGGTGTGTACCATGTGTGTCCCTGGTCCCTTCAGAGGTGAGAAGAGGGTTTGGATTTTCTGGAACTGGAGTTGCATTTATATGCAATTATGTTGGTTCTAGAAAAAGCAGCAACTGTTAACCCTTGAGCCCTTTGAAGGGAACTTTGTAGGTTTGCCCTCCTGCTGCTGTCCTGTCTTATCAGAGGCTGTTTATTTTTTTTTCTCCAACAAACAAAATGTGTCTTGGCTCCATTGCATGGACTATTTTTTGAAACAAGTACATATGGAACTGGAGATACATATATATAGTTAAGTGGTTAAGAGGCCCTGGGTTTTGTTCCAGTTCCATCCTGGTAGCTTACAACTATCTATAACCCCAGTTCTAGGGGATCTAACACCTTCTTCTGATCTGAGGGCACCAGGCCATGCATGTATGTACATAGATGCATGCAGGCAAAATGACCATACACATAAAATAAATATTAAAAAATAATAAAATCAAGATATAGAATAAATCATGGATGGACAGTGAGACATGCTAGTTATTAGACTCATTTTGAAATAAATTAGTATTGCATAGTTCTGTTTATATAATTATGTTCAGAGCAGATAAACTAAAACCCAAAATAGTTTTTTTTTAAAATCCAAGATAAAAAGACAAGCAAACAAAAAAGATAGATGGTTGTCAAGGATTCTGGAGGAAAAGTAGGGATGGATGGGAACAACCTGCTCCATTGTTAAAGCCTGTGGACAGTTGGCAGAGACTCCTGTCAGTAGTCACTAATGGTAAAAAATCACCACACTAATTCATGTACAACTGTGCTCTTTCTCTAATTCTAAACCAATCTTAGAGAGAAGAATTTTGTCAAGATTTATTTATTTAATAAATGTAAGTACACTGTAGCCTGTCTTCAGACACACCAGAAGAGGTCATCAGATCCCATTATAGATAGTTGTGAGCCACTATGTGGTTGCTGAGAATTGAACTCAGTACCTCTGTCAGTGCTCTTAACCTCTGAGCCATGTTTCCAGCCTACAGAGAAGAATTTTATGTATGTTAATGGTCTCTTTTTTTTTTCCTACCCAAGCTGGCACTGAACTATTGTGTGTGTATGTGTGTGTTGATTTACCTATCCTGAGTATTTCATATAGCTGGAATAAAAGATGTCCTTTATTTAGCTTCTGTTTAGCACAGCACTTTCAGATCTAGCTTGATAACACCATGAGTCAGTTCCTTTTTCTGCCTGAGGACCATTGACAGGCATTTGAATTGTTTTTACTTTCTGGATATTATGAATCACGTTGGAAAGCATCCTATCATGTACATGTTTTATTTCCGTGAACTTTACGTTTTAATTCTATTAGTGTGTCTACCTAGTGTAGAATCCGGTCCTCTGGCAATGCTGTTAATGTTTAGCATTCCAAGCAAAAGCCAGACTCTTAGTGTTCATTTTACATTGCCCAGAAACATGTAAGGCCTGCAGTTCCCAAATCCTTATCAGTGCTTGTCATTGCCTTTTGTTTTACATATAAGTGAAATGTGGTTTAATCTGTATTATTTCTTTACTAGAGGCAAATTTTTGGAGATGTGTGATGATCTCCTAGCAAGAGTGGAGCCGCCACTTCGAAGCATCTTGGAGCAATCCAGTGAGTACTTTTGTCATTGAATTAATTGTTTGTAGATCTCAGACTCTGGGGATGTATTGCATGTTATCATTTTCTCCCAGTCAAATATTTGCTGCGGGCTGGTGAGATGGCTCAGTGGTTAAGAGCTCCGACTGCTCTTCCAAAGGTCCAGAGTTCAAATCCCAGCAACCACATGGTGGCTCACAACCATCCGTAATGAGATCTGATGCCCTCTTCTGGAGTGTCTGAAGACAGCTACAGTGTACTTACATATAATAATAAATAAATCTTTTAAAAAAATATTTGCTGCATGAACACTGTCAGTTTAGTTTCATGCTATAATAAGCTTTATCTGTTCCCTGGAATGTTTCTTCTTCCTAAAACCTTTTATGAAGAATACAGGGAAATAAAAGTGTTTTCTCTGAAAAATCTCATTTCAATTTCAAGCACAGATGGATGTATAAATCTGTTCACTGAAGTTGTTTTGCAATGCGTATGTCATGGTCTTTTTGTCAGTGAGCCTTGTGCTAACTTAGTAAGGCTCTGAGATGGCTCAGCGGGTAAATCCTTGCTGCTTAAACATAAAGGCTCCCCAGGTGCAGCTGCACACACCTGTAACCTCCAGTGGTGGGAAGGCAGACAGATCATCCTAGAAGCAAGCTCCGTGTTCAGTGGAAGACTCTCTTAAAACAAAACAAAAAAACTTAGAGATGGCTCAGAGGCTAGAACTAGCTGCTCTTTACCAGAGAACCCAGGCCAAAGTCCTAACATCTTCATGGTGGCTCATAACTGACTATAACTCAGTTCCAAGAGGCCCGACCCCCTTTTCTGGCCTGTGTCACCATCAGGCATATATGTGGTGCATGGATGGACTTTGTGTACAGACACATGCAGACAAAACAACTATTAAAAAATTATTATTTTTTTTAAGGACAGAGGTTGAATGGTGATGTGTGCCTGTATTTTTAGCAGACAGGTCAGAAGTTTAAGGTCATCATCAAATTTTAAGGCCAGCCTAGGTTAGAGACCCTGTCTCAAAATCTCAGTACTCAATAGAAAGAGACAGATGGATCACTGTGAATTCCAGGACAGCCAGCAGTCCTTAAAGAGATCTAGTCTCGAATGAATGAATGAATGAATAGATTAGATAGATAGATAAAATAAACAGATTAATAAATATACAAAAATAAAGTGGAGAGTCATGTTGATACAGGAGCACAGGAAGACATGCAAACCACGTGTTATTTATAAGATGTTTTAATTATGTTTCAGACTAAAGGGTGTAAATTCCCTTAGGAATACATTATTAACTAAAACAGTTTGGGGTACAATGTTTACCTTTTTGTTAATCACTAATTAATTCAGGGTGTTGATGTAATAATGTCAGCTTTCTGGCTTGGGTCTTAAATCAGTGTTGATGAGCGGTAAGTGTGTTTTTACTATGGATTTTGGGAGTGTCACCCTCCCTGCTCCCCATTTTTTTCGTCTTCTCAGGAGTTGCAGTTATATTGTGTAGGCTGGTCTGGAATCCTTGGATTCAAGCAGTACTCCTTCCCCTGCCTCCAGCTGGAGCTACAGGCACATACCTAATGTGCCTGGCTGCAGTTCATTTCTTTTTAAAAAGTGAGTGAGTGGAGGTCAGAGGATAACTAGGTAGAGCTGATGCTCTTTCCACATTTTCGTGCATCCTGGAGGCTGAACTCTGGGCCAACAGGCTTTCTCAGCATGTGTGTTTAACTTGATGAGCCATCTCACCAACCCTTATGCTTGCTTTAAATAGTCCTCTCAGGAAACAGTGGTTGTTAGATAAAGTGTGACTGGGAAAGCACTTGGCATTAGATAGGTTTTGGGCAGTAGCAGAGCCTTGCCATGGCCTGGTCCCCAGGAGACCATAGACCATGGCTGTGTGCTTGTGCCTTGTTATTTGGAGCTTCCTTGCTTCATGGCAGGTCATGGATGTTGTAGTATTTTGAAGCCCACTTTGGGCTAACATGCTGGATGAAATGTTGGATCTCTTGACAGTACTTTGTGTAGCACTCTAAGGGAATGTAGGGACCTGCACAGGCAAAAGTATAGTGTCCTTGGGCAGTGCCTTCCAGACTCTACTATTGTTATTTGAGAGTCAAGATGAGTACTTTTTTGGGGGTGAGGGAGTGGAGTGGGGGCTGTTTTCAAGACAGGGTTTATCTATATAGCCTGAACTCAGAAATCTGCCTGCCTCTGCCTCCCAAGTGCTGGGAGTAACAGCATGTGCCACCACTGCCCGGTAAGATGACTACTTTTTACCAGAGGCTATGCTCCAGTGTGAGAGAATGAGAGTCTATGGGTAGGGCATGGGGTAGGGGAGATATGAATTTTGGAATGAGGATTTGAGGAAGTTGATTTTTTTTTGTTTGTTTGTTTTTTTTTGTGTGTGGATTCATTCACCATGAGCTCTACTACTTTTTTCTTCATTGTAGAATACTGATTTATAGATTCTTTCTATGTCTCATTTTTTGTCGTAGAGTTAAAGAAAGAAGATATTTATGCAGTGGAGATAGTTGGTGGTGCCACACGAATCCCTGCAGTGAAAGAGAAGATCAGCAAGTTTTTTGGTAAAGAACTCAGCACAACATTAAATGCAGATGAAGCTGTCACTCGAGGCTGTGCTCTGCAGGTGAGTTTGACCTTGTTCATAGGTCATAGCACAGATCTACCCATTAACATCAGGGCAGCTGGAGGTGTAAGGTTCTGAAGCTCTTGCTTAAAATGAGCAGCTGATACTGGGCACTTGGGAGGCAGAGGCAGGCGGATTTCTGAGTTCGAGGCCAGCCTGGTCTACAAAGTGAGCTCCAGGACAGCCAGGGCTACACAGAGAAACCCTGTCTCAAAAAACAAAAAACAAACAAACAAACAAAAAAGGGCAGCTGACATACATAAAAGGTATTGATGGCATAGTGTGTAGTAAGAGTGGTTGAGAAGTTCAGAAGTGGGGGCTGTGCTGACGCAGGACTTTTGTTTGATTCTAGCTCTTGGGAGGTAGAGGCACATGGATCTCAGTGAATTTGAGGTCTGGCCTACAAAGTAAGTCCAGGACACTCACAGAGTGAAGTAAGCCAGGGCTGCACAGAGAACATTGTCCTGGAAAAACAAACAAACAAACAAACAAACAAACAAAGAAGAAACGGAACTGTGCGCCTAGGTTAAAGGCCTAAGCTAGAGCTGATAGAATTTGTTGGATTGTCTGTGTTGACTCATGAAGTAGTGTACTTAAGTTAAAGTAAGACTTCAAAAGTAACTAGACAGTAAATTTGACAATGACAGCAGCTTGTAGAACTGTTTACTATTATATTATTACTGAAAATATTATATCAGTGATGGCCTCCTACTGTTCGTAGTTCTATAATACCAATTTATATCTGTGTGTGTCAATGGAATTGTTAACATTTTCATTCTAGTGTGCAATCTTATCACCTGCTTTCAAAGTCAGAGAATTTTCTATCACGGATGTGGTAGCATATCCAATATCTTTGCGATGGAATTCTCCAGCTGAGGAGGGGTCAAGGTAATACATTATCAGTCTCGTTTATACATACTCAGTTGGGTGGTAATACATTATCAGTCTCGTTTATACATACTCAGTTGGGTGTTGAACCTAGGCAGTGTGCTGTCCTTTATTTCAGTTTACATGTGTATCTGTCCAAGGCATGAAATGTGATTGTTGTTGGTGTAAATTCAAGGCCAGGCATGACAGCGAATCCCTTAATCTAACATGTTTTTGGTAGAGGGAGGCAGGAGGATTAAGAGGTAAGGCTACATAGCGAGTATGAGCCTCTTCTTTTTTCCTTTTTTTTTTTTAAAGGCATGAATAAATTAGTGCCCTGTTCTTTTAAAATTATATATACTTGTTCAAGTATATTATTTTTGAAACAGTCCTTAAAGAATTTTTTAAAGATTGTTGTTTTGTGTATTTTAGCTGCATGTATAGCTATGTACCATGTGTGTGCCTAGTCTATGAGGAGACCAGAAAGAGGGCATTAGTTGTAAGATAATGTGTGGGTGTTGGGAATCAAACCCATGTCATTTGGAAGAGCATCTGGTGCTCTTAACTTCCGAGTCATCTCTCTATGAACCTGGAAATAATAACAGCTGACAAGGAGGAGAAACTAGAACTGTTCAGTAATTACAAACCTAGGATACATGTGTCAAAGGTGTTGTCTGAGGAAAACGTTTGCCATACAAGCCAGAAGACCTGCATTCCGATCCCCAGAGCCAATCTATAAAGCTCGGGTGAGATGGAAGGTGGAGGGTCAGGAATCCCCAGAAGCTTCCAGGCTGAAAGCAGCAAACAGCAGAGATGGCTGTCTCTGATCAGGGGGAGTTCCTCTCACCTCAGCATGGACACACCTGTCTCACCCCCACCCCAAATAACAAAGGAAGATTGGAATATTTTAAAAAGAGAAAGAACTTTAAGAAGTTTTGTGGGTTTTGTCCTTTTCTTCCTAGTGACTGTGAAGTCTTCCCCAAAAACCATGCTGCTCCTTTCTCCAAAGTGCTCACCTTTTATAGAAAGGAGCCTTTCACTCTCGAGGCCTACTATAGTTCTCCTCAGGATTTGCCCTATCCAGATCCTGCTATAGGTGAGTAGAATTGAACTAAAATAATAACAAAAACTTGTCTGTAGTTAGAGTACTAAAAGGAAAAAAAATAGACTAATAGAAATGTAGGTGCTTTAGACCACAAAAGCAAACATCTTCTGCCCTTAGTACTTACTGTAGAAGTAGTCAGATGGTTATTTAATGGAAGCTTGACTTTTGTAGCCCTGTTCCTGGGTTGGGTGCACATTGCTTAAGGTGGTCCTGATGAAGAGCATGTCCTAGAATTCAATTGGGTTCTAATATAGTATTACAAGATTTGCATAGAAGCCACTAGATTGTTTACGGCATCAGTTTATTGTAGATTTTGGAACCAAGTTGACCAGTCTTTACAAATCGAGAACATTTACAATTTAGAAATAATATAACTTGACAGAGAAACCAAGAGTTCTAAAAGATCTGTGCAGTGGATGAATAGCCAGGAGCAGTTTCAGTGACCTGGGGGATTGTGGGAAGGAAGTTGGCCTCCCTGCTTTTCATTTGTATGACAGTCATAACCCAGAAAGGCTGGCTTCTCAAACTGTATTCTTTTCTATGTCTTTCCAATACTCGCCCAGCCCTGGGTATGCTCACTTACACATTGGGCTTCCATAGCCTTCCTCTG
Source organism: Mus minutoides (assembly GCA_902729485.2). Taxonomy (NCBI): domain Eukaryota; kingdom Metazoa; phylum Chordata; class Mammalia; order Rodentia; family Muridae; genus Mus; species Mus minutoides. The sequence continues at coordinate 239,753 of LR749644.1, read as the reverse complement.
AAACCTACCATGGCTTTTTGTCTTAGGCAACTGCCAAGATGTACAGCTTGCCCGTCTCAAGTTTTCCATGGTTTTGTTTATTTGTTTTTGTTTTTTAAACAAATTTGTTTTTGAACTTTAAAAGATAAGAAAATAAACTTCCACAACAAACTCTTGGTATGGTAGTAAAATTTAGAAATGACCATTTCTTAGAAGATGACAAACTGGAAAATTTTAAAAGTAAATTGTGGAAATTGGATTCTTGCCTATCTGGCACAGCACATGCAGATGACATAGGAGACTGGAGTAAAGCGAGACCAACAGGAGACGTTTGAGCCCTTAGTGTGGGGTCAGGAGTGCGCTGTGTTGAGAGGAGATGCTACTTCTCTGAGAAATTATCTGACCCAGGAGCCTGGTTGTTTTATTACTACAGCTCTGGATGTTTAAGGTCAGTCTTACTGTGCATTCTTTCCTTAAATCCCCAGCTCAGTTCTCAGTTCAGAAAGTCACTCCACAGTCTGACGGCTCCAGCTCAAAAGTGAAAGTCAAGGTCCGGGTGAATGTGCACGGCATCTTCAGTGTGTCCAGTGCGGCCTTGGTGGAGGTGCACAAGTCCGAGGAGAGTGAGGAGCCCATGGAGACGGATCAGAATGCAAAGGAAGAGGAGGTAACCGGCATTTGATACCATTTGTATTGGTCACAGCTGACAGGAGCACTGAGGCCACTTTACATTTCCAGTGGAAAGGAACTGAAATTGGCTCCTCCCTCAGAACATTTCTCAGCTTAATACTATACTTCTGATTATGTCTGGTAATTGTTTTTAGAAGTACAGGAAATTATATACTCTTGATAAATATAGGTCTTAGTCTCCTGTACATCAAACTCAAAAGTTTTGAAAACTCCAAAGGCTTGGCTCTTCCCCATGTGTGCTACCAGCACTGTGCAAAGCACCCACGTTGAGATCTTGGTTTCAGATGCTTCCCGGACTGTTTGTTTTTTTCGAGACAGGGTTTCTCTGTGTAGCCCTGGCTGTCCTGGAACTCAGGCTGGCCTTGAACTCAGAAATTCACCTGCCTTTGCCTCTGCCTCCCAAGTGCTGGGATTAAAGGCATGCACCACCACTGCCCGGCTCCAGACTTTTTTGTTTTGTTTTGTTTTGTTTTGTTTTGTTTTGTTGTTTTTAAGGTTTATTAATTTATTATATATAAGTACACTATAGGTGTCTTCAGATACTCCAGAAGAGGGCGTCAGATCTCATTATGGATGGTTGTGAGCCACCGTGTGGTTGCTTGGATTTGAACTCAGGACTTTTGGAAGAGCAGTCAGTACCATCTCTCCAGCCGCACCCCCCCACCCCCTCCCCCCCAGTCTTCTTTATTAATGGTGCTGAAAGAATTCTCTGTGGGTCTCTTGACAAAAGTCAAGCCTCTGGGAGAAGGCATGTGGAAGAGAAGCTCAAGTTTTCTTTGAAGTTTTTATTTCCACACTCTATTGAGTCTTTTATGATGCACAAAGGAGTTCCATAGTTCCTACAAGGGTGGGCACGTCGGGCAGTGCAGGTACCAACAGCACTGTTGTGTAGAACTCCAGAGCAGAAAACTTCATGCTTTGTGTAATTGTGCGTAGTTGGAATTTTGAACCCTGATACAGTGATGGCTGGTAAGTCAGCAGCCACGTGACTTGAGTATGTTGTGAAGGCTGCCTAGGTTTTTTTCTGTTGGAATCTTCTGGTTTCAATGTTTGATTTAACTGGTTTTTCAGAAGATGCAAGTGGACCAGGAAGAACCACATACTGAAGAGCAGCAACAGCCACAGACCCCAGCAGAAAACAAGGCGGAGTCTGAGGAGATGGAGGTACAGCCTTAGAATTCTCAGTCTCTTCCGAACCCCAGGGCCTGATTGGAATATGGTTCTGTGCTAGTATTTATTTGTAGAAGTTTTTAGCTACATTGCATAGTGTGTTTTGGAAAGTTTTTTTTTTTTTTTTTAAAGATTTATTTATTTATGTACACTGTAGCTTTCTTCAGACACTCCAGAAGAGGGTTCTCATTACAGATGGTTGTGAACCACCATGTGGTTGCTGGGATTTGAACTCAGGACCTCTAGAAGAGCAGTCAGTGCTCTTAACCGCTGAGCCATCTCTACAGCCCCTGTGTTTTGGAAAGTTAAAAGAACTTTACTAGCCACGCCCGGCTGTACCTCCAGCTTTTGATATTTGATCTATTTTAAAATATTAAGTTAGTCTGCATGGTTTTGTTCTTCATAGTTTTTGTTTCTTTAGACATCTCAAGCTGGATCAAAAGATAAAAAGACGGACCAACCACCTCAAGCAAAGAAGGCAAAAGTGAAGACCAGCACTGTGGACCTGCCCATTGAGAGCCAGCTGCTCTGGCAGCTGGACCGGGAGATGCTCGGCCTGTACACAGAGAATGAGGTATGTTTGGACTTTGTTTTTAAGTCAGTGCTTTTAATTCAGTTCCTGGTGTTGTGTTGATCTCCAACAAAAAACTATTTCCTTGCTACTTTATTAACTGTAATTTTGCTTCTGTTAGGAATTGGAATGTAAATATCTGATATGCAGGGTGTCTGATACTGACTCCTGTGAAAGAGTTGTTTGATACTGCTTTAGGGTTTCCGCCAGTTTGGACTATTGGTAAAAGCAGATTTAAGTTGTACGCTATGGCTCGTTATGTTCTTTTGTGTGTGATAGTAACATGACTTCTGCATCGCTGTCTCTTTGTCAAGTGGCTTTTTGTTTTTGTTCTGTTTTTGTTTGTTTTTTCGTTTGAGACGGTCTCTCCTTGGCTGTCCTAGAACTCACTATGTAGCCCATGCTGGCCTGAGATCTGTCTGCCTTTGCTTCCTGAGTGCTAAGATTAAAGGCACATGCCACTCTGCCTGGCAAAAAGGTTCCCATAAACGGCTTCAGGGACTTTCCTCCTCAACCCCACCCCAAAACAGGGTTTCTCTGTGTCCCCCTGCTGTCCTGGAACTCACAGAGATTGACCGTCATCACCACTTCTTGTCTTAAATATTTTGTTTTTGCTTTTGAGGGTCTTTATTTTTATTATCTCCCCTCACCCCCCTCACTCTCCCCCCCCCCCAATCTGTGCTTTTTAATTTTTTAATTCCTGGGTCTATTTTGTAGGGGTGACTCAAGAATTGGAAGTAACTGAGGAGGGAAAGCTTGTTGCTTTTAATGTTAGTTGATGCGTAAGAGGAAGTTGTCACAGTTGTCCTTGTGTTTAATTCATTGTTGTGTTCCAGGGTAAGATGATCATGCAGGATAAACTGGAGAAGGAACGGAATGACGCCAAGAATGCTGTGGAAGAGTATGTGTATGAGATGAGAGACAAGCTTAGTGGTGAATATGAGAAGTTTGTGAGTGAAGATGTAAGTGCCCTGTTTCCTTACTGGTGTGGTCTAGGGGGAGTCCTCAGACACTCAAAGGAAGCTGTGTTAGTGTGTGTGATCATGTTACTAAGAAATGCTGCCGATAGCTGAGTGGTAGGAGCTCAGGCTCACCAAAGGCTGGAGTTTTGGTCTTAGCACTTATGGTGGTTCATACTGTCTATAGCTATAGAGAATTGACAGCCTTTTCTTCTCTCCATGGACGATTATATACATTAGGCAAAACATTCATATTTATACAATCCAAAAAAAGTTAAAATTTTCAGTTTGGGAGTTACATAGTTATAACTTTTGGAATAGTTGAATGTTTAGTTTTAACATGTGTGAAGGGTTCACATGCACGTGAGTCCACAGAGAGCCTCAGAATTATTGTCTGCTGTCTTCTGGGATAGTTTTCTACTTTTACTGTTGAGACAGTCTTTCTTGAACCTGAAAGTGGCTGAATTTTTTTTTTTTAATAGTGTAGCTAGGCACCCATTTCAGGGATCCCCATCTCTTGCCTCCTGAGTGCTGCATTAGAGGAGATGACACATCTGTTTGGCTTCTACATGGGTTCTGGGTTTCAGAACACAAGCCCTTACTTGTACTTGCATTGGAAGACCCATGGTCACTCACTGATCCATCCTCTAGACCTGGTTTGCACTTCTGTACTGTCTCCCATTACAGTGTGTGTGGGTTTCAGAGTCAGACATGTGATTGGCTTTATTTTTGTTTTGTTTTGTTTATTTACAGGATCGTAATACTTTTACCTTAAAATTAGAGGATACTGAAAATTGGCTGTATGAAGATGGAGAAGATCAACCAAAACAAGTTTATGTAGACAAATTGGCTGAATTAAAAGTAAGTGACTCTTAATGCAGAGGTATCTGAGCCTCTGTAGTTTCCAGAGTGGAGCTTCCATGTAAAAGCACAGGCTAAAAATGCATGCAAGAATTGTATCACTCTGATGACCTAAACTGTTATTCTCTTAACCAGTTATAGAATGAGCTAACTTTTGTTCCAGTGAATTAGCATTGAGGCCCTTCTTGGTGTCAGGATATAGAAAGAGCATCAAGTTCTAGTCCTTCCTCAGGTACCTGCTGTGCAGTTTGGGTCAGGGCTGTGTATGTATGTACCTTTCCCCACACTAGCTGAGGCTATCCTCCAGCTCCTCAGCCTCCCTCCCCAGTGCTGCATGTGCAGGCTTGCCATCATGCCCAGCAAAGCACCTCAGTGTGATGAACATGCTATGGAGCTAGATGGTTAACATAGAAAAAAAAGTTGTTTGAAAAAAGCTGTAAATTCACTGAGAGGAAATTGGAACTTTCCTTTTTGTTATAGCTTTTATTGTGGACGTTCTGGAAGAACTGGGCCATTGCAGCTGTCCAGAGTATATGGCTCAAGAACAGTGCCTGGGGCTTAGTTTACTTTGGCAGGGATGCAAGTGGTCCTGCTAAACTATCTTTTCATTTGCTTGGTTTTTGTTTTTAAAAAGACAGGGTTTCTCTTTTGTTGTTGTCCAAGTTGTCCTGGAACTCAGTATGTAGACCATGCTGGCCTTGAACTCAGAGATCCACCAGCCTTTGCCTCCCAAGTGCTGGAATTAAAGGCATGTACCACTATTGCCTGGCTTCACTATGCAAAATATTTTTCTTTTTCTTCTGGAAAATGCTAGGCATAAGAAAGTTAAGACTAATTATTTCAGCCATCCTGGCTAGTGTGTCTGTACCTTCTTCCAGTTGAGTTAAGCTTTTTGTGATTTGAGTTATGTTTAACTCAAAGCCTACAGCCTCTTGCTACACCATCATTGCAGCAGAAATCTCCAGTGTCACTGTGTTTGAGTTTTCCAGTGCTTACTTCCTAAACAGTGACGACCATTTAGTTGATCAGAGTTGGGACCCAGATAATGTACATATAGCATAGTTTACCTGTGTCTATAGCTGACTTTGTCTCCTGCTTTTCCTCATCTATGTGTGGGAGAGATGGGATCAATTTTCTCTCTGTGTGTGTTTCTGAGTCAATGTATGGATGTGGGGTCTTGAACCCAGGTTGCTCTTAACTGTGGAGCCATCTCTCCCCAGTTTGTTTCTTAATAAAAACTGTTGCCCTCCCATTGTGAGAATCGGCCTTGGCCGTGAGGACAGCTCCACTTGGGACAGTCTTGACTTGTGCTCATGAGCAGCTGGAGAAGGTGCCTGGGACTTTCAATGGTTTGGACAAATATTTAGCTTAAAATAACCTGTATTATTTTAAGCATGTGTTGTGTATTTTTATATATTTGTGTGTGTATATTCATGTTTACCATGTGTATGGACACACATACCCAGAGAGTGACAAGTTAACCCCATTACTCTTAATCCTAGTAATTATATAGCTTGGATAGTTTAAGCTACCCTATACAAACCTTTGTATTCTCCTGTTAGACTTTAGGTCAACCTATTAAGACACGGTTCCAGGAATCTGAAGAAAGACCAAAATTATTTGAAGAACTAGGGAAGCAAATCCAACAGTATATGAAAGTTATCAGCTCTTTCAAAAACAAGGTATCTTAGTTTAATTTTCCTATGATTTTTGGTTATGGCACTGTGTGTTTGTTTGGCTTTGTGTTTTTGGGGCAAGATCTCTCTGTGTAGGCCTGGGTGGCCTGGGACTAGCTATGTAGGCCAGGTGTCTTTGAGCTCACAGAAGTCCATATGTCTGTGTGTCCTGAGTGCTGGAATCAAAGGCCTGTGCCAATACAACCAGTATTAGTTTTTCAAAGATTTTTTTTTTAATCCTACTAGTTTTATGCACATAGGAAGGCATTGAATCTTTCTTGGGGGCTGAAGTTACAGTTGGGTTTAAGCTGCCCAATGAAGATACAGAAAACTGAACTTGGATTTTGTACAAGAGCAGCAAATGCCTTTAGCTGCCAAACTGTCTCTCCAACCCCAAGATGAGAAATGTTTGAGAGGCGATATTGGGTAGGGAGTTGCTCATCCTCCACTTACCTGTCATCTCACTGTAGGAGGACCAGTATGAGCACTTGGATGCTGCTGACATGACAAAGGTAGAGAAAAGCACCAATGAGGCAATGGAGTGGATGAACAGCAAGCTTAACCTGCAGAACAAACACAGCCTGACGGTGGATCCAGTTGTCAAGACAAAGGAGATTGAAGCTAAAATTAAGGTAGTTCTTGCCCTTGTGTGCTTTGGACATTTCTTAACAGCTCTTTGTTATTAACAGTTGGGATTTCATTATGGCTTAGGTACTGGGGCTTAGCATGTCATACAAAATTTGTTTCATTTATAAGAAACTATAGTTTTCTTTACCATTCTAGGAGCTGACAAGTATTTGCAGTCCTATAATTTCAAAGCCCAAACCCAAAGTGGAACCCCCAAAGGAGGAACCAAAACCTGCTGAGCAGAATGGACCACTGGATGGCCAAGGAGACAACCCCGGCTCCCAGGCTGCTGAGCACGGTGCAGATACAGCTGTGCCTTCTGATGGCGACAAGAAGCTTCCTGAGATGGACATTGATTGATTCCAACACTTGTTTATATTAAAACAGACTATTATAAAGCTTTAAGTTGTCAACTTTGTTCTGAATATCAACTAGAGCAAGCAAATACTGGAGATTTCTTAGTCAGTTTTTAGGGGATCTCGGGGGTGGGGTACATAGGTAATATACAGAGCATTTTGACTTCTAAATAGTTAGATCCAGAGATGAAGTGCACTGTTCTCTCTTCATTACGGTCCTGTTTAAGAGCCCAGCTAGTCTTTCTGAGCTCTCGCCTCCTTCCTTGTTTTAATCATGCTTCTACAAGGTGAAGTGTGTTTGGGGAAACTGAGCTCTAACAAAAGCTGCGACAACCACCAGGCAGGCTTTTCCTTATACATGACAGAAGTTCAGATTAACACTTTGGAAGGTCTAGGTGGAGATCCCCACCAGCATTTTCTGCCTGTGGGGTTGTGAGGGTCAGAATGGCCAAGCATGGATTATCACAGGAGAGCGCAGAGCGCACCAGGGCCTGCTCTCATCCTTCTATCCCCAGCCCTGTCTTCCTCTTCCGTCTGCAAGCAGTATAAATGCTATGTGCCCTCTTCACTTAGAGCAAGCTTTAGTGTGTCAAGGGACTTGGACTCTGGCTTCCTGTACTTCCTAAAAGTACATTCACTAATACTGAAGCATCAAAGTGTAGTTTAACCTTAAGGATGGGTTGTAAATAACACAGTTGGGTGTAGGCATGGTAAATCTGAGCAGTCCATCCTTAGTATGGTGGAAAGATTTGTACCCTGACCTGCTCGAGTGGTGGTAGATGTATGTAAATTAGAGGTTTGAATGGAACAGGTTGAGAGTTCAAGGCTCTTTGGTATCTTTTGTGTTAATGTGTCTTGAATCTGCCAATCTGTATGTTAAAACAGCTGACAGATTGTAAAGCTACTGCACTGCATTGCCCTGGGCAAGTCTGAAATTGGTATAAAGGACAAGGTGCCCAAGGTCACTAGAACACCTCATTGCTGACTGAAGCCAGTGCCAGGGCACCACATATTCCTGGGGCCAGTCTACAGGAAAGAGATGTTCTGCAAACAAAGGGGCGGATGCCTGCAGTAGAGGTCAGAGTTGGTTACCTGCCTTAGTGTCGGTTATGTTCTGTGTCTTTGTAATCACTGATCTCTGTAACAGAGCCTCTGTTTATTTTTGCTTGTTGGAAATAAGCTTCAACCATGCATAGTTAGAATCACTATGCTTCTGTATGTCCACACAGGAAGTGCTATAGTTCTCAAGTGCTCTAGAGGCAGTTGGAAAGGAAGGAATGCATGCTTATGTAAGCAGCTGGGCTCCCGCTCAGTACAGGCCTGGAACCCCAGGCCAAATGTATGCTCTGCTTCCTTGAGTGCTGCAAGAGTGCCCACCGGCCTTGCTCTGAGGCCAATAGCTTTTTCAAATGCAGGCTGCAGGATTAAGCCAACTCTTATGCAACTGACTGTCCTTAATGACGATCTCATAAACATTTGTGTGTGGGGGTGGGGAGGGTTTGGGTGTTGGGATGGGGATGAATTTGAAGTTTAAAGTTAAAAGCTAGAAATCAGATGGTCTTGCTTCTGCTCTGTCTATATAGACCGATTGGATTTATGTGGAGCCTGGCCAGATGGCAACTGATGACTTGTGTGCAAACAAGTGTTTATCCAGGTTGCGTTATCCAAACTGGTTTGTTAAAAACTCTAGGTCACATTCTTACACTAAGAAAAACAGTTAACATGAGACAAAGTTTAGGAAAAACTAATAAAAGGAACCTGTCTTAACTTGAATGGTTTTCTTAATTTCCTTAAGTGGGCTGTTTGTGTGTGGGAGGGGGGGAGAGACTTATTTGGGTTGTTATACATGTGGGTGGGTGGGTAGGGACCGGCTGGGGGGAGACTGTCAACAGAATAATCTGGGCTGAATGCAGTCAATCATTCTGCTCTAGCTGCTTTCCTGTGTGCTTATTTTGGAGCCCTCTGCCCCGGAGAAGAACAATCCAGTGTCCCTCTGTTCTTGGTGTAGGAATCTTCTGCGAGGCTGGCCTTTAGGTAGAAGATAGTTGACACAGAGTATTAACACAAGTGCCAGGACTGAATAGGGCCAGCAGAATCTGCTCGGAACTGATGCCTGGCTAGTGAGTACCTTCCCCGTGGTGACACAATAGGTTGAAGTAGTGAGACCTTTACTGCCATGGCATGGGTCCTATGTAGGGAGAAGTCAGACGCTGGTTGGCTGAAACTCACCTTTATGGACCATGCTGGCCTCAGATTCAGATCTGCTTGCTTCTGCCTCCCCAGTGTTGGGATTAAAGGTGTGTATCGCCACACCCAGCCTCAGGCCATGCCCTGTAACTGCTCTGGACTATGTTTTTGGAGAAGAGATGTTGGGGTGAGCCTGGCCATAGCTGTTCTACAGCATCAGGTGTTCACCCATGGTTAGCAGTGCCCCTGCATGGGGCTGTGGGGACTGTGAGGGTGGGAGTAAAGCAATGACTGATGTAAAATTGTTCACTGTGGTCACTTTGCTCTGTGTGTGGAAAACCCTGTTAAGAGAATCTGGAGGCATGAACCAGGTAATCTGTGTAAGGAAAATGGTAGAAAGGGCCTGGGTGACTACTTAGATCTGTTTACCAGTGGCTGAGTTTTTGTGGAAGATTCTTAAATGTGTGTGGAGTTAGATAATAGGCCTGGGGGAGCCAGACGTACAAGGAGCCAGGATGTACCTGAAGGAGGGGTAGGGTTTCAGTGTGGCTCCAGCTTAGCCTATAGGTGACAAGGCAAGAGGTGGCAGGTTAGAGGTCAGGTTGACTTTTCATTCTCTCATTGCTGAAGATGAAACCTAAGGCTCACACATAGCAGTCAAGTGCTCTACTGTAAGCCACATTTTATCCTCAAGCTCATCTCCCTTGCCTGCCTGTCTCCTCAGTGGCTGGGATAACTTGACCTAAAGCTGTTTTAAAGAGAATGGCATGGGAGACAGAGGCCGATGGATCTCAGTTTAAGACCAATCTGAGTTCCAGGTCAGCCAAGGGTACAGTGATACCTTGTCTCAGCATAACAAGCAAAAACAAAAGTGAAGAGAAAGACACCCTGAGCTGGGGTTACAGCTTAGTTGGGAGAGCACTTGCCACGTGAAAGCCCCGAGTTCAGTCATTCAGTCTCCAATATCACATAAACCCAGCATGATGGTGCGCGTCTGTAATCGCAGCAGCGCTCATGGAGTAGAGAGTGGAAGGATGGAGGATCACAGTTCAAGATCTGCCTATTCATGTAGCGAGTTTGAGGCTGGTCTGCACTACAGTGGGACGCTCCAGAATAAGTAAGCAATGGATATATGACTTTAAGGCCTTACGTTGAAAATAGATGTGGAACTTTAGGTCTGTGGGAATCATGGCAGGCCAGCTGCTGGCTATAAAGGTTATAGAGGATAGAGAAAACTGTTGTAGTTCCAGGTAGTTGTGGAAGGAATCCTCGGGGCTGAGGCTGTCCTGGATGTATTTAGAAGTGTCCAGAAAGGAAGTAGATAGAACCTTCTAGAGCAGAAGGTTGGGAAGAGGGAGTTCAACCATGAGAAATGGAATGGCCAGTAAGTCTAGATGCTTCAGGAGTGTTCCAGAAGGTGGGAGCTGGTTGAGCATAAGGAGCTTGGGTTCAGTGAAACCACGAGTTCCCGGGCACTCTCGGACTGCTGGAAACGGGATCAGTCGGCAGGCTGGGCGGTGTCCTGTGCCCATGGTCTAGAATTAAACGAGGGTGGTTCTCGCCGCTCTTCTTCACTCATGGTTTGCCAGTACGTTTCTTGGATGGCTCTGGCTGGGGACAAGCCCAGGACATGACCCTCAGACCTGGAACAGGGCTGCCCTTGTGCGCTGGATGCTGCTGCCTGAAGCAGAGGCTGCTGTAAGAACTGTAAGGAGGGATGTGATCTGAATCTGAGGCCAGCATGGTCCATAAAGGTGAGTTTCAGCCAACCAGCGTCTGACTTCTCCCTACATAGGACCCATGCCATGGCGGTAAGTCTCACTACTTCAACCTATTGCTTCCCCACAGGGCAGGTACCCACTAGCCAGGCATCAGCCCAGGAAGCAAGAGAGAAAGCAGGAAGGTGTGCTTTTCTGGAGGATCAGGTAAAGAAGGGACCTAGGCAGTGTTAACAATACAGACATGCTTTCCAGATCTGCGCAGTACCCAAGGGCAATTATGGGCTGGCCCTAACCTTACTGCCCAGTTTTGGTGCCTGCATTCAGGACAGAGAATCCGAGGGATATTTGCTTCCAGTCACTCAGTGGGATTTGCAAGATTCAAGTCCAGCACTCAGAGTCAGACACTATAGAAAGCTGTATTTGTCTTGGGCCCTTTCATGAGCTGTCCAGAGACTTAAATCCGTCCAGGGCTGGGTGCCTGTTAAAAATTTGGAGTCCTGGATCAATGGAGGAAGAGAGAGCACCATGACTACTTTTCTTATCTCCAGTTAGCAGGCTTTTCCACCACTACAGCAGGACTCACATTGTTCTGCTTTGTTTTCTACCTGAACTAAAAAACTTACTTTAAAATTGGAATTGGAAAGACAGCTCAGCAGTTAAGAGTGCTTGCTGGTCTTGCAGAGGCCTGAGTTCAGCAATCAGTGCTCATAATGTGCTGTCTGTAATTCCAGCTCCAGAGAATTGGAAACCTCTGGTCTCGGTAGGCAACTGCATTTGCTTGCATGCACACACTTAAAAATAATAAATCTTAAAACCCCTCCTTATACTTTAAAGCAATACCAGCCTACTATTTGTTTGGCTAGTGCTTGCAAAGGGGAAGCTGCAGCTCAGCTTCCAGGACAAACTCTAGTCAGATATTTGCAGGGTGAGTTGGGTCAGAAGGCAAGGGCATCTGTTAGCTATTCCAGTGGAAGGTGTATTACTTTCGTTGTTGTTGTTGTTGTTGCTCAGACAAAGTACCTAACAAAAGCAATACAATGAAGGAAGGACTTCTATGGCTCACAGTTTGAGGGCACAAGTCCATCCTGGTGTGGGTGGGGTGATGAGAGCATGCAGGAAACAGAGGTGAATCATGGTTCACCCTGCTCTGCCCCCTCTCCATTCGGTTCAGGGCCCTGGCCCTGCCATGGTTCTGCTTGCTCCAGGGCAGGTCTTCCCTCCTGAGTTAAACCTCAGGGAAATATTTTCACAGGTACATATTGGTGTGCCTCTTAGGGAATTCTAAATTCCACTAGGTTGATAATCAAGAGAAGCTTTCCCAGGAGGTTTGTAGGACCTCAGTGAGCTACATGATAGTAGCTGAAACATTGAGAGGCCCATGCAGTGGTCTGGAAAGGCCCTTGCTTGGGTGATGGGCCTTGCTGCCCTTGCCTCTGTATCTGGTCTCTCTCAATGAAGCAGCGACTGGAGTCCAGGTGCCTCCCGTGACTAAAGAGATGCAGTGTTTTCAATGGAGACAAGAACAGCCGCCAGCTCTCTGGGACTCACATCTCCCCTTTCTGGATGGAAAAAGGGTCAAAGCTGGTGCTCATCATAAGCTCAGGACTCCTCTGGTTACAGTAGCATAGCTGACCACATGGAGATCCATGTGTCTGCCATAGTGGATGAGGACTTCCAAAAGCCACCCTCAACATGGCGTTACCACAGTCGCTTCAAATCTGTGGGGAAACCCACCTAAGACCCTTCAAACCCGTGGTGGTGCTAAATCCTATGTACATTAGATTTTCTCCTATACATACTGTACTGGCTAGGTTTGTGTCAACTTGACACAGCTGGAATTATCACAGAAAAAGGAGTTTCAGTTGGGGAAATGTCTCCATGAGGCATTTTCTCAATTAGTGATCAAGGGCCCCTTGTGGGTGGGACCATCTCTGGGCTGGCAGTCTTGGGTTCTATAAGAGAGCAGGCTGAGCAAGCCAAGGGAAGCAAGCCAGTAAAGAACATCCCTCCATGGCTTCTGCATCAGCTCCTGCTCAAGTTCCAGTCCTGACTTCCTTTGGTGATGAACAGCAGTATGGNCCCAGCTCTCATTTCTTTTTTTTTTTTTTTTTTTTTTTTTGGTTTTTCAAGACAGGGTTTCTCTGTGTAGCCCTGACTGTCCTGGAACTCACTTTGTAGACCAGGCTGGCCTCAAACTCAGAAATCGGCCTGCCTCTGCCTCCCGAGTGCTGGGATTAAAGGTGTGCACCACCATGCCCGGCTCCAGCTCTCATTTCTTAAGAGTTTCTTCTCCAGCCAGCTCTGGTCTTCTGTGAGCTGCAGTGCTAATGTTGCCACATGGGGGCGCCATCGTTCTTTCTTTGTTATGGTAGGATGTTGTCAAGCAGGTCAGAATCAGCACACCATTCAGACTTCAGGTTTGGAGAAATTTGGAGAAGAGAAGGTGGCTCCTCCATCTATGGATTAGTGAAGTAAAGTCAAATCAGTCTGGTTCCACACAACAGCTATAAGTGAGAGTGTTAGTCACTAATCTTGTTGTGTTGTGATGTTTAATCTTCACTGTCAACCTGACGGCTTAGAATCACCTAGGAGACACACCTCAGAGTGCCTGTGAAATTGTTATCAGAGATGTTCACCTAGAGAAGGAAGAGCTCCCCTAAATGTGGGTGGCACCACCGCATGAGTCTGGAGTGAATTAAAAAAAACCAGCAAGTTGGAAGCTAGAGAGATGGTGCAGCAGTTAAGAGCCCTGGCTGTTCTTTCCTGAGGACCTAGGTTCCACTCCCAGCTCCCACACAACCACCTGTAGTTCCAGTTTCAAGGGATCCTATGCCCTCTTCTGGCCTCTGTGGGCACTGCACATATGTCATGTAGACTTAGGCAAAAACACCCACATACATAAAAATAATAAAGAAATGTTAAAAACAATGGAAAAATGTAGATTGTAGAGGCTGGGGAGTGGTTCAGTTGGTTAAATGCTCACCTTGCAAGGATGAGGAGCTGAGTTCCATCTGCAGAACCTGTGTAAAAAGCCAGATGTGTAGGTGAACGCCTATATCTTAGTGCTGTGGAGGCAGAGGCAGCAGATCCCGGAGCTTGTTACCCAGCAGCCTGGCCCATTTGCCAAGCCCTGGACCCCAGAGAGAATGTGAGTTGAAAACCGAGGAGGCTGGGCGTGGTGGTGCACGCCTTTAATCCCAGCACTCCGGAGGCAGAGGCAGGTGGATTTCTGAGTTCGAGGCCAGCCTGGTCTACAAAGTGAGTTCCAGGACAGCCAGGGCTACACAGAGAAACCCTGTCTCAAAAAAAAAAGGTACCCAAGGAGTTGACCTGTGAACTTCCATGTATGCATGCCCTGCTACATGCAATCCCCCAACACACACAGACACACATATACGCGCGCACACACACACACACACACACCACATACACATACACAGACACACCACACACACACACACCACACACGTGCACATACACACACGGGGTGGGGGGGGAAGAGTGAGAGAGAGAGCGCTGAGCACCAGTATACAGCTGTGATGTGGTTGGCTGCATTAAGCTATTGCTGCCATAGGCACAGTTTCTCTCACCACCCAGCTTCCCCACCGTGATGGGCAGCGCCCTCAACCAAACCAACCTTCCCTTCTTAAGTTGCTTCTGTCAGGTACTTGGTTACAGCAGGGATACACGTAACTAAGACACTAGAGATCTGACAACCAAAGTGTGGCGTTACTGGGTAATAAAGAAGACCCTTGCACTGATGTTAGCCTGGGGTAGACACTAGGGTAGACACTGAAGAGTCATGGGATGGACAGACAGTGGGGTAGACAGACACTGGGGTGGGTAGACAGTCAGCAAGCAGCATATACAGACATCAATACACTGGGGTTGATAAACTGGCATTGACATTTATGCTTCCTGGAATCAGCCTGAAATCCTCCCTCCCTTGTTTCAGCAGGTCCAGGGTAGTCCTGAGCTGGCACAGCTTCAGGAGAACCTTCCTTCCTGTCCCTAGAGCAAGCCAGGGCAAGTCCTTCTCCCCCTGGGAGAAGTGGCTGTTAGCTCTGGGTTGGAGTTGAGCTACTTTCTGTTCCTTCTGTGACACATGACTCTATCCCAGGGCTTCATGTGCACTAGCTAAGACCCTTTACCAACTGAGGTACAGGCTAGCCATTTTGTTATTTATTTTGAGACTGGGTTTCATGTAGCCGAGGCTGGCCTCAAACTTGAACTCGGATTCACTAGATGACTATGAACTCCATCTGACTCTATGTCCTAAGTGTTGGGATCATAGTTAAGCACTGCTCTGCCCAGTGTATGTTGTGCTGGGGACTGAACCCAGGGCTTCTTCATTGCTAGGTCAGCAGCCTACCACCTGGACTACCTTTGCCGCCCCAGTTGTCCTTTCTAACTGAGCCTGTAGTCTCCAGCGTCCTGCTTCAGGTACATACATAGCAAGCCATCCCTCCCTCAAACTGGAGGGTGGCTCTCTGGCATGAGGGATCCTTGCTGCTCAGGGGTTGTGCCTAGGTCAGCTGGCCACGCCACACAGTTTCCATTAGCTCAGATCCAGCTCTCCAGCCTGCTCTATACAGCGTTCACAGATGCTTTCGAAAGGAGCCCTAAATCAGGACCAGCTCATCAAGTGGCTCTGTCTATTAACGAAATTGCTTCCTGTTAATTTGAGTTTACAAAATAAATGGCTCCTGACAATCTGGCAGGGCTGTGTGGCGGGCACCCCACCCACCATGTGCCTTGGGTACAGGACAGGGCATCCATAAGAGAGCAGAGGAGCTCTGGCCCAAATGCCATGGCAACTGTCAGAGAGGACTTGGGGCTATCACAAATAGAAAGGCTGAATTATTTGCTGGTTTGTTCATCGCTCCGAGGAGTCTGGGATGCTGCACTGGCCTAGCAACATGGTTACTACAGGGCCCGCAGCTGCTATTATGCAGCCCTTTGTCTAACCGGGCCTGCAAATAAGTGGATAATTAACAGTCATCAGGCAGAGAGGGACAGTGCGGCCCAGACAGATGAGCCTGGAGCTGAGAAGTAAAGAGGCACAATGGAAAGAGGGGGGGGGGAGCAGCTTGACTCCAGGCATACAGGGAGCAGGGGCAGCACTGTGGGGTAGAAAAGAATCCAGGACAGAGGTCAGTCAGGTCAGACACTGGCAAGCGCCCGCAGTTCAGAGCCACAAAAGCCTTGTCCAATGGGAAGATGGCTTATGTGGTAAAGTGCTTGTCACATAAGCATAAAGACCAGAGTTCAATCCCCACCCAGCATCTATTTTAAAAACTGCCTGTCTTGGTGATATATGCTCCTAATCCCGGTGCTGAGGAGGTGGAGACCTTCATTCCCTGGGCCTTGATGGCTCCACTGAGCTCCAGGCCAATGGAAGAAAGAGTCTGTCTCCAAAACAAGTGGATGCCTCCTGTGGTAGTTTGAATGTAACTAGCCCCCCACCCTCCCAAAGTGGTAGCATTATTAGGAGGTATGGCCTTGTTGAAGTAGATGTGGCCTTGTTGGAGGAAGTGTGTCATTGTGGAGATGAGCTTTGGGGTCTTATATAAGTTCAAGTCTCATGCAGTGGGACGGTCTCCTTTTGCTGTCTGCAAATGAAGATAATGGAACGTTCAGTCCTTAGCTCCATGTCTCCCTGCACACCACCATGCTTCCTGTTATAATGGGCTAAGCCTCTGAAACTGTAAGCCAGCCCCTCCTGTGGAAGGGAGGACCTCTGAGGCTGACCTCTGACCTCCACGTGCCCTCTCTACCCTGTCTGAGACAGGGTCATCACCACTGTTCACTCCAGTGCAAGCATTACCTGGCCCTCAAGTTTCCATCTTGCCAAAGGAATGCTGGGAGGAGAGAGGATCGTGCTACCATGTCCAGCTTTTCTGTGGGGTCTGGGGATCTGAACTCACGCCTTCATACTTGCACGGTAAGCCCTCTGCGCACGGAGCCACCTCTCTAGCCTTTCCAATTTGTTACTGCAAAGTCTCATATGGGCAAGGCTGTCCTTGAACTCTTGATCTTCCTGCCTCAGCCTCCCCATGCTGTGGTACCTGGCCTGAATTTGGGTTCTGGAAAAGCTGGCAAGGGGGTGGCAGTCTGATGGCATGTGGTGGTCTGATAGCGTGTGCCACACAAAGTGTAAAGTGTAAAGGTGGCAGCTGGCGACTCCCTTTTCCTCCATGCCAGGACTGAGGTCTTTAGAATGAGCCTGAGTGGCCTGTCCTCTAATGCACCTTGAACCAGGGACTGGAAGTGTGTTTCTCTGCATGGTGCGATGGGTAATTACCAGCACACCAACATCGAAACGCAGCCTTGTAGACCTCCCGCACTTAACATTTATGAGTGCCCATAAAAGGCAAGGTTGGAATTGTATCTGCAGTTCCCAAGCACACGCCATCATTTTACACACTCTAACATCTGTTTTAAGATCACAGAAGAGAGTGTTGGGTAATTGGCTTCCTTTTGTCCTGGGCCCATCGGTTAGGCCCCATCAACTCGATTATAAATTCTCAGGGATTTACCAGTAAACAGCATTTGGGGAGCCCGATACTGTCATTCTGCAGCTCGGGTTCGGAAAGAGGCTAAGAGTGGATTTATTGGTGCTTCCCTGCGAAGCCGCAGGGCCACAGCAGCAGCCTGAGACAGCTCTGCTGGGAAGCCCCAGACCCAGGGCAAGGTGGCAAAAAAGACCGCCTGAGGGGAGGGTGTGAGGGGCCATCAGTTCCTGGGAGTAGAGGCTTCGGAGAGGTTGTGGGGAAATGTGGAAAGCTTTGAGATTCTGGGAAAAGCTTCTGTGTTCTCTGCCTCAGTTTCCTCCTGTGTAAAATGCAGCTGGTAATGGTTGTCCTCATTCCCTAGGGGCAACTTGAAGCCAGGGCACAGAGAGTGTTCAGCATTGTCTGGCTATCATGGAGAGACTCCTACAGGGGGATACTATGCTAGGGAAGCGAAGAGACAAAGACAAGTTCTTCAGATGGCTCTCCATAGGGGCATGGGGCAGGGGTCCTAGAGGCATAGATGGCCGACCTAAGGTTCCAAAGGCCTCCTTCCCGGAGGCAGCTGTGAGGGCGGGTCACACTGTGAGGTGAGATTGCAGAGATCCATAGCAAGGCCTAGTGAAGGCAGGGTGTGTGTGGGTGTGTGTGGGTGTGGCCGTGACAGACATTTCTCCTGGACTGGGGCACTGGCATCCTTCTTGCCTTCATGAGCTGGGTAGTCCCAGTAGACGGGGATAGCAGAAACCCAACAGGCCTTCCAGTCCAGGCTCTGGAAGAAGGAACAATGCTCTGAGTTTTCTCTTTGGGTCTAGTGACCTTAGTTCAGCCCGTCTGGTTTCTTGCTGGCCAGGCCCAGCTTTCCTCATAGGGTCTGGAAGTTCCAGACTGGCCCCTCTGGGAGGGCTTTTCTAGAGATGGGTAATGAATGGGTTCTCAGAGAGCAGACAGACTGCAGTAAGATAGTCCCTGGGGCCCAGCCCTGGAGTCTGACACAAATTTTCCAGACCTAAGCGTCCCAGCTTGGAGCCATAGGTGATAACCAAGTCTAGCAAAGACTAAGCCAGGCAGCCGCTGACAGGCAGAGCTCTGCACCCGGCACTTACCCCTGACTGTGTCTGCTCTTTTGTTAGGTTAGACTGGACGTTGGCATTCAGCTCTACTGTAGCAGTGGCTGAATGCTCGCCCAGCGTGTGTGAGGCCATGAGTTCTGTCCCTAGCACAAGCCAAAAAAGAAAAGAGAGAGAGAGAGAGAGAGAAAATCCTGTTACTGCTTTTACCAGTTCCTCGCACCTGTGGAAGAGGCTGGGTTTGAAATGGACCCTGCCTAAGTCACTCACTCCTCAGACACTCCAGAAGAGGGCGCCAGATCTCGTTAGGGATGGTTGTGAGCCACCATGTGGATGCTGGGATTTGAACTTATCACCTTCGGAAGAGCAGCCGGGTGCTCTTACACGCTGAGCCATCTCACCAGCCCTAAGTCACTCACTCCTAAGTCTGCATTCTTTTGAGACAAAGCCTCAATAAGCAGCCCAGGCTAGCCTTGAATCCACCCTGTAGTCCAGACAGGCTTTGAACTTGCCACTCTTTTGCCTGAACCTCTTGAGTACCTGGGATTGTAAGCACGAGCCACCAGCCTGGCAGGAGGGCTGTTCCTGTCCCCCTCTTTACTTGCTGTGTGACATTAGACGAGTTATTTAGCCCGCATCTCACATGTAAATGGAATCAAAGGATTTAATGAGTTAACGGCTGTAAAATGCTGAGACTGGGCCTGTCAGAAAGCTAGTGCTGGGTGCGTGTGGTACACAGACATACATGCAGGCCAACACTACATATAAAAGTGAACAAATCTCTAAGAATAAGAGCAAGAGCAAGATACACCACACACACACACACACACACACACACACACACACACACACAGAATGGAGTGGGAGGGAGGAGAAGACAGAGAGGGAAAAGGAGAGAGGAGGGAGGGGTAGGGGTGAGGAAGAGGAGGAATAAAAGGGAGAAGAGAGGATACTTTCAAAATAAGCTAGTTCCATGTCTGGGGAGATTGTTCAGCAGTTGATTTTGATTCCCAGCACCCACATAGCAGTTCACAACTGTCTGTAACTCCAGTTCTAGGGGATCCGATGCCCTTTTCTGATTTTTGCAGGTTTTTTTTTTTTGTTTTTTTTTTTGGTTTTTCGAGACAGGGTTTCTCTGTATAGCCCTGGCTGTCCTGGAACTCACTTTGTAGACCAGGCTGGCCTCGAACTCAGAAATCCGCCTGCCTCTGCCTCCCGAGTGTTTTGCAGGTATTAATATGCATACATGAAGCAAAACATCCATTTACATAGATAAGTAAATAAATAAATAAAAACAACCCAAAACCCAAAACCAACCAACCAACCACCACCACCCCCCCAAAAAAAAACCAAAAAAAAAACCCAACAACAACAAAAAACCCCAATCAAACCCTAGTTCTTGGGAAATAAGAGCTATTATTACTGCTAGGTACTTATGTTGTATATTGCTGTTGAAGCCACTGGATTATATATTCTATTTTAAAAATACTGATGATGATGATGATAATGGTGAGGATGATGATGATATGTATATCTATGTGTCTGTGTGTGACATATGTGTGTGGATATGCCCATGCCATAACATGCTTTTGACAAGACTGTCTGAGGGCCAGGAAAATAGCCTTCGTAGTGGGGAGGATGCTTGGGGCTTGAACTGATGACACAACTGCCCAAAGGCCGGCAGAGCGGCTGAGATTGGGAAGGTTGCTCAGGTCTGAGCTTTGCTTGCTCTATGCTGACATTTCTAGGTCTAAATACTCCCGATTGTCTTAACCCAATCACTCCCGCTGGGCCTGGTGCCTTCCCACAGGGATAATTTTCAGTTCCTTCTTTGCCCACTTATGATTGTCCCTGAGGTCTGTTTTACCCTTTTCTGGTCCCTGGGCATCTAGAAGAAAGCCTGGGTCCCTTCCTGTCTAGTGTGGTCTTCCACCCCAGAAGGAAGACACCGATGATGCTTTGGGGAGTGGTCCATGTCCTATCTTACTGTGACATGATGCCCCAGGGGTACCCAGCTCTCACAGGGTTGGGGTGGGGAAGTTCTATGGGTGAGCGCTGAGGTAGGAGGTTGGGCCATCCTGACCACTCCTTCTTGGCTAATTCATGGGACCTCTCAGAGTTTCCCTCCCTGTGTCAGATGGCTCCTTCCCTGACTGACCCTCTGCTTGCCCTGCCTGGCTATAGGGCCACTGGGCACACTACGCTTATCTGCTGTGGATGCTAGTTGGTATCTGCCTTCTCCAGCATCAAGGTCAAAGGTTGAGGGCCTAAGGTGATCTGAGAGGAGCCAGAGTTGGGTGCTCAGGCCTTGCCTCCCCTGACCTCTATCTTCATCCTCGGAGATAAGTGTTGCTGAGATTTAGGTACTGCTGGCCCGAGTCCAAATGGTCTCATTACTAACCAGGCCGCAGCCCTATTTGTCTGATTTACGGTTAATATTCTCCTGGCTTATACCTTTTCTCAGCAATTTAATAATGATCCATAAAGCTGTCTCCTTGGACTGAGATTCAGGAAGGTCTGGGGCCTTAGAGACCATTTTGGTTTTCAGAGACTTTTGAAATTCCCTGGGGAAACTGGCATCTATCCTGGCTGGCCTGCAGCCATGAAGGTTTTACTGAGTCTCAGCCCTGTCAGGAGCTGGGTCCTTGTATAGCCTCCCTAGGTCTGCGGAGCAGTAATTCCTTTGTAAGCTCATGAGTACCTTGAAGCAGAAACCATAGTGATGTGTCTTCATTAGGGTTTCATTGCTGTGAAGAGGCACCGTGACCAAGGCAACTCTAAAGGACAACATCGAATTGGGGCTGGCTTACAGTTTCAGAGGCTCAGTCTATTATCATCACGGAGGGAAGTGTGGCAGCATGCAGGCAGACATAGTGCTAGAGGAGCTGAGAGTTCTATATCTTGATCTGAAGGCAGTCAGAAGGAGACCGAAAAGCCTACACCTACAGTGACACAATTTCTCTAACAAGGCCACACCCACTCCAGCAAAGCCACACCTCCTGACGGTGCTACTCCCCATGGGCCAAGCTTATGCAAAACACCACGTGGTGGTTGTTCAGTGTTCTCCACCTTAGAAGAATGAGTGTATGTGTGTGTATTTGTGTGGAAATGGGCATATACAAATTCGGGTGCCCAGGGAGATGAGAAGAGAGTGTCAAGTCCCTTGGAGCTGGAGTAACAGGCAGTGTGGTCCACCTCATGTGGGTGCTGGGGTCTAACTACAATTCTCTGGAGAACTCTCAGCTGCTGAGCCAGCTCTCTGGACCACCTCTCTTTCTTTTTTGTGTGGGCCTGTGTACTGGAGGAGGTGGCCCAGCCAGGTGCTAGAGTTTTGGCGGGGGGGTGGGGTGGGGGGGGAACAGAGGGGGAAGTCACTTCTGCCACCAAAGCTGGTTCCACCTCTGTCTTCCCAGTGCCACCATCTTGGTTACCCGAGTTGCCCTGCACTGAGTTGGGTCTGGCTGGGCCGATGAAAGGCTGCCTAGCCAGTGAGGAGTGTGGAGGAGCTTCAGGAGGCGCGTTGGGAGAGCAGATCTCTTCCCAAGTGTTACAGCTCTTATGACAGAAGCTCTCGGACAACGGAGTAGTTCTCACACACCTTTAATCCTTCAGGATAGGATTCTTTTTTTTTTTTTTTTTTTTTTTAAGATTTATTTTATTTATTATATGTAAGTACACTGTAGCTGTCTTCAGACACTCCAGGAGAGGGCGCCAGATCTCATTACGGATGGTTGTGAGCCACCATGTGGATGCTGGGATTTGAACTTATCACCTTCGGAAGAGCAGTCGGGTGCTCTTACTCGCTGAGCCATCTCACCAGCCCCCAGGATAGGATTCTTATATACAGTTTTGGGGTGGGTTCGGGATTGACAACAGGTACTTCTCATTGACTTGGTCTGAGAGCTTTGGGGCAACCTTATTTGCATGTGGGAGAGCTTGGTGCTGCTCCTTCGGTGACTGATGGCCACATACCTCTCTGCCGGGGGTGGGGTTGGGGGTGGGGACTGTGGGAGGCTGTAGCTGTGATAGGAGCCCACTGTCCCATGAAGGTGGAAGTCACCACTCACCAGGTCTCAGGTGTTCCAGGCTCAACTGGGACCAGGTTGCCTATGCACAGCTCACCGCCCCACATTGTCCTGTTTTTGCTGTTTGTTTGTTTTGTTTTTATTTTTATTTTTTGGTTACATGGTATTAGATTGGAATAGATTGAGGTGATAAACTAAACTAAACTAAACTAGTACTGCTCTTGCAGGGGATGAGATCTCACTTCCTGGAACCTATGTTGGGCAGCTTACAAGTCTGTCATTCCACACCTGTGACTCCAGTCCCAGGGATCTGACGCCCTTTTCTTGACTCATGCGTTCATGTGCAAGAACCCACATGCAGACACGTAGGTTACACACAATTTAAAGGGAAATAGTGAGAGAGTTTGTGTGGGTGTGCGGGTGAGAAAAGGCATGGGCAGCCATGGCTCAGGCACGATGGGGAGACTCGGTGGCTTGCTTCAGGGAGGAGGCACGCTCCGTTCTGTTTATGCAGTGTGACCCTGGTCATGTGACCCTGGACATTTCCACTTGTCAGTCCAGTGGGCTGAGGCTCTTCCTGGAAGGTGCCCTGGTGGTTTTGCTTATGGGGAAAATGGTTTTGTGTTCAGAATCATTTCTTGGGCAGGGCTAAAAATACTCTCTCCCCTTTGCCTTATTCATTGTTATGAATTGCAATCAAAGACAGCTTAATGGCAAAATTGCTATAAAACGGCCACGAAAACATTTCTGTGGGTATTAGTTTTGTTTTAGTAAATTACGAAGTAGAGATTTAACTTGCCACCTTCAGGATTATTTCTGCCTCTCAGTGGGGTAATATAATCAGCAAGATCTACTCCAGCTTTCAGTTTTTAGAGAACACAGATAAATAACCTCCCAATACGCTTCTGTGCAAAGTAAATTACCAGAGACATCTGATGTTGCCCATTCAGAACCACAGAATGCCCCTTCGTGGTATGTAGGTGAGGGCATGTGGCAGATACTAGAGACTCATGGGAAATCTGCACCAAAAGGGACTCAGAATCAGAGATGGAGTTTGTCCTGATGGAGACTCCCTGGAGGAAGGTCCCTACTGGTCAAATAGGTGCATGGGTTCCCATTAGCATGCCTGTGCTATGGAAGGGTACAGAAGTTACTGGCTTCCTTAAACCCATGGGGTCTAGAGGATGGAAAGAGGTTGGATTTAAGAGTGTGGAGCCCAGCCAGGCATGGTGGCACATGCCTTTAATCCCAGCACTCGGGAGGCAGAGGCAGGCAGATTTCTGAGTTCGAGGCCAGCCTGGTCTACAAAGTGAGTTCCAGGACAGCCAGAGCTATACAGAGAAACCTTGTCTTGAAAAACATTTAAAAAAAAAAAAAGAGTGTGAAGCCCAGGCAGTCCATGGGTAATACATACTATTAGGGCATCTCATGTTCTGCTTAGCTATTTCATAAACATCTGTGTCCCTACTGTGTGCTTGTTGGGCACGATTGATGAGGCGGCTCCTGTGTCTGTCCTTGAAGGAGCTCAGAATGTAGAAAAGTACTAGAACTTGGTACCAGCAAGCATGTGTTGTTTCTAGGACAAAAGATCGCTTCTTCCCTGAGATTCCTAAGTCTTGACAGCTGTCAGGGTTTTCCAAACAGGAAGGAGAAGGAAGAGAAGACAAGCGTAGGCAGAAGGAACCGAGTGGGCAGAAATGCCAAGGGGGTGTGGTGGTTTGAATACGTTTGGCCCCCACAGACTTTGAATGCTTGGCCCATATGGGGTAGCACTATGAGGAGGTGTGGCTTTATTGGAGGAAGTGTGTCACTTTAAAGTCTTCTATGCTCAAGCTTCACCCAGTGTCAAAATCTAGACTCCTTCTGGCTGCCTTAGGTTCAAGATGCACAGCTCTCAGCTCCTCCTCCAGCACCATGTCTGCCTGTATACAGCCATGCTTCCCACCACAATGATAATGGACTAAGCCTCTGAAACTGTAAGCCTGTCCCAATTACATGTTTTCCTTTATAAGAGTTGACTTGGTAATGGTGGCCCTTCACAGCAATAGAACCCTAACTAAGACAGGTGGGGAGACCTGCAGCTTGTTAAGGCAGCACAAGGCTGGGGTCTGTGGGGTGTACTGTCCAGGTATGGCTGGGGAGGTTGGCACCAGGTTGTCAGGAGTCTTGAACAGTTACTAGCTTGGGAGTGTGGGATGGTTCTGGGTTCTCAGAGAAGACCCTTCTAAGACTGCACTTCCAAGCCCAGTTGTCTGAGAGGCTCTGGGTAACTTTGTAGCTGTGGTTGGTTAATCCGCTCAACTCACCCGGCAGCGGCAGGGCGAGTTCCTTGCTACCTGCTCCAATGTTCTGGATTCTCTAATGAAAGACAGGCATACTCAGCCCTTTATTTAGTATGCCTTAAACGGCTCAATGGCTAGGCCACTCCCAAACGTCCATGTTGCTAACATCTCTCTTCCAATACTCCTGAGTTATTATCTACTAAAATCTATATCCCATCCTTGCTACCCTAGACCCAATGGAGAGAGGGAGGGCCCTGGGGCCACTCTTCCCTGGCTCTTACATGATTAGTATGCCTCTTTTCCTGCCACTCACAAGCCTGGATATTATTCCTTTTGTGGCATGGCAATTCTGCTTCTTCCTCAGTCCTCTTGCCCGAGAATCCTAAAGTCCCGTCTTGTGTCTCTCTGCTTAGCCATCGGCTGCCAGCAACTTTATTTGCCAATCAGAACCAGCTAGGGGCAGGGACCCTTAGCATTTCACATGCAGAATTCTCGCGCAGTTTTGGGAACCCACAACGCAAGCATTAAATCAAATTCACAACATAACTCAGCCCCACGGAGCCTCATCTTTAGAAACCCATGGCAGAGGTGAAGCTAGAGCCAGGCAGTCTCAGCCTCCTAGAGCTGGAGCTCTGCATTTCCCCAGCCTTAGCAACCGGTTATAAGGCAGGCTGTTTGCATATTGTTCCAGAATCCATCTCTGAGAGAAGCCAAGGCACTTTCCTTCACGTGCGCCGAGGTCAACAGCACCCCCTAGGGATGGCAGCGGAAATTACCGTCAGGGATGATGAATGTGGAATCTGCTTTTCCAGGGTTCAGTGTGGGAACCACAGAGGGTTCTCCCAATCTGATGACTGACTGGGTGGGCAGCTTTGCTGAGAGGGCTGTAAAGTTTGAGGCTGGACCTTTATTGCTCAGGACAATTGAGGAAGGCTGTGAATTTGATATTCCTTTCCCGTTGTGCTACATCCTTTTATAGTCCTGCATCTCCTCTGACTAGCTGCCACATATATGTGCATATATACATATATAATTAAAGACTTTTTTTTTTAAAGATAGAGTCTCACTTTGGATGGCAGGATATGTAACTCAGGATGGCCTTGAACTCTCAATCCTCCAGCTATTTCTCTAGTACTAGAATTGCAGGCATGCAGCTACATATTGAAATGATAATACTTTCTATTATCATTTGGGTTAAGTTAAATACATTGTGATTAATTTTACATTTTTAAATTTACTTTTTAAAAATATGGTCACTAGCCAAGTGATGGTGGCGTATACCTTCAATCCCAGTGCTCTGGAGGCAGAGGCAGGCGGATCTCTGTGAGTTTGAGGCCAGCCTGGTGCAGAGAGAGA
The DNA here is from genome assembly GCA_902729485.2 of Mus minutoides. Classification (NCBI taxonomy): domain Eukaryota; kingdom Metazoa; phylum Chordata; class Mammalia; order Rodentia; family Muridae; genus Mus; species Mus minutoides. The sequence continues at coordinate 213,711 of LR749644.1, read as the reverse complement.
GTTATAGGACATCCAAAGGCTACACAGAGAAACTCTGTCTAGAAAAAAAAAACAAGAACCCAACCAGCAGAACAACCAAAACAACCACTGAATACTGGAAATTTTCAATTCATGTGTTACAGTAAATTATGACTCCTGGAGGCATGGACTGAAGTAGAGGCCACTTGCTTTCAGGCTCATGTCCAACTGCCTTCTTCGACAGCTGAAGCCCGCATGTTTAGACATGGAACTATGAAGACGCAGATAAGAAAGCAAGCAGTGGTCCTCCGTGGCCGCGACTTCAGTCCATGCCTCCAGGAGTCAGCTTGAGTTCCTGCCTTGTCTTCGGCTGACATGGGCTGTGCCTGTAGGAGGAAATAAACCCTTGCCTTTTCAAGTTGCTTTGCTCACAGCGCCTATCACAGCAATTGGAAGTAAAGTAGGACAGGCTAGTTTGAAGACGTCCAGAAAGTGTGGTTTGCAGATCCCAGAGCACACATGCAGGTTTTCAGAGGAGACTACAGAGGGCCTTCATCTCTCGAAGACCCCTTTCCATTTAGTGGGGAGGTCTTTCCGGGTGGAGGGAAGCTGCCATTCGTTTCTGTAGGCGTGGAACCTGCATGGATCCGGCCCACAGTCAGGCTGGTGGATGGATAGTTCCGTGAGATGCAGAGATGGAAGCCAGTGAAATGGGGTGAATATTGGTGTATGACAAGACTAGCAAGGGACAGACTGTTTCCGGAAACATGGGTAGATAAGAGAGTGGGGAAAGATGGGGAATGGTGGGTCTGGGTAGACAGACAGGAGAATGTAGGACAGTTGGATAGATGGACAGATAAACAAATGGGGCAAGTCAAAGTCAGATGGGCAGCTAAGTTAATGGATAAGTGAATGGTGGGTGGCTGGAAGGGAGGACTGAGGAGGCTTGTCTCAGGGTGTGCGTTGGCTAACTAAGGCTTGTACAGGGCCGTCCCCTTTTGGTCAGCACACAGCAAACTTCACTTCCCTAACTTTGTGCTTTGCTCAGACATGTCTGGAGCTTTCCCAGACTTTAACTGAATTCTCCAGAGTTCTCAGTGCTGTGACTATGCTAATCAAGACTCTCTTCCTAATTACAAGTGTTGGCTCCCTGGTGAGCCACCTCTGCTACCTTGGGGGAACAGGCTGGCAAGATGTGTAAGGACATGATGTGTAAGGGAGTGTAGATGATGTGTTTGTTAGGTGGTGTGTGTGTGTGAGTGTGTGTGAGTGTGTGTGTGTGTGTGTGTGTGTGTGTGTGTGTGTGTGTGTGTGTGTGAATTATTCCCCCCTCCCTAAATAGTGTTTCTCTGTATAGTCCTGGCTGTCTTAGGACTCACTCTGTAGAGCAGGCTGGCCTCGAACTCACAGAGATCCACCTGCTTCTGCCTCCTGAGTGCTGGGATTAAAGGTGTGCTCCACTTCCACCTGTCAATCATCTTTTTAAAGAGCATCATCTGAGTTTTGAAAGAATCAAGTCATTGACTGAAAGAGGAGAGGAAGGAGAAAACCACAGGAAGGATTCTGAGTTAACAACACAGAAGATGCAGATTAGAAAGGTATTTGGGAGGTGGGAACAGTAAGATCAGTAGTTCAAGGTCACCTTTGGCTACACAACGAGTTTGGGCTGCATGAGACCCTGTCTCAGAGGAAATTTCTTTTTAGCACTATGTTCCTGACCTATATGGGAATACAATAACTGCCTTTGTATATGCAAATAGGTCTTTCTAGAACATTCTCTCTTTGAGAGCCTGTTTTCCTTTCTCAGCAGTCCTGGGCAATCTTATGGAGAGCATAAGGTCCCCTTTGAGGAAAATGAGTCTCCAAGAGAAGAAAGATTTGCCTCATGTTTGAGTTCTCTGGGGGTGGGGGAGGGGCAGGAGTAAGTGCTGGGTCCGGAAGTTTCAGATCTCTGAGGATGCACAGAGAAGAACACAGCCGGTTGTCTGCTGCTCAGACTGCGTCCATGCCTGGGGAAGGGTTGGGGCGGCTGTGCTAGGTCGGCTCCTTTCCCGGCTTGGGATTTTCTGCAGCAGAAAAGGCTTTAATCATGGGGATCAGCAACCAACAAGTCATTGCTAATTGGCTTACTTTACAGCAGGCTTCCTGGAAAGGGTCTACCTGAATGTGTGGTCACATTGATTGTACTTTTCTTTCCTGATTCTGTGTGAGGTTGCATGCACTGTGGTAAGGGAGGGCCAGAGGACCACTTGCACGAAGTGATTCTCTTTCCATCATGTGGGTCCCAGGATCAAACTTAGGTGGTCGGTCTTTACTTGCTGATCCATTCCGACAGCCACACTTTCATTTACTTACCCGTTCATCATTTAAACATTTATCTTCTTTGTTTATATTTTTCTAGAGATTTGACTACAGAAGTCCAAAACAGGATTTCTCTGTGTAGCCCTGGCTGTCCTGGAACTTGCTCTGTAGACCAGGCTAGTTTCAAACTCAGAGATCCATTTGCCACATCTGTGTGCCGTCATGCCTGACGTTTTGTTTGATGTAGCCAGGTTTACATCAAAATCCTGGTCTACTTTCCTTAGCCTCCCAGGGCACTAGGGTTACAGTGGTGTGGCACCATGCCGCCTGGCTTTCTTTTATTATTTTTAAATTATAATTAATTTATTTTGCTTTCTTTGTTTTTCTTACCCCAATAAAAACAATACATGCCACTTTTAGCCAGGGGGCAATTGTTTGGCTTCTAGTTTAACTGTCACATCATGCTTTGAGGCAGACTCCCGGGCTTGGGAGGACTTGTCATTGGGAGGGCAGTGAGGTGCATTTCTCACCCCACACCCACCCTGAGACATATCTGACAAAAGGAGAAGACATGAGAGGGCAAGACCCTGCCTTGCTCCTCTGAGGGAAGTAGGGAGCACCTTCCTTTGCTTGTTAATGTTCTCCTGGATGGTTTCACAGGCTCTGAGGGACACAGGGAAGCTCGCTTCCTATCCAGTACGTCAAAGAAAGTAAGGCCCAGGAAACAGGGTTCAGGCAGGGCTGTGGCTTATATGCATGGAGAATGAGAGGCTCCTTAGGGGGGGGTGGGGGGAAGAGGTGGGCTGACTGCAGAGTGAGGGGCCAGAAGCAGTGGAGATCATGAGGACCCTCCCGTGGGTACCTCTTCAGTGCTGTCTGCTTCCAGGTATTTTGGAACAAATGAAGGATCAGTCTCAAGTTCTGGGCTAGAGAACAAGCCTCGGGGATGGGGAGTGGTGATGTACTCCCTTAATCTTAGTACGTGGGAGGCAGAGGCAAACTGAATTTGAGGCCTGCCTGATCTCCATAGCAAGTTCAAAGTTAGCCAGTGCTACATAGAGAGACCATAAAACAAAAACAAAAATACACTCCCCTCCCCAAATTAAAAATAAATAAAAACAACTCCCTCACCCCCCCCCCCCCCCCCCCGGCCCCAAGCAAGCTTTGGGAAGCTAGTGTGGTGGTGATAATGTCATGGAGTTTGTATCACCCGTAGATTAGCCTCATTGACTTCTGGCGGAAGGTTAAAAACTATACAAATAATTGTAATGGATGTGGTTATGTCCCCATCACAAAATAATGTGGATTCATTCCACAATTATTCAAAAAATGATCATGGTGAGAACAGCTATTAATTAGCAAATAGCTCTAGAAAAAAAATTTCAATAGTTTTGGGAGGTACCGTTAATAACCCGTTACGATACATCTGGAGGTCAAATCACCATGTCATGTCAGAACATAGATTTATGGCTCTGTTGATAATCATTTGAAAATAATTAAGAATGTGCTGTGCATCTGGCTGGGCCGATTTGTGGCACACACAGAAAAGACCATTTAACTGTGTCGTAGCACAGTTAGGCCTCATCTACACATCATTTCCGGATAAAATGGAGATCAAAGCTTTTTTTTAACGTCCATTTGGCAAGATCATGACCAAGTTATAGCTTTTCTGTGATTCCTGATAGTGCTCAGCTTTTTCTTTCCTTCGTAGTCTTTTTGAAGTTGAGAGGAAACTCACAAATCACCAGGAGCCCTAACCTTGACTAGGGATTTTAAAGAGTCTATCATGTTCGCTCTTCCTGGCAGAAATAACTTATTTCTACAGGACTTTGCCTTTCTCCAGAGTGGCGCCCAGTGGAAGTGTCTCTGTCCTTCCTTTTCCTTGGTGGAGTTGTGTTTGGATTCCTCATGGACCCAGAACCTTCCTGATTCCCAGGAAACTGGTCTACTAGGGCAGGTAGACTGTTGGAGAGTGTCTTAGTCTCTGTTTTATTGCTGTGAAGAGATACTATGACCAAGACAACTCTTACAAAAGAAACCATTTTAACTGGGGCTGGCTTACAGCTTTAGAAGGTTCATCCATGGGGCTGGAGAGATGGCTTAGTGGTTAAGAGCACTGACTGCTCTTCCGAAGGTCCTGAGTTCAATTCCCAGCAACCACATGGTGGCTCACAACCATCTGTAATAAGATCTGGCGCCCTCTTCTGGAGTGTCTGAAGTCAACTACAGTGTACTTACATATAATAAATAAATAAATCTAAAAAAAAATCTTAAAAAAAGTTAACCCATTATCGTCATGGTGGGGAGTATGGCAGCATGCAGGCAGAAATGGTGATGGAGAAGTAGCTGAGAGTTCTACATCCTGATAAGGAGGCAGCAGGAACGGATTGCTGCTAGGCCTGCATTGTTGGGCTTTTGAAACCTCAGAGTGACAGTTTCTCCAATAGGGCCACACCTCCTAATCCTTCTCAAGGAGTACCACACCCTGATGACTAAGGATTCAATATATGAGCCTATGGAAACTGTTCTTCTTCTTCTTCTTCTTTTTTTTTTTTGGGTTTTTCAAGACAGGGTTTCTCTGTATAGTCCTGGCTGTCCTGGAATTCACTCTGTAGACCAGGCTGGCCTCGAACTCAGAAATCTGACTGCCTTTACCTCCCGAGTGCTGGGATTAAAGGCATGCGCCACCACAGCCCGGCTGGAAACTGTTCTTATTGAAACCACTACAGAGAGCAACCACCCCTCACAGAAAGGCTTGGAATCTTTGTTGGGGAGGCAGAAGGGTACATTGATTGTCTGTGCGTTACCAAGGTCATTGTCATACCTCCACTTGATGGCCAGTTCAGGGATTGTATCAAGTTTACCAAGGAAACCCAAGGCTAGAGAGAATCTTTAGGCCTCATCTACCATCTACATTTGCTTCTGTGGTGGGGTTTCCCATTGCATTAGTTACTTCTCTGTTCCTGTGATAAAATATCATGAACAAAAGCAACTTATCAAAGAGTTTCTCTTGGCTTATGGTTCCAGTTGGATAGACTTCATATTGGCAGGAAGGCACAGCAGCAGGAACAGGAAGCTCACTGGTCACATTGTCATCCACACAGGAACAGGAAGCTCACTGGTCACATTGTCATCCACACAGGAACAGGAAGCTCACTGGTCACATTGTCATCCACACAGGAACAGGAAGCTCACTGGTCACATTGTCATCCACACATAGGAAGCAGGGAGAGAGAACAGGAAGTGTGGTGAGGCTATAAGCTCTCAAGGCCCACCCCCAGAGACATACTTCCCCCAGAAAGGCTGTACCTCCTAACGGTCTCATAACCTCCCCAAACAGTGTCATCAGCTGGGGACCAAGTGTTCAAATATCTGAGCCCTGGAAGAGATGTTAAAGTCTTTTTTATCCACCTCATGCAACTGTCTCTGAGGCTTACTGCCTCCATCTGCTAACATAGGCCTTGTTCTGGAAGCTTCTAGCCTCCATACAAGCTAATCTAAGCCTAGAATGTTTTCAGTCTCTGAGACTTACAGCTCACCCTTTCTAGTTCTTTCTCATTACTGATTGGCAGGTTCAACTCAGCTGTTCTTGCTCAAACTCCTCCAAGCTGAGTATTCAATCTGGTTTCTCTTTTGGCCTCTGACTGAATTGCTCTGCTTGGCCTCACACTAACTTTGGTAATATGAGTTCTAATCTTCTGGCTCCTTCTCATTCTCTGGCTCATCCTGCCTTCATCTGTGTCTAGCTTGTTCTCTCTCTGAAACATGTCTCTGTACACACTCAGTAAAGCTGCTTCCTCCTCTCTTTGCTTCTACTCCTCAAGTAGCTTCCCTTTCCTCTTTCTTCTTGGGAAGGTTGGGCATATCCTATTCTGTCAAATCTTCCTCTAATTCGTCACTTTGTCTGCCACTCAATTAGACATCACTTTCAAACATGGGTGCTTCCTTCTACAAACTAACTTTACCTCCATTGTTTGGGATTAAAGGTGTGTGCTAGGGCTGAGCCATACCACAACTAGAAACAGGTTTTTCCAATAAATAGCACAGTCTTGAGGATCACAGTGTGATCAAATATGTTGCAATGGGGATATTTCTCATTAAAATCACCGTTTCTTTATACATCTTCAAGGCAGGCTTGAAGATCTCTCAGGTGTTCAGGATACTTAACACCTACTACATTTAGGGTAAGTAATATGTGGTATTTCCAACTGTTCATATCAAGAAATGCCTCTAAAGGAGAGAGGATGGTTTGTCTACTCCCATCCCAATCAAAGTTCTCACAGGAGGTCACTATGAGCACTTGGGTGTATCACTCTGAATTCCCTCATAATTAAACAACTTATTTTTAGTGTAAGTGGGATTATACATGCTTGTCTGCAATGTGTGTGTGTGTTTTTTTTTATCTCACCTAACCTATAGATGGCTTTTTAACATTCTTTTTTTTTTTAAGATTTATTTATTTATTATATGTAAGTACACTGTAGCTCTCTTCAGACACTCCAGAAGAGGGCATCAGATTTCGTCACAGATGGTTGTGAGCCACCATGTGGTTGCTGGGATTTGAACTCGGGACCTTCTGAAGAGCAGTAGGCACTCTTAACCACTGAGCCATCTCGCCAGCCCTAGATGGCTTTTTAATGTATGAGTATGTACCTAGTCTATTTTACTTATTGATTTATCATCTCCATCTTTTCTTTTGAGACATATTTTTAAAAACTATTTTTTTCTTCAAGACAAGAGTCTCCATGTGTAGTTTGGGCTGTCCTGGAACTCAGAATATAGACCAGACTGGCCTTAAACTCACAGATCCCCTTGCCTCTCCCTCCCAAGTGCTAGAATTAAAGGTGTGCGCCACCACACCGGTCCTTCATTTCTTGGTCTGCTGTCTATTGTGATATCTACCCTTTAGCGATGGCTCTTTCTCTGTCTGGTTGATTTTAGCCTTAGGACATAATCTGCAGAACACACATCCCCACTTCTCACTGCTTCTGCCTGCTCTCCTACCCTCCCGTGGGTCACAACCCCTTTCCCAGGACCCCCTGCTGTTGTCCTGGCCCTGCCCTGTAGCTTGTTCTACACCCAGCAGGGTCAGTGGGCCCTTCAAAATGTAAACTGGGTCGCATGCCTCTCCGCTCAAAACCCTCTGACGGCTCTCCTCCAACCAACATAAAAGCCGCAGCTCTCACCTAGCTTCAGGGCTCTCCCATGTCCCCTCTCGCCATCCTGCTCCGTGTGTCCCCAATCCCATCTGCTCTGCTTCTGCTCTGTTGGCCTCCTCACTGTTCTTTGAACTTGCTGGGCACAGTGTTGCCTCAGGCCTTTGAACCTGCCGTCTGTACAGCTTAGAAATATTCTTTCTAGAAGGGCTTGCGCTTCTTTCTTCTTCCCTTCCTGAGTTTTGCTCACCTGCCTGAGAAGACCTTTTCTCCCCCTCTGATTTCTTAGAATGACTTTAAAAAGCCACATACATATATATACCTCAAGTTAAAACCAGTGCTGATACTTACTGATGAGTCAATTAAAATATTCAAATTAAGGGACTTGAGAGAGATGGCTCAGCCTCTAAGAGCAGAGGCTGTTCTTGAAGAGGAGCTGGGTTAGATCCTATATGGTAGCTCACAACTGTTTGTAACTGCAGTTCCAGGGGATTCAACATCTTCTGGCCTTTGTGGACACTGCACAATACATGTGCTGCGGAGACATACATGCACACTAAACGCCCCTATAATACAATAAGAATATCTTTTAATTAAAAATTTCAAGTATTCAAATTAAGCAGAGAAAAAAGACAAATATATCTTTGTTTTTACTTGAGTACTCTGTGCTGATAGATGAGAAAGAACGAGGAGAGACTCAGGGCTCAGAGTGGCCAGTGGTGGTCCAGGTAGTGACTCATTCAACAAGCTGGGAAGGGAGAAGGTATAGCTGAGAGGGAAAGGTTTGAATTAAGGATGTTGGAGGAGATTGCTGATGGAAGATGACAAGGTCGGGTGTGACTCTCAGTGGCCAAAAGAGTTCTAGAATTCGGGGTCCATGAAGTGAATGTTGGGGTGCAGTGAAGGCCACCTAAGAGGACTTTGGATGGAGAGGGAGTTGAGTGCTAGGTCCCCACATCCTAAGTGAACGACTTTTCAGTCATCAGGCCACACAGTGAGGAGAGGATTGGAGGTGGCCTGATGCCATTAGAGCAGGATCCAGATACCAGGTCCACTGGCTTTCCTGACCACCCTGAGGAAGCCGTCTGTGTGAAAAACCAAGTTTCATTCTGACAGGGGACAGAGGTTAACAGACAGAGGCACTTCTGTAATCAGTACTCTGAACTGTAGAAAGGAATCTGCAGGCTCACGTTGGCATCGTCTCAACATGTGTAAGCTGCCGATGGTTTATCTGTTCAGAGTTAAGTTCTCCACAGCCCAGATGCTGCTGGAGGAGTGCGCGGTTGGTAGCAGCAGGAACTAACTGGACCCAGCATTTTCAAGAAGTACCTGAGTTCAGACATCCATGGGAGAGAAGCATTGATCTCAGAAGTCTCAGAACTGTGCCTTACTACATGACTAAGGAGACGGAGCTCCAGCAGGGACTGACTTGGTCTCCATCCTTCTTCTCCCCATACAATCTGCCAGCTGGAGATGCAATGGAAGACAGATTTCTAGGCTATTAACCTGCTGTTTTCTCAGATTGCTGGCTCTCTTGGTAGAACACACATTTAAGATTCAATTTCCATCTCTGCTTACTGGCACCTGTGAATGGCAGGAAACACAAACCTAATTCCATGTTGAACCATGTAGAGAAGAAGACAGGAAGGCTTTTGAGTGGAGGCTGGAGACAGGAGAAGGGGGGAGGAGATAGTTTACAGAGGAGAGGTTCTAGAAGGACTGGTGGATGGCTGAGGTGTCAAGAAGCTCTTCTATATACTTACCAGCATTAAAATAAACAGTCATGAGCCTGGCAGTGGTGGTGCATGCCTTTAATCCCAGCACTTGGGAAGCAGAGGCAGGCAGATTTGAGTCCGAGGCCAGCCTGGTATACAGAGTGAGTTCCAGGACAGCCAGGGATACACAGAGAAAGCCTGTCTTGAAAAACAAAACAAACAAACAAAACAAAACAAAACAAACACCCCCCAACAGTCACATACATCCTTAATAATGTATTTCTAGCATTTTGTACTTACTACCTGTCACAGTTTACTAACTTACGTGTAATTAACATCTAACTTGAGCCAATATACATTGATGTTTTCCTTCTATACACTTAGAGGTTCTTCTGTTAGCTCAGGTATAATATCTCCTACTGATGAGTAAAATCACCTGGCTTTCATGGGTACCCACATACATGTGGCATGTATACATAGGCACACACACATAAATCAATCAATCAATCAATCAATCAATCTTAAGAAAATAAAAAAGGCCAGGTATGGAGGCACATGACTTTAACCCCAATTCTCAGGAGGCAGAGGCAAACAGATCTCTGTGGGTCTGAGGCCAGCCTGGTCTATGTAGTGAGTTCCAGGCTAGCCAGGACCCTATATTGAGACACTGTCTCAAGACAAAAGCAAAAACCAAAACCAGATGACATGAAGTTGAAGTCGGATCCGGGAGGAGTTGGAGGGGCAGGCGAATTTTGTCAAAGTACACTGTATGCATGTATGAATTAACAAACATACTAAACAAACAAAAACCCTGTATTGTCCTGATGATCCTGGAGCTCACTCTGTAGATCAGGCTGGCCTCGAACTCAGAAATCTTCCTGCCTCTGCCTCCTGAGTGCTGGGATTAAAGGCGTGCGCCACCATGCCCGGCTCAGGCTGGCCTCTTGAACTCAGAGATCCACCTGCCTCTGCCTCCCAAGTGCTGGCATTAAAGCACGTTTGGCATATTTACTTTTCTCTCTCTCTCTCTCTCTTTCTTTCTTTCTTTCTTTCTTTCTTTCTTTCTTTCTTTCTTTCTTTCTTTCTTTCTTTCTTTCTTTCCTTTTTGGTTTTCTAGACAGGGTTTCTCTGTGTAGCCCTGGCTGTCCTGGAACTCACTTTGTAGACCAGGCTGGCCTCGAACTCAGAAATCTGCCTGCTTCTGCCTCCCAAGTGCTGGGATTAAAAGCATGCACCACCACTCCCGGCACATATTTACTTTTCTATTGCTGTGATGAAACACCATAGCAAATGTGTAGTAACTTATAGAAAGAAGGGTTTATTTGGGTTTAAGGCTCCAGAGGGATAAGAGTCTATCATTGTCATGGAGTGGAAGCAGGGCAGGCAGGCATGGTGGCTCACCTTTTGAATCACAAGAAGAAGCAGAAGGGGCAACTTGAAATGGCAATAGTCTAAACTCTCGAAGCCTGAATCAAGTGACATACTTCCTCCAGCAAGGCCATACCTTCTAAGCCTCCCCAAACAGCGCCACCAACTAGAGACCAAGTGTCTTAGGGTTTCCATTGCTGTGAAGAGACACCATGACCATTGCAACTCTTATAAAGGAAAACATTTAATTGGGTCTGGCTTAGAGTTCAGAGGTTCAGTTCATTATCATCATGGTGGGAAGCATGGCAGCTTACAGGCAGGTATGGCACTGGGGAAGGAACTGAGAGTTCTACACATCCAAATCAGCAGGCTCAGGAAGTGAATGCCACACTGGACATGGCTTGAGCTTCTGGGACCTTAAAGGCCACCCCCTAGTGACATACTTCCTCCAACAAAGCCATACCTGCTCCAACGAGACCTCACTTCCTAACAGTGCCACTCCCCATGGCCAAGCATAGACACGAGTCTATGGGGGCCATTCCTATTCAACCCAATGTTCAAATGCCTGAGAATCTGGGGGAACCCCAACACTCTCTTAAACCAAGAAGGCATTTGTTTGGTGGTGGGTGCCCAGGCAAGGAGTTTAGCGTTCTTGTTGCATGAGGTTGGCTGGCTGCGAGCTCATCTATCAGAGCCTTGCTGTCAGAGAAGCAAGTTACTGATGCGTGGCTATGAATCACAGGGCGAGAGCTGCTCATAATTGCCTCCTATATGTTTTCAGTTCTCAAATTTAAAACCATTTACTGCTGGGAACAGATGTTACATCCAGGACGCTTGTCAATGGTTGGCTCCATAGACAAAAAAAAAAGATGCTTAAAATTAGAAGGCTGATTGAATTTTAAGTACAGTGATCACAATGTTGGAAGGAAAATAATTGAAATGGTAAACAGTTGATTGTGGGAGGTGGGAGTAAGAGAGGGAGAAGGAAGCTGAACTCGAATCTGTAGACTCATGTGGGGTACTAATAGCCACTCTGCCATGATCATTCTGTTAATTAATACATAATTGTAATAGGAACTCTCTGGCAGCACTTAAATGTGTTAAACGCCAAGTACGGTTATTCGTAAGTTAGGTGATGAGTGGAGAGGCCACAAGGACTCGGTAATAATAATCACTCTTTCATATTGGGCGCCTAGCATGTGCCAGATAGTGGACTACAACTTTTATACACCCCAGCAATGTTCTTCTCCAAGGCCAGGAAGACCAGCAGTGGCTTTGCCCAGTTAGGAAAAATGTAGTAAAGTTGTATAACATAAAGCTTACCATTTTAGGGGTGTGTGTGTGTGTGTGTGTGTGTGTGGTCACAGTGTATATGTGGCCACAGTGTTTGGTGTCTGTGTGTGGTCAGTATGTGTATGTAGTCAGTGTGTGTGTGTGTGGTCACAGTGTATATGTGGCCACAGTGTTTGGTGTCTGTGTGTGGTCAGTGTCTGTGTGGTCAGTGTGTGTATATGGTCAGTGTGTGTGTGTGTGTAGTCACAGTGTGTGTGGAGGTTGGAGGTCATTCTCAGATTTGTGCTTAGGCTGCTCTCTCTCTCTCTCTCTCTCTCTCTCTCTCTCATCTTTTATTTTACACATAGTAGTATTTTGCCTGCGTGTGTGTCTGTGCACCACATGTGTACCTGGTGCCTGTTGAGGCTGAAGAGGGTGTTGGCTCCTGGAACTAGAGTTTCATATTACTTGTTAGTACGAGATGTCACGTGGGTGTTGGGAACAAGACCCAAGTTGTCTTCAAGATCAGCAAGTGCCTTTAAACACAAAGCCATCTCTCCAGCCCTCGAACTGGTTTCTGAGTTAGGGTCTCACTGGAAGGGAGGCTTTCTGATAAGGCTGCACTGACAGGCCAGCTAGTCCAAGGATCCTCCTCCAGTGCTAGGCTTACAAGCCCGGCACCACGCTCTTTCCCTCCTCCAGCCCCTTAGGAGGTGGCTGGTGACTATGGAAGACCTAGAGTAGAGTCCAGGCTCCATCACTTCCTTACTCTGCAACTTTGACATGTGTCTTACTTCTCTTGGCCTCAGTTTTCTCACCTGGGAGTGGAGACTAGCAATCCCATCCTTCTAAATAAGGCAAGTGCTGGCCCCAACAGTGCACACGCTCAACATGAGGCAGAGCTGCAGACCCCATAACAGTTATTACCGTTTTCATGAGAGCATCGGTGGAGGACACTCAAGCTCGGCCTGTTGGCATTTCCTTATAGAAGGACTGTGGAGAGGGGTCATTGGACCTGAGGTTCCGGCTACTCACCCTTGCCAAGTCTCACTCCCAGCTTTAAGTCATTCTGCCCGAGCTTCACGTGACCTTAGGAGACCATGGAGGATATTCAGTGGGGAAAGGTGAGGTGAAAGACTTGGGTCAAGCTTTGATGTGGTGTGGCTGCTTTGGGTGACCCACGCTCTCGTGAGTAGCCCCCTTAAAGGTCCTAAGTTCACCAACTAGTCTTGGGTGGAATCATTACTTGGTTCATCCTTAGTGCCCCATTTGGAATGAATAGATTCTTGTTTGTGTCTGTCTTAGTTACTTTTCTTTTGCTGTGATAAGACACTGTGACCAAAGCAACTCATAGAAGAATGAGTCTGTTGGAGGCTTACAGTTTCAGAGGGTAAGTCCATGATAGTCACAACGGGCAACCTGGCAGCAGGCAGGCAGCTGTGGTGGTTTTGGAGCAGTAGCTCAGAGCTCACACAATCACAAGGCAGAGAGAGACACTGGGAATGGCTTGAGTATTTTGAAACCTCAAAGCCTGTCTCCAGGGACACACCTCCTCACAACAAGGCCACACTTAATTCTTCCCAGACAGTTCACCGGCTGGGGACCAGGAATTCAAATATATGAACCTATGAAGGCTACTGGCATTCAAACCACCACAGAGTCTTCCAGGGAGGGTCTGTTTAACACGTGTGTATGATTTTACTTCCACCATTGTTTAGAACTCCCAATACACATTGAACTTGGGTTTCCGTGTCTAGTGTTACAGGGTGGACTCTCTCCTCTTTACACTCTCTCTTCCCAGAAGTAAGTCATCGGCGATTCTGATTCTGAGACTAATTTATTCTGAGACACAGCAGAAGTGCTGTGGGAGGCTGTTACAGCCAGCTGTCTACCTCCCTGCTTGTGGAGCGCTGGCTCATCTCTGCCCAGGTGACACATGCAGGCTGCTCATGAAGGAAAAACTCTTGGCAGGGTTCAGGTTCCCCAAGTGTTTGTATGGGTGATAAAGGACTTCATGGTGGCATGTCTTGTGACCCCGTGTTGTGCTCCACTGCAGGCAAAGGCTGTTTGTTGCAGCCTGGTATGTGTGTGTGTGTGTGTGTGTGTGTGTGTGTGTGTACGCACGCGTGCATGCAGTCATGAATACTCACTCTGCTTTGTGGAGGCCTGGGATTGGCCCAGCTGTTTAATGTTGGCTGAAGCTGCTTCTGTGACAGATGTCTCTTTGCTCAGAGATTCATTTTGGGGTATTTAGCACAAAACTTGAGGTAAGCAGTCACTGCTGGAAGATTCATATCCTACATTAAAACCTCTTTATTAGTGATCTGATTTAATGGGCAACTAATCCAGTGTCCTACAGTCAGGCATCTGCTGCTGATGGAATGTATTTGATCAGATAATGTGTGAGAACCAGCTGGGTCCCGGTCCTGTGAGGTCTGAAGTTGCTCTCTGAGCTCTATGTATCTAACAGAAGTTGTTTTCTGAAGTATCTAATGGCCCTCTCCCCTCTCCACTATGGCAATGTTTTTTGGTTTTATAGCTGAATGTGGAGGACCTGTAAGGGAGAGAGATGGAAGAAACAGCTGGGCTGGAAATCAGTTTCCGACGTGTGTTTGCTGTGTGACATGGTGACTTCTCGCTAACCTGCTCAATCACTGCGTTACCATCTCTCTGATGGTGCTCTGTGTGGTCTAGAGAGTGGTCTGTGGTCTAGAGAGTGGTCTATGATAGCCATGCTTTTGAATGAGGAAACGAAAGTAAAAAAGAATAAACAGCAGAATGTATAGAATGTATAGGTAAGTAATTGAGTTGGTAGCAGAGCATTTTCTTTTTCTTTTCTTTTCTTTTTTTCTTTTCTTTTTTTTTTTTTTTTTGGTTTTTGGTTTTTGGTTTTTCGAGACAGGGTTTCTCTGTGTAGCCCTGGCTGTCCTGGAACTCACTCTGTAGACCAGGCTGGCCTCAAACTCAGAAATCCGACTGCCCCTGCCTCCCAAGTGCTGGGATTAAAGGCGTGCACCACCACGCCTGGCTAAGCAGAGAGTTTTCAAACTGGGTGCTTGGAATACCCTGGAGAAATCAAGGAGACAGCCAGCTGGAGCTCCCAGTAGAGAGAGTCCCAGGCAGAGTCAAGGGCCCCCTCAGGTGAGGTCTCCAAGTGAAGGGACAAATACCAACAGGAAGGAAACATTGAGCAGAAGCTGACCAGGGAAGTCAAGGCAGGCGGGTCAGTTCCCAACTGGCTTTCTCTCCATGGCTGAGCACCCCATGGCTATACCCCCAGCTCTTCTTTTCCTTAGCAGGTACTTTTATATCACGGGACAAATAATAGTCATAGCCTCTGTTGTTCATGGCTGACCTAGCTGTTGTCAAGGACACATGGCTTTACTGTTGGGCCGGTTTGTTATTTTTCCTTTCCTCTTTGTCTGTCCCAGGGATGGGAGAAGGGCAGCCCATCCACAGATAAGCTATCTTGGAAGACACTTGACATAAACATCTTGGGTGCAGATGCTGGGGTGAGGGTGTCCCATTCGAGAGCAAGCTTCCCAGTGAGCTCAGACAGAACCAGGACAGTCTACAGCGCAGGTGGATGATCTCCATGGTTAACTTAGTGGTCTTTAGAACCGGACAGGAGACAAACCTCTGAGTGTTGATGAGGGAATTTCTTGAAAGGCTAAACCAAGGAGGGACGATCCACCGCAATGTGGGTGACACCATTCCATGGCCTGGGGCCCNTCATTCTTCTTTATGTATCCATACATCAGATCAACGTGCTAGGACTTGCTCTAGTAAAGTGGAACTGAAGGTCAAGAATCCAATTGCCTGGTAGCCACAGGGACAACTTTTGGTGTAACACTTGACTGGTTAACAGATGGAGTTTGGGTTATGGAAACTATCAGAGCCCACATGATCTTTCCCCAAAGGCTTGCAACAACAGCATGGCTGCTCCTCTGTGAAGCCCCTGTCTGCTTTCACTCCTTCCCTCAGGGCCTATTCCAGAAGTCTGGGAGAGGGTGGTACCTGTGTGCATCTGACTTTCCACTCCCCTGTGTCAGAGCCTCTTCTTGGTATGAATTGCCTGTCTGTGTCTTCAGTGCAAGGAAGGCACAGACCTGGCCCAGCAGCACAGGTTCTTGTGGGTCACTTTGCCAACTCTAAGGTTAGAGTGGTTGGCCTGGAAAGTTATATCCAGTTACCGGTTTCCCCTTTCCCCTGGACCCAAGCCTGCACAGAGGTGTGATTCTTTGTGTGGTATCTTCAGGACCACAGGAAAGTCCCTCGTTGCTTAGAGATGCTCACTGATTTGCTTTGATGTTTGGCCCCTCTGGCTTTCTGACCAGCCAGTTAATTGCTCAGGTGGCTTTCTTCTCCAGATGAGCGGCTATGACCCAAAGGCACTACTTGCCCTTTGCTTTATCAGATCAAGGCTGCACTCCAGGGCCAGAAAGGCATGAGCAAAGCCTCAGGGGCTGGATGCTTCATTCCCTGCTGTGTGGCTCATTTGTCCAAGAAGAATACGAAACACAGCACTGGCTGGGTGACAAGAGACTAAGTCTGGTGGTTTTGGATTCTGCAGAGGGAGTCTGCTTTTGCTCTCTCTATAGCCAATTGAAGTTCATGAAAATGTCTTCCCCTGACAGGGAAAGATCTCTGGAGATGGACACAGAGGTCTGGCCCCTCTTTCTTCCTTGATGTCCCTGGTCCCCTCTCAGTCAGTATCATCTCTTCCCAGCTCCTCTTAGCCATTCATTCTACCTCAGGAGAATTCCTCAAGCCTGTTGTTCTGTCCCTAATATGTTCTTGGTGGCTTTCTGTGGTATCAAGGATGCCAGTGGGTACCAGTGTGCAGAGGGGCTGAGCTTCAGACAGGGATCTGCTCAGGTGGAGAAAAGCCTTATGTTCTTGTTGACCTAGGGCTAGTGAGCTCAAGAGAAACCAGGGATTCCAGATCAGGAGGCTTGTGGTGTGTGTGTGTATGTGTGTGTGTATGAATATTCTTGTTTTTGCTTTGTCTTATTGAGACAGGGTTTCACTATATAGTCATGGCTGATTGGAACTTACTATACTGACCAGGCTAGCCTGGAATTCAAAGAGATATACCTGCTTCTGCCTCCTGAGAGCTGAGACTAAAGGTGTGCACCATCACATCTGGCTGGGGTCAGTATTCTTGACTTCAAACCCCTTTTTCAGGGGCAGAGTGGGGGCTTGCCGTATCCCCCTCCCTCCCTCCCTCCCTCCCTCCGTCCCTCCCTCCCTCCCTCCCTCTGTACTGAGGATTGAACTCAGGACCACAGACATGCTAGTTGAACACTCTATCACTGAGCCTTACCCTCTTTTCCTATGGTAGTTGTGTTCTCTACTCTGCTTGGAAGTCACCCCTGCCACGTCTTCAATACATGCATCCCACCCTTCTTCCATGTCCCACCCTCCTCCTAGACTGTGAACTCCTTTTGACTTGTCTGCTTCCCCTTTAGAGCTTGGGCTATGACTGGTGACTGGCCACTTCCAGGAGTTCCTGAAGGTCTCTATGAAGAGGGTCATAGCACCAGTGTCTCTTCTTTCATCTCAGTGACAGCATTGCAGACAGAACTGTTCCCACAGACCCAGATGCTGAAAACAAGGGGAACATAAATAACACAGACAGATTCCTCTGGGGCTCAGCCTGAGCAGGGCATGCAGAGCTGATAATGAAACCATGTCCATGAGCCACACACAGGCTGGGCAAGCAGGCCCGCAAGCGTCGACTGCAGCCTTCTTCCAGCCGGGACAGTGGCACCATCTGATGCACAGGCACAGGGTAGAGTCAGCTAATTCCTGCAGTTCCAGAGAAATCAATTTAGGTGGCACAATCAGAGCGTGGAATTGGAGTGAAGAAAACTCCCAGGAACTGTTGGGTGTCTTCAAAGGTAACTGGGCTTCCAACTCACGAGCTTATATTCACCGGTACTCACAGATGCAGGGAGACCAGAGATCACAGGCCTCTTACTTTCCTGAAATGCCGTGTCCTGGGTCAGGTTCTGAGGCTGTGTAGAGAGAGGGGCAAAGGGTCTTGATGGAAGGCTCAACTTTTGGGGGCAGACTGTTCACACAGGCATCGAGCATAGAAGTAGGCTATTTCCTAAGCTGGGCGAGAGGAGAGTGAGACAGACAGAGGCTCTCTCTTGGCCTCCTCCGCTCTGGAGTTTGTTTGTTTGTTTGTTTTTGTGATACTGCAGGACTTTGGGCTAGCTTAGCAGGCTCTCTTCTACAGAGTGCCACCCCCCCTAGTCCTGATATAGCACTTAAGTTGTGTCAGTCTCTGAGTTGAGGAGGATCACACAACAAATCACAGCACTCTTTAAGACTCCATCTTTCCTTCCTTCCTCCCTTCCTCTCTCTCTCTCTTTCTTTCGAATACTTTCAGCTCAGGCTGGGTCACTTGTACCAATGGAATCCTCAAACTCCTTCTGTGTTTCCAATGTATCTGCACCATTTAACTGCATTTGTCAAAACCACAGTGTCTTAGTCAGGGTTTCTATTCCTGGACAAAACATCATGACCAAGAAGCAAGTTGGGGAGGAAAGGGTTTATTTAGCTTACACTTCCATACAGCTGTTCATCACCAAGGAAGTCAGGACAGGAACTCAAGCAGGTCAGGAAGCAGGAGCTGATGCAGAGACCATGGGGAGATGTTCTTTACTGGCTTGCTTCCCCTGGCTTGCTCAGCCTGCTCTCTTATAGAACCCAAGACTGCTAGCCCATAGATGGTCCCACCCACAAGGGGCCTTTCTCCCTTGATCACTAATTGAGAAAATACCCCACAGCTGGATCTCATGGAGGCACTTCCCCAACTGAAGCTCCTTTCTCTGTGATAACCCAGCTGTGTCAAGTTGACACAAAACTAGCCAGTACACACAGCCATAACTTTTGAGAACCTCATTTTTTCTAGGCTTAATAATGTTTGCTCTGGGCATACCAGATGTGACTGTTTTTTTTTTTTTTTTCCTTTTCTTTCTTTAAATGGAGACACAGTCTCACTATGTAGCCCAGGATGGCCTAGAACTCACGATGTAGATCAGACTGGCCTCAGACTTACAGAGATCCACCTGCCTTTGCTCTCTGAGTGCTGGGATCAAAGGCCTAATTTATATTTTTCCCCTTTCAGACATGCTCTTTCTATGCCTGGCTTCCCTTCCGCCTGGCTGAGAGAAGCCGCCAGCTGTTGCACCCGCATTTATTTAAGTTCCACTTCCCTTGAACTTTGTGCTGCCCAGTTGGCAAAACCAAATGGCATATAGTCACACAGTCAGTATGGGCACGAGTTCAGGGAAACCCAGGACTCGGTTGTGGTCCATCTATAAAGGAAAGGTAATTTTTAAAACTTCGAAACGATTTCTCGGGTGTGTGTGTTCACAAATGTGAGCTGTCCATCACTCTGTGTCTCGCTATTTCCACTTCCTGATATTCCTGTGATCTATGACTTCTAACTGCAGTAAGAATTTCATTGTGTGAATATCTACTGCCTACGTGGAGCCATTTCTGTGATGGATGAACAGCTGAGCTATTTCTAATTTTTTCACTATTACTGTATTTCATAGGATCTGAAAGGTCTCCTTTTCATTTGGGCATCTCTGGTGTTCACGCTGCCTTACAAGTATCTGGGAATCTTTACTCGTTTCTCAGCACGTGTAATAACAATGTATCTTGTAATCACTGTTGTCTTAGGCTTGAGGAAGTATGGCCTAAGCACTGAGGGACAAGCTGTTTAGATTGATCTGGAGGTCAATATATCCATTTTGGGGTTCTCCATTGCCATGTTTGCTAGTCACTGCTCCATTGCTGACTTTAGGATTTGTCAGTGTGAGGGATGTGAAGTCATATGTCACTGAAAAAAATTTCATTTCATATGTCTTTGCGTGGGTTTGTGTAAGTTCAGGTATCTTCAGAGGCCAGAGGCATCGAATCCCTGAGAACTGGCCTTAGAGGTGGTTATGATGTGGGTGCTGGGACCTGAACTTGGGTGCCACGCAAGTGCAGCATGTGCTCTTAACCAGTGAATTGTCTTTTTTTTTAAATTAAAAATTAAAGCATTATATGATTAATTATAAAATAATTAGAATGATTTTCGAGCATGTGTGTGTGTGTGTGTGTGTGTGTGTGTGTTGTCTGAGTACGCACATACAGATATGCATGTGTGTGTGGATGGATGTGCCATAGCATCTGCGTGTCAAAGGACAACTCGAAGAAGCTGGTTCTCTCCTTCCACCAAGGGGGTCCCAGGGATTGAACTCAAGTGTTCAGGATTAGCAGCAAGTGCCTAAAGTCAAGTGCCACACTGAGTCATCTTGCTGGACCTTATGGTTTTTGTTTTTGTTTTTTGTTTTTTTTTTTGAAACAGGCTCTCATTATGTGTGCTGGCTAGTTGTATGTCAACTTGACACAAGCTCAAGTAATTAAAAAAAAAAGATTTATTTATTTTATTTATATGAGTACATTGTCTTCAGAGACACCAGAAGAGGGCATCGGATCCCATTACAGATGGTTTTGAGCCACCGTGTGGTAGCTGGGAATTGAACTCAGGACCTCTGGAAGAGCAGTCAGTGCTCTTAACCACTGAGCCATCTTTCCAGCCCAGGGACATTTTCTTAATTAGCGATTGATGTTGGGGGGCCCACCACCACTGATGTGGGTGGTGCCATCTCTGGGCTGGTGGCCCTGGGTTCTATAAGAAAGCAGGCTGAGCAAGCCATGAGGAGCAAACCAGTAAGCAGCACTTCTCCATGGCCTCTGTGTCAGCTTCTGACTTCAAGTTCTGCCCCGCTTGAGTTCCTGTCCTGATTTCTTTCGATGATGAACTGTATTGGGGAAAACGTAAACCAAATAAACCCTTTTCTCCCCAAGTGGCTTCAATCACGGTGTCTCATCCCAGCAACAGTAACTCAGACTGAGACACTATGTAAACCAGACTGACCTTGAAAGTGTAATCCTCCTGCCTCAGCTTCCAGAGTGCTGGATTTTTGCCACTTCATCTATTGTTGGGGAAGCTTTAAGTGTCTTTTCTGACTACTCCTAGCCAGGCACCACTTCATATTTCTTTGGCTGCTCAGGTTTTCTCTGCGAATTGTATGTTTCAACTGGATGCTTTTTTTTTTTTTTTTTTAATTCTAGCACTTTTTCTTATTGATTTGTAGCAAGTATTTGTACATTCTAGATACTAATCTTTTATTAGTGCTTTGCAAATAAATATTTTCTTCCCATCTGAAGCTATCTTTCCACTTTGCTTACAGTGCTCTTTATTTCAAAAGTAATTTAAATTTTAATGTTGAATTTGTAACGTTAATCTGTTTTTAGTGGTTTGGGCATTTTGTAAAGATTATCCAGCATTATTACTGTTAATTCCAGCATTAGTGGCTGCTATCTCTGCAGTAGTTACCGTGTGCCAAGTTCTGTTCTAGGTGCGTTAAGGAATTCAGTAATCACAGTGACTCTGTAGATAGTTACCAACCTCAGCCTGCACAACTACCCACAGCCAACACATAAGACTTTGTTCAGCCACCACTGCTTGGTGCAATAATGAATGTTTTCTTCCACATGAAAGAAAGGTGAAGGTGACCACATTCAACGAGAAGGTGGTGGCATGAGGGGTGGGACAGCACAGTTGAATGCGCTTCTCTGGCTGCCTGGCCCCATCTTGTCCCCTAGAGCTGTGTGTTAAAGCGGTTGGGTTATCCAATTCTTGCTCTGGGAGAAGCTTTGCTGAGGGAACTCTGCACAAAGGGAGGCTGCTGGGATGTAGCCAAGGATACTCACAGCATTGTGGGAACTTCAGGCACCTGTAGCTTTAAGTCCTGCCAAGACATTGGAAGGCTCATCTGTCTGTCTGCCTGCCTGTCTGTCCATCCATTTGCCTGAACATTGTTTTGTTCTCCTTCTCTACTTCCTCTTTCCCCCTCTCCTCCTCTTTCTTCTTTTCCTCTTCCCTTCCCACTGTCTATCCCTCTGCCCCTCCCTCTTTCCCTTCCTCCCCTTCTGCAGCCTTCTAACACTAGGTTGCTGGCACAAGCAACAATCCCTTATGGTTTTGACACTTCAGAGAAGCCGAGCAACAGGAGGCAGCTTGCCCCAGTGTGGGAACAGTTGCAGGGTACCTGCCCAAACTGCAGGCAGCCAGGCATTTTACAAAAGGTCCCACTCCTGGTTAGAAGTGTTCAAGGGTTGACCTAGAGCAGGGTCTTGAGTCACTGTGTGGCTGAGAAGGGGATTTCAGGCACGCATCCCTCTAGGCACTGCAATGTGCAGAGGTTTTGGCTGACAGAGGTGTGTGTGTGTGTGTGTGTTTGTGTGTGTGTTTGCGCTTGTGCACGTGCACATGCTTGCACCTCCTGCTATCCTGCTGCCTGTTTTTCTTTGGCGTCTCCTGGGAGTACTGTGAATTAGTTTCAGGGACTGTCGCACTGTGTGTGTGTTCTTTCAAAGACAAACTGACAAATTCTAAAAGATTTATTTGTTTGTTATGTGCATCTGCGTGTGCCTGTGTGAGTGCATGTGCAGGTGTCTCTGGAGGCCAGGAGAAAAGTCTCAGATTCCTTGAACTTCAGTTACAGCAGGTTGTGGGCAGCTGGGAACTAAAGCTAGGTCCTCCTGAACAGCGGCAAGTGCTTTTAACCACGGCGCCATCTCTCCTGCCTTCAAGCAAGTACATTTTAAACATGTGGATATTGTGGGAAATAATTTAATAAAACACAGACATTCACAGCTTTCTAAAACGATGAATCCTACCCTTAAGCTCAGCGTAGAGTCATTCTGTTTTCTTTGTTGGTGTGTGCACACATACATGCCACTTTGCACATTTGGAAGTTAGAGGGGAAGGTTTTGGAGTGAGTTTTCTCCACCCACATTTCTGTGGGTCCTAGGGGTTGAACTGAGGTTCTAGGTTTGCTTGGCAAGTAAGTGCCTTTACCGCCTGAGCCACAGCACCGGGCCCAAGTTAGAAATATTCAATTTAAATCAGGAAGATGGCAAATGGAATATTGTCTAATACCACAGAAGCTCTGGCCAAATGCAATAGGGCCGGGAACAGTTCTGTGAGTGAGCCTTTTTCCTCTTGTCAGTTATCTACTGGGAAAATTGGCCACCCCCATCCCTTGCTCTTCCCTGGAGTCAGACACTCTTCATGTTGTCAGTTGTGAGTTCTTTCCATGCACTGAGGGAGGGAACAGGCACAGGCACACAGATATATATACACACACACAGACACACAGATATACACACACACACAGACACACACAGGTCTATTTTTTGTTTGTTTGTTGATTTGATTTGAGACGTAGTAACCCTGGCTGTCTCTTTCTATAGACCAGGGTGGCTTTGAACTCAGAGATCCACCTGCCTCTGCCTCCTGAGTTGCTAGGACTAAAGCAGTGTACCACCATCCCCTGGCTATAATAAGTTTTGAGTAAAACTTTGCTAAGGGTTTTCTGTTTTTTAGCCTTTATAATTAAATATTTGATATACTTTGAATTATGAATAATATTTGTTATATGATGTTAGGTGCCGATTCAACTTTATTCTTTTATTATGACCATCCACGTTCCCTAGGACAAATCCTGTGTCTTTCTGTCTCTGTCTCTTTATGTCAGCTGTGTAATCGAGGCTGGAGATGAACTCACAGATCCCCTGTCTTTGCCTGGTGAGTAATAGGATTAATGACATGTGCCATTGTGTCTGGCTCTGATAAAGTATTAATAAGTCTTTTTATGGAATTTTCAAGGCTCTACATAAAGTTATTATACACTCTGCAAACTGAGAAAACTTCACTTTTTAAATTTGGATGTCTGAAACAAATTCTTGTTTATTAAAGAAAAAAGATTAGAAAATTATACCCACCACCCAGAGCTATGTTTAAATACAGGGATAGATTATTAGAATTTGTGGGATGCACTGTTTTATTTGAATTTTAATAAAAAGAAAAGCAGTGAGTTAATTGGTTTAAAATAGGACGTGTAGTCGAGTTCAAAGATTGGAATTCTCTGAAGAGTCTTAAAATTACATACAGTTTGATCTAAATGAAAATTTGGCCCACTGGTGCTTTAGTGGTTAAGACTACTTGCTGCTCTTTCAGAGAACTGGAGTTCGGGTCCCAGCACCTGTGTCTGGTGGCTCACAGCTGCATAGAACTCCAGCCTTGGGAAATCTGGCTCCCTCTTCTGGCCTCTGTGAGCACTGCACTCTTGTGCATCTACACGCACTGACATAGATAGAAAAGTGCAGGATTTGTGACTGACAGAGGCAAAGATCATCATTTGCCCATCTCTCCTCTGCTCATTGGATGTCAGCACCATGTTTATCTGAACTGATTTATTTTTGTAGATCAATTTTATTTTAGACTAAAGGTAATAGAAACTATATTGTGAATACAGTCTCATCTCCTCATGGTTCCCTACCTCACAGCAGTCTCTTATTCCCCTTCCCGATTTAACCATTAAAATAACTTCTTTTGGCTGTTACCCTCTGTATTTTTGTGCTTTCATTACATATGAATATAGCAACAGCAATGTGTGCTGGAATACTTCAAAAGTTTAACAATATTTATGCACATTTATTTATTGTGTGTGCGTGCATGTGTACCGTGGTGCACATGGAGAGGTCAGGACTTGTGTGAGTTGGTTCTCTCCTTCCTCTTGTGGGACCTAGGGGATCCAACTTAGGTTGCTAGGCTTGGTGGCAAGTGCCTTTACCCACGGTGCTGGCTAGTTTTATATCAGCTTGACACATAATAGAACCATTTTGGAAGAAGGAACTTCAATTGAGAAAACCACTGCACTGGCTAGTTCTGTGTGTCAACTTGACACAAGCTGGAGTTATCACAGAAAGGAGCCTCCCTTGAGGAAATACCTCCATGAGATCCAGCTCAGCATTTTCTCAATTAGTGATCAAGGGTGGGAGGGCCCATTGTGGGTGGTGCCATCCCTTGGCTGGTAGTCTTGGGTTCTATAAGAAAGCAAGCTGAGCAAGCCAGTAAGTAACATCCCTCCATGGCTTCTGCATCAGCTCCTGCTTCCTGACCTGCTTGAGTTCCAGTCCTGACTTCCTTGGTGATGAACAAGTATGGAAGTGCAAGCCGAATACATCCTTTCCTCTCCAACTTGCTTTTTGGTCATGATGTTTTGTGCAGGAATAGAAATCCCGACTAAGACAACCACCTAACCAAATTGGCCTGTGGTTAAGCCCATGGTGCACATTCTTGGCTGATGATTGATGCGGAAGGGTTCATTTCATTGTGGGCAGTGCCACCCCTGGGCTGCTGGTCCTTGAAGTTATGAGAGCAGACGAACAAGCCATGCAGATCAAGCTGGTAAACAGCATCCTCCATGGCCTCTGCATCAGCTCCTGGCTCCAGGTTCCTGATCCATTTGAATTCCTACCCTGACGTCTCTCAGTGTTGGACTGTGCTGTGGAACAGTAAGCTGAAATAAAACCCAGTTGCTTTTGGTCATGGTGATTATCAGAGCAATGGAAAGTCCAAGCCATCTTATTAATTAGTCCTATTGTGTCTATTTAAAAAAAACTTAATATAATTTTCTATTTTCAGTCAATATTATGATTTACTTTTAGAGAAAGAGTATTTTTTTTTTCTTTCTTGAGATGGATTTTCTCTCAGTAGCCCTGGCTGTTGTGGACCTCACTTTGTAGACCAAGCTGGCCTCAGACTCACAGACATCCATCTACCTCTGCCTCTGCAGTGCTGAGATTAAAGGTGTGCAGCGCCACACTTGGCTGAGGCAGGCTTTTTCCATGAAGCTCCTGCTGACCTTGTGCTCACCGATCAGTCTTTCTCAGTTTCCCAGTGTCAGGGCTGCGCCATATATCTCTACCCCAGGCTCCATGGTGTTTAAATTTAACCACACCCATACATGGCAACTCCATTTCCTTCATTCAATCCACAATCCCGTAAACACGCAGCCATCTATTCTTTTCTGATGGTTATTTAGCTTGGTCTGAATTTTCCTTATTATAACAACACTGTGAACATTCTCTCTTTTTAAAAAGATTTAATTATTAATCTCTGTGTGTGTATGTGTGTGTGTGTGTGAGTACACACACACACACACACACACACACACACATGCATGTGGGTGTGCATGAGATTGTGGGTGCCAGCAGAGGCCAGAAGAGGATCTGAGCTCAGGTTCTCTGCTGGAAGAGCATTGAATGCTCAGAATCCCTGCGCTGCCTCTCCAGCCCCACTCTGAACATCATTTAAGTGTTTCTTTGTGAACGCACGCTATCAGTTTTGTGGGGGTCTGTATTTAGAAGCAGAGCTGTTTGATTGAAGCGTGAAGCGATCTTTCACTTAATTAGATTTTACCAAATTGCTCTCCAAAGTGGTGGCCCAATTTGCACTTTCTCTGGAAGCCATAGGCACTGGGTGTTACTGGACTCGTTAATTACTGCCATTCTCATGCAGGCGAAATTGTGTTACATTTAAGTAGCATTTTCCTCTTCTTGAGGCTGGGGGATCTTTCCTTTGTTTCTCAGTTACCAGGCCTCCCTTCTGTTCATTTGTTCATCCTTGTCCACCATTTTTTTTTTTATCGGACTGTCTTTCTCTTTCTTGTTAAGTTTTGAGGACTTTATTAATGTGTATGCTCACGTGCATACATGGACCACAGGGCTCAAGTGGAATACCAGAGAACTTGGTGGAGTCAATTCTTTTCTTCTACTCTTATGTGGGTTCTGGGGATCGAACCCAGGTACCTAGACATTTGCAGCAAGTGCCTTTATCCATAGAACTGTCCACTGAGCCATCTTGCTGTTCCTGGGCAGTCTTTTTCTTATTAAGAATTAAGAATGCGTTCCTGAGTCTGTAATCTCAGCACTCAGGATTTAGAGGCAGGAGGGGTGTGGTGAATTTGTAGCTGGTTTAGGCTGCAGAGTGCCTCTAGGTCAGTGTGGGCAACAGACCGAGACCTTGTCTCAAACCAAACCCACAAACAAAGCAGAATTTCTTTTCTTTTTTTTTTTTTTTTTTTCCGAGACAGGGTTTCTCTGTGTAGCCCTGGCTGTCCTGGAACTCACTTTGTAGACCAAGCTGCCCTTGAACTCAGAAATCCGCCTGCCTCTGCCTCCCGAGTGCTGGGATTAAAGGTGTGTGCCACCATGCCCGGCTCAAAGCAGAATTTCTTAATGCTTAGATAAAATCATTCTAGTTCTCCTGCGTGACCCGCCTTTCCTCTTTCTTATGGCATGTTTGTGTGCACATGTGCATGTGCAGATTTGTGTTTGTATGGAGGCTAGAGGCTAACCTTGGGTGTCATGTCTTTGATGCTATCTACCTTATATGAGACGTGGTCTCTCATTGTCCAAAAACTTGTGAGTAGGCCAGAGTAGCCAGCCACCATCCCCTCCATGCTGGCCTGGCCTGGAACTTGGCATGTACACCAGGCTGGCCACTAACTCCTGGGGATCTGACTGCATTTGCCTTTTGAGTACTGGGATCAAATATGTTTACCACCATGTCTGGCATACATTTATTTCTATTGCTTCTTTGAAATAGTAGCCCAGGCTAGCTTCAAACTCACTGTGCAGCTGAGAATAATCTTGAACTCTTCTCTCTGGATTCTACCTTCCAAGTGCTAGGATGACAGGCGTGTGCCACCTTGAAAATGACATTTTAAAAAATGTGTTGCTTTTATGTCAGATCAAAGATGAATTTTTTTATTGTCAAAATTGCTAAACCAGTGGTTCTCAACCTTCCTAATGCCGTGACCCTTTAATTCCTCAAGTTGTGCTGACCTCCAGACATAAAATTATCTCATGGCTACTTCATAACTGTAATTTTGCTGTTGTTGTAAATTGTAATGAAAATATCTTGGAGACAGAGGTTTGCTAAAGGGGCCACAGCTCACAGGTTGAGAATCACTAGACTAAACTCTGATGGCATTTTACTAATATATTTTTAGAAAATCTTAGATTTCCTACATACTTACAGCTCCTATAAATAGTGACATTTGTAATCTATATCTACATATATCTATCTGTCTGTCTGTATCCATCTATCTATCCATCCATCCATCTATCTATCCATCCATCCATCTATCTATCCATCCATCCATCTATCCATCCATGTCTCTATGTATGTATATCTCTATGTATGTATGTCTCTATGTATGTATGTCTCTATGTCTGTCTGTCTGTATGTATGTATCTATCTATCTGGGCAGCATCTCTTTAGGTAGTCCTGGCTATCCTGGAACTCACAGAGATGTGTCTGCCTCTGACTCTTGAATGCTGGGATTAAAGGTATGCACCATACCTGGCATAACTTTATTTATCTATTTTTATTTTATTTTATTTTATTTTATTTTATTTTATTTTATTTTATTTTTTGAGACAGGGTTTCTCTGTGTAGCCCTGGCCTGTCTGGAACTCACTCTGTCTTGAACTCAGAGATCTGCCTGCCTCTTCCTCCCATGGGGAGCAAGCTAGTAAACAGCACTCCTCCATGGTCTCTGCCTCAGCTTCTGTCTCCAGGTTCATGCTTTGTGTTCCCCTGCCTTGGCTTCTCCTATAAACCAAATAAGTCCTTTCCTCTCCACATTATTTTTGGTCATGGGGTTTTGTCACAGCGAGAGAAGGCAGACTAAGACAATGTCAAAGGGAGCATGTTCACCATCGCACCTCAGTGTGGCACCTGCTTTAGTTAATCTACCAGCTAAGATAATATCACCTCCTGCAAAGGTCTCAATCTTAGTGTCTGTGATAAATGAACAAACAAACAAACAAACAAACAAACAAAACAAGTGCATTCCTTGCTCCCTTAGATTTCAAAACATGCTGCCCAAGGTGCTCTATCACAGCGATGACAAAGTAGCTAATACACACGTTACTTGGTTGCCTGTGAAAAGTTAAAAGACAACTCCAGTCTTTTTCTGTCTCTAGCAGGTGACCACAGGGGAAGGATAAAGCCTTGTAGGAATTTCTACTCAAGCCCAGCTCAGTGGTATATGCTTGCAATCCCAGCACTAGGAGGTCAAGGCTACCCTTGGCTACATAGAAAGTGTGAAGCCAAGGCTATGAGAAACCCTTTCATAAACCAGGCACGTACAAAACAGTTAAGGGTGCTACAACCCAGGGTTTGGCCAGTAGTGTCGATTAAATGTCACTAGTCCTATGAGGTACTTCTGCTCTAGTCAGGGCTTTTTTTTTTTTTTTTTTTTTTTAATTTTCTTATCTTTATTCTTTGTTCATACAATAATACATCCCCACCACAGTTTCCCTCCTCCCTTCATTCTTCCTAGTGTCTTCATCTACTCACCCACCTCCCCTTTCTCCCAGATCCACAACTCCTTGGTTTCCCTTCAAAAAGGAGCAGATCTCCCAGGGATAGCAACTGAATAATGCATATCATGATTTGAATATGCTTGGCCCAGGGAGTGGCATTATTTGGAGGTATGGCCTTGTTGGAGGTGTGTCACTGTGGGCATGGGCTTTAAGACCCTACTCCTAGCTGTCTGGAATCAAGTCTTCCACTAGCAGCCTTCAGATGAAGGTGTTGAACTCTCAGCTCTGCCTGCACTGTGCCTGCCTGGATGCTTGCCATGCTCCTGCCTTGATGATAATGGATTGAATCTCTAAACCTGTAAGCCAGCCCCAATTAAAAGTTGTCCTTATAAGACTTGCCTTGGTCATGGTGTTCTGTTCACAGCAGTAAAACCCTAGCTAAGACAACACACAACAAGACAAAGTAAAGATTCACGCCCCACCCCTGCCTTTTTATTTTTTTAATTGGAGACAGGGTTTCTCTGTACAGCCCTAGCTGTCCTGGAAATCATTTTGTAGACCAGGCTGGCCTCAAATGCACAGAGATTTTCCTGCCTCTGCCTCCTGAGTGCTGGGATTAAAGATGGGCACTGTCATGCCCAGCTCCTAGTCAGTTTCTTAACCAATAATCTAAACCAAAGATCATTCCTACAGATTCTCAAATCTGATGTAATTTCTAAGGAAATTCCCTTCTATTCTATTTAGAGGAAGATTTTATCATTTTAAATGGTATGTATGTATGCATGACTATGTTCGTGGAAGGGAAGCCAGAAGAGGGTATTAAATCTACAAGGGCTGGAAGTTAAAGGTGATTGTGAGCTACCCAATGTGGGTGCTGGGAACTGAACTCAGGTCTTCTGCAAAAGAGTCTGTACTCTTAACCACACAGCCATCTCTCGGACCCCATCCTTTCTATCCTCGATTTATTAAGAAGGTTTTCCAGTGACAAACAAGTGCTGGATTTTGTTGGGTTCTTTTCCTGTTTCATGGAGGTGGCCCCAGAGTTTTTCTACTATGTTAATGTGGTGAGTTATAGCCATGGGTCCCTTGAGGTTAATCTACACTTGAGTTACTGGGGCACACTCATTCTGGTCATAACTGGGGTGTACTCTTACTGGTCATGAGTTACTGGGGCACACTCGTACTGGTCATGAGTTACTGGGGTGCACTCATACTGGTCATGGGGTGCACTCGTACTGATCATGAGTTACTGGGGCACACTCGTACTGGTCATGAGTTACTGGGATGCACTCATACTGGTCATGGGGTGCACTCTTACTGGTCATGAGTTACTGGGGCACACTCGTACTGGTCATGAGTTACTGGGGTGCACTCTTACTGGTCATGAAGCCCCAACCTTCTACGACTCACTTTGCTCAAATTTTATTTAGAATTTTCCTATTGTCCGTAAGTGGGATTGGCTTATAACTCTTGTCTTTTACTGTTCTCCACTGGCATTTGCCTCCGAGTTTACTAATGCTATAAAGTGAATTGAGCTCTCTTTCTTTCCTATTTTCCTGAACATTCTGTGTAAGATATTAGAATTGCCTCTCAAACTGCCTGAGCCTGTCCTCTCTTCTGTTTGTGCGTGCAGATTAACTATTGATTTGCTTTTTTTTATAGGCTTATTTGGAGTTTTCATTTCTTTAAAAAAAAATTTTTTTTTTTTGAGTTCGTTTCAGCAAACCATTTTTTTCCTGCTAGGGAACAGTTCGTCTAATTTAAGTTTTTGTAGGAATTACTTGAAGTTGTTACATGAAGTGATCTGTTATTTTTCTTAAAAATAAAATCTGTGTTATCTCTGTGGTAACAATGGTGTCTTTTCTCTCCTAATGTTTTTTTTTCTTCCCCTGCTGTATTGCTATAAATTTGCTTTTCTACACATTTACAAAGAGTGAGATCTTGTTTTTGTTTTCTTAATTAAAAATTTTTTTTCACATTTTAAATGTTCATTTTTTTAATGCCTTTTAAATTTTATTTATTTATTTATTTATTTATTGCCTTTTCCCCTAGGGGTTTCTCTCATGTTCTTTTTGAATTACTTTCTTGTGCTGAATGTTTAGATTTCTGATATGTGGCTATTTATTTTGTTTTCTAATGTAGACCATTCTCTCTGTCTTCCATTCCTGCATTTCTTTGACAGGATCCCATGTAGCCCAGGTTGGCCTTGACCTTTCCATATGGCTTGAACTTCTCATCATTCAGCTTCTACTTCCCATGTGCTGGGATCACAAGCATGTATTACAATGTCTTAAAAAAAAAATCAGTGGTGGGAATCAAACCCTGGGCTTTGTGTATGCCAGACAGGCACCCTACCAACTGAGCCACTCTTCTAGCTTTAGACTTCCTTTCTAATGCACATATTTTTTCTCTTATTTCTTACACATCATGAAGTCGTTATATATAGCTCTGCATTAGTAATGTTTTGTCGGTATATAGAAAACCTGGACATGGCATGCTATCCTAATTAGTTTTAACTGTCAGTTCTATAAGGCCTATAGTCACACTGGGAAAGGGGAACTCTCTATTGAGGAATTGCTTACATTAAATTGGCCTTTAATTGGGTTTATTTGTGAGAGGCTGTCTTGACTGATGATTGATGTGGGAGGGCCCTGCCTGGGGGCCCAGCCCACTGTGGTGGCATCATCCCTAGGCAGGAGGTAGGTCTTGAGTGATATACAAAAGTTAGTGGAGCTTCCTCAGTCACAGGGTTGAGGGCAAGCCAGAGATGGAACCAGCAAGAGTGTTCTTCTTCCTGCTTCCCTGTTCCTGCCTTTTGTTCTCGTCCTGACTTCCCTCAACCAAATAAACTTTCTTCCCGTGTTGCTTTTGGCTGAAGTGTCTTACCACAGCAACAGAAAGGAAACTAGAACAGATATTTTTGAAGAGAAAGGGTTTATTTATTTCACAAGCTAGGAGGTTCAGGGGCATGCTGTCTATATCAGCTCTGAGGGGGACCCATGCTCAATGACACTTTGAGAGCAGTAGTGGGAATATGTGTGCTGAGCTGTCATTTCTGCTAGGAAACAAGCTTGCTTCTTTCCTTGTTGCTGTGATAAAATATCCTCCCTTCCACCAAAGCAACTCAAGGGAGAAAGTTGATTTTAGCTCATAGTTCAAAAGTATAGTTCAAAGGCTGCTTGCAAAATACCCCATAATTCTAATGACATAAAGACCTTCCTTTAGGCCCTACTCTTTAAAGTTCTACACCACCTCCCAATAGCACCTTTTTATTGACCAGCTTTCAATTACAATTGGCCTTTTAAAAACA
Organism: Mus minutoides; assembly: GCA_902729485.2. Lineage (NCBI taxonomy): Eukaryota > Metazoa > Chordata > Mammalia > Rodentia > Muridae > Mus > Mus minutoides. The sequence goes on along the minus strand of LR749644.1, from coordinate 181,372 downwards.
TCCAAATCATATTCAAATAAAGGCAATTTCTATATAATAATATATATAATTATATATATCAATATCTAATAATTTAATAAAATATTATCTATTTCTATATAAAGAGACCATCTATAGATCTTTCTCTGTAACAGTTTGAATCTGAACTGCCCACCACAGGCTCATGTTTTGAATGCTCTTCTTAAGGCTGTGGAATCTTTGAGATAGAGATTGGTTATTAAAAGGTAGGTCACCCATGGTGGGCCTTTGATGGTTATACCTGGCTATTACTTCCTGTTCCTTTCTGCGTCTTTATTGGCCATGATGCGACAAGCCTCCATCACACAGTCCCACCTCTACACACAGTTGTTTCACCATGTCTGCCCTGCTATGATGGACTGAAAACCTTTGAAGTCATGAACCAAACTCCCCTCTCAAGTGCTTTCTGTTCAGGTCTGAAGTCACAGCAATTCACACTCTTGTAAGAATTCATAGCAATACACACTCTAGTAAGAGTTCACAGCAATACACACTCAGCAATATGTTCTCTAATAGTTTTGTAGAACACATTTTCAATTTTTATTATGGTTTCTTTGATTTTTGAGTTAATTATAATTTTACATTTAATTCTTTGAGTTTATGAGTATTTTTAAGCTTTCTTTTTTTTTTTGTTATTGATTTCTATTTTATTGTATAGTGGCCAGATAACATGTCCTATGATTTTGATTTTATGATATTTATTGAAAGTAGTTTTTAGGGGGCTTGGTGATTAAGAGTACTGACTGCTCTTTCAGAGAATCCAGGCACCTACATGATATCTCACAACTGTCTATGTCTCCAGTTCTAGGGAATCAAACACCCTTACATAGGCAGATAAATGTGTAAGCAAAACATCATGTGCATAAAATAAAAATAAATTTAAAAAATAATAAATTTTATTTTATGTGCATAAAATGAAAATAAATTAAAAAATAGTTTTTAGAGTGTTGTTACTAAGATTCTTCTTTTCTTTCTTTTTTTAGTTACTTATTTATTTATTTTTTGTTTTGTTTTGTTCTTTTTGAGATAGAGTTTTTCTGTTTAGCCCTGGCTGTCCTGAAACTCACTCTGTAGACCAGGCTGGCTTTGAACTCAGAGAGATCCACCTACCTTTGCCTCCTCAGTGCTGAGATTAAAGGCATGTGCTATCACTGCCAACTTTTTTTTTCTTTTCTTTTAGTTTTATGTGAATTTTAAAGTTTTCTTTTCTTTTGTAATTTTTACATACAAGGTTCTATATAAGTCTATCAAGGTTATATATTGTGTGGCTAAAGTCTTCTATATCATTACAAATTTTCATTTGTTCAAGACAATTATTGAGAGAGCAGTGTTAAAACTTCTCATAACATTATCAGCAATAGTCTATAATGAAAACTTTGGTAGGCCATGTATGTTGAAAAGTTAATCCATTTCTTTTGGCTTTTCATGTTGTGGAATAGTGGTTTTTTAGAGTGTGACTTTATGATGTTCTGAATTTCCTCAGTGTCTGTTGTAATGTCTCCTATCATCTCTAATGCTGTTAATTTGGACTCTCTTTTGGTTAAGGCAATCTTTTTGAAGAACCAACTCTTTGTCTTCGATTCTTTTATTTATTTTTGTTTCTATTTCATTCATTTCATCCCTGATTTTTATTATATTGTTTATGATTTGGGCATTGCTTGTTCTTACTTTTTCAAGGTTTTCAGGTGTATCATTAAGTTATCAGATTGATGTCTGTCACAATTCAAGTTGTGTGTGTGTGTTTGTGTGTGTGTGTGTGCGTGTGTGTGTGTGGCGTAACATACATGTAGAGGTTAGAGTGTAACCCACAGGAGTTGGTTCTCCTTTACCATGCAAGTTCTGGGAGTTGAACTCAGGTCATCAGGATTGGAAATAACATCCTTTACTTGCTGAACAGAATCATCTTACCTGTGGGGCATTGGGCTATGCACAGACAGGCTGGTCTCCAGTTGAGCTGAGGTCTGAACCCCGAAGTCATAATTTACCTACATAACACGGTAGGCATTCCCTCATGCTCCTGGAACTCTGGCTCCTGCCCCCCACAGCCCCCACAAGAGAAGCATGGTCAGTTATGGCCCAAGCTTCTGACCTTCAGGCTAAACTCCTCCCCAGTTACCTAGCAACAGTGAAGACCATAAAAAGGGCTGTTCAGCCCCATCTTGCTCTCTTACATCTCACTCCTTTGTTCTCTTACCTCTCACTTCTTTCATTCCTCTCTCCTCTTTTCTTTCTCTTTGTTTTCTCCTCTCTTCTCTCCCTTTTTCTCTCTCTTTTTTTCTAGCCTTTCCACTTTCTCTCTCTCTCTCTCTCTCTCTCTCTCTCTCTCTCTCTCTTCTCTCTTTTCCCCTGCATTTCTATAATAAAGCTCTAAAACCACAGAATGTCTATGCTCATCAAGGCCCACTGTGCTTGGAGGATGGGACAGGCTTTTTCCTAATGAGCAGTTTTTAATCTCCCGTTAGAAGGCCTTCCTGTGCTCCAGTCAAGATCTGCTGCACTCACTCTCACCAGTGTTGGGAACTTCTCTTCCCTCCTTCCTCTCTCTTATAAGCCTGGTGGCTTTAGCAAAGTAGCTCTGGGGTCCCCAGAGTTGCCCCTTGGCCACCCCCTGAAGAGTGGGTCAGAGGCTTGAATGCCCACCCAGGGATGAGTGGAAAGTGTATGGCAGCTCTCCCATGCCTGACAGACCAGAGAATAGGTAAAACTCTGGCGGGGCATGGGTTTTTTCCTCCCCTCTCTTCCTCCTGGGCCCCTTTTTTAGTTCCCAACACTTACCTGACCTCAATTATTTTTACTTAACTATGTATTCCTGGCTGGCCTGGAACTTGCTATGTAGATCATAGGGGCTATGCACTCTCAGAGATGCCCCCTTCCTCTGCCTCCCAAGTGCCAAGATGAAAGGCATGTGCTACTATATAACTCAAAAATTTTTGATGTAAACACTTTGGGATGCTATATTTTCAATTTTATTCAATTCTAAGAAGTTTTGCATTTGTTTCTTGATTTCTTCCTTGATCTCTGTAATCATCCAGAAGTGTATTGTTTAGTTTTCATAAGTTTGTGCATTCTCTATTGCTACTGAAATCCAGCTTTATTTCAAGGTGATCAGCTAGAATGCAGATGTTATTTCAGTTTCCTGTATTTGGTGAGACTTGCTTTGTGCCCTACCTACTATACAGTTGATTTTTGAGAAGGTTCCATAGGTTCTTGAGAAGAATGTGTATTCATTACTGTTTGGATGGAATGTTCTGTAGACACCTGTAAGGTCCATTTGGTCTGTGATATTATTTTACTCTAGAGTTTTCTGCTCAGTTTTTCCTCACATGTCTTGTCCATTGGTCTATTGTCTCCAATACTGGAGAATCAAAGTCACTGCTATCACTGTGTTGTGGTTAATCTATGGTTCCTGAGTCCTGCATGGCTTAAGGGATGGTGTGACATGTGTTGCCATCCCTGGAACAGAGCCAGCATGGTGTGGGTTTCTACCTGTGTTGATGGTTGCTGGGCTTGAGGCATGCATATTTATAAAATCTCTGCCAAGGTTATTGGGGAATGTCCTCTCTGTCAAGGTTAATGACTCCATGATAATCAGAGACAGCATGAGTCAAAGAGGTGAAGGTGTGTCTATGACCTTAGCAAAAATGGTAAATGTTGTGACCTTCAGGACAGTTCTTAAGGCTATGGGAAAGAACTCTAAAAACATGAGCTCAAAATATATAAATAGGATTTCTCAACTTTGTAAAAATATAAGGATGCAATATGAATTATTTGAGGGTCTTCATGGGTCTTAAAAGAACAGAGGCAGGTGTGCTATGAGCCAACTTGTCAGAAAGATACAAAGGCAGATAGATACAAAGGAAAGTAGATTCCTGAGTTCAAGATCAGCCTGGGACAAGAGCTAGTTTAGGCTCAGGTGTGTTGGGAATGGTAATCCCAGGATGTGATCGCACCTAGCTAGCTTATTGTCTGTGCTTTCAAAGACAGGGAGATCATACAAATGAATTCATTTGTAATGTTAAAAATTTTTGCTTGCTGTCTTTTTCTAAGAATTAAGGGGCTGGGGTCATGGAATGCTGATTCCTGGGATAATCAAAAGGAAACCTGGAGTAAATAACTGAGTTGATATGTAAATTAAATACTGGGCTTTGTTCTGTGAGAATTGAGCTGTCTGGTGATATCCAGAGGAAGCTGCCTCAAGCAGCACACAGGCCCTCAGCTTGTACCAATGACTGGCTTTGAGGAGTATTATTATTATTATTATTATTATTATTATTATTATTTTGCGGCTCTCAAACACCTTTTCTCTCAGGAACCTCTCTCCCAGTGGAGGCTGGTCCTTGGTATATGGTTTTAGATATAATATCATTTATTTTATAAAACTAGGTGCCTCTCTTTTTGGTGTATATATGTTTAGGATTGTAATATCCAGTTGGTGGATTGTTCCTTTAATGAATTTAAAGAGTCCCTCTTTACTTTTCCTTTTCTTTCTTTCTTTTTTTAAAGATTTATTTTATTTTATGTATATGAGTACACTGTAGCTGTCTTCACACACACCAGAAGTGAGCATCAGATCTCATTACAGATGGTTGTGAGCCACCGTGTAGTTGCTGGGAATTGAATTCAGGACCTCTGGAAGAGCAGTCCGTAATCTTAACCACTGAGCCATCTATCCAGCCCCATCTTTATTTTTTCTGATTCACTTTGGTTTGAAGTCTATTTGTCAGGTACTGGAATAACTATGTCTGCTTGGTTTTTAGTTCCCTTTGTTGTTGTTGTTGTTGTTGTTGTTGTTGTTATTGTTGTTGTTGTTGTTCTCCTCCTCCTCCCCCTCCTTCCTTCCTTCCTTCCTTCCTTCCTTCCTTCCTTCCTTCCTTCCTTCCTTCCTTCCTCTCTCTCTCTCTCTCTCTCTCTCTCTCTCTCTCTCTCTCTCTCTCTCTCTCTCTCTTTCTCTCTGCCAAGGAAATATTCTTGGCAGAGCCAGTAATGTCCTGGGGAGCAGTGGCTTCTGATCTTCCCACCCCAAGGGGCTGTGGTTATCAGTCTAAGGTTGCTGAGTGCCCAGTCTGTGGTGCACTGGAGAGAGCTTTTGTTCCCCTTGTGGCTTGGTTAGCCTTCCTGCTGACTTTGTCCCTTTGCATGGTAGCTTGCAGCTGACACTGTCCCATTTCTCACATAAAAGTTGTATATAAGATGCTGTACTTCTTAACAAGCTTGTTTGGCATAAGACTTAGCTTATGAAAAACCTCCTGACCCCAGATTTCCTATCTTCCTTATTTTCTCTTCTCCTGCCTTTTCCCTGCTACTGAAGAACAGCTTGCTGGTCCAGGTCATGTGAGAACAAAATTAAAATTTTGTCAAAACCTTTTCTGCATCTCTTGAGATGCCCATGTGCTTTTTTTTTTTTCCTTTTGTCTGATAATGTGGCAAATCACCCCACCCCCACCCCATATTAAATCATTTTACAACTCAGGGATTAATCTGACTTAGTCACAATGTACTGTCCTTTCCCCTAAATTGCTGGATTCAGTTTGTTGGTATTTTCGTCAGAAAGTTGTCATGTATTTTGTAAGTGTAATAGGCTTATGATTATTCCTCTTTTCTTGGGATGTTTTGTTGGATTTTAGGTTAAAAAGAGTATTTCTGGCATCACAAAATGAGCTGGGGATTTTCTCTCCCTTTTGTATTTGTTGAAAGGGTCTGTGTTAAAATTGGTTTTGTAGCTTCCATTAATGTTGAAAAAGTCACCGGTGACACCCTCTGGGCCTTAGCTCGCTCCCATGTTTCTTTTGAGCTAATTATAGATTCGCTTGCAGCTATAAACTCAGCACAGTGAGATCCTGTGTACCCATGCTTATAATTCTAGAGCTGAAGTGGTTAAAGTAGTGGCTTATGTCTTCTCCTTGGTGGTTTGTTGTGTTTTTTTTTTGGCTTTGTTTGTTTTTATAAAATGAGAAGATACAGCATATATTTTCTTACGCCCTGAAACAACAGGAGTGTGGCTGCCAAGTGGAGCATCAGCACACTCTGATTTAGCTCTCCGGGCTTTCCTGAATGCTCAATCAGCGTGTGCCCAAGGTGGAGGCTCTCTCTCCAGCTAATCAGGGTCTTTATAAGTTGCATTTTCTTACTTGTTCCGTAGAGTGTTCCTGTAGTCTGTGTTGGGTAATATTTTGCCGATTGCATACAGAGCGAGAATCTATGGCACAATGGTTTTGAATCCCTTTTTATTTTGGACCACCCAGGACTGCCCAGTCCCATTGGTCCCACTGATCAACACTGGTATCTGGCTTTCATCTTAGTGAGAAACCTTGGCTGGAGAAATGAACTCTGAATACAGTGACTTGTGGCTAGAAGTGGAAATACTAGGATTTCTTGCACAGACATTTACACATCAAGATGATATCTATCTGGACATAAAGGACCACTATTGCATCAAAAACATTTGGCTTTTTTTTTTTTTTTTTTTTGAGATAAAGTCTTACTATGTATCCCTGGCTGGTCTGGAACTTACTATGTAAACAGACCGTGCTGGTCTTGAACTCACAGAGATCCACCTGCCTCTACCTCCAACCTGAATGCTGGGATTAATTGTGAATCCCAGGTTCACCAGGGCTACATGATGAGACATTGTTTACAAAAAAAAATGAAAGTCTTCCTCTATAGATTCCAGGCCTTCTGCAGTTTGGGAAACTTGGGACCCAGCCCTGTGTTAGTCCCTTCAGCTTTTCTGCAGCTACAGTTCCCTATGTCCTATATAGATATCCGTGTATCTGGGTATTTGTGATGGCTATCCTTGGAAGTCAACTTGACTATGTGTGAAATGGAGGAAGGACACCTGTGATCCCAATGTTGAGTCTGGAAGACAAAAGCTTTTGATCTAGGTCTTTAGGTGGGATGACACACGCTTTTGATATAGATCTTGTGGTGACAGAGGCACACCTTCTGCTGGAAGCCTCTAAGGACAATGGAGGAAGGAAGCATTTGTTCACTTGTCACATGCTTGCTCTCATTTAGTGGATATATATATATATATATATATATATATATATATATATATATGTATATATATATTCATTTTATAAGTTCTGTGACTCTAGAGAACCCTGACTAATACAGTATCTTTGCCTTTCCCAACTTTGGGGATCCACAAGAACTCCTTACTACCACCCCCCCATCCCCCTGCCACCCCAGGTTGCTTATAGTCCTTTCCCACCCATATTCTGCTCCCAAAGACCCAGCTAGAAGCATTTCACTGGTGTTCAAGGTCCCAGGCCTTTATGTTGAGTGGGATTATCTTGGACTCCCCCAGAGGTATAAATACAGACATGGAGTCTTCTATATCATTTAAAGCTCAGACCTTTTGCTAGAGTGTTCTCTTTCTTAGCTAGCTCAGCTAACTTAACCTGACTATCTTGTCTATGACCTGCCTCAGGGCTAGCTCTATACCTTTCTGCTCCACTCTGGTCCATCTGTTCCCCTTTGTGTCTGCTCCCAGATCTCTGATGTCTGTTTTCTTCTCCCAGCATCCCACCCCCCCCTCAAGTTCTGCCCCTTACTTCCTGTCCAACTACTGGCTATCAGATCATTATTACATCCAACCAGCAGCAGGACAACCTATGATACAGTTTTTAGATTGCCTCTAGGCATAGAGGGCTGTCTAACCTTCAGGTATCTGAGCAGGTGTGGAAGGACAAGTATTTACAAATATAAGGCTGGTGATGGGCCATAGGAATGACAATACCAACATCCTGTCCGTATTTAGTTCTTTGCTGGTACAGAATTAATAATTGAAAATACAGAGATGTACCTTCACACAATGTAAAAAAAGTTATCTCAACGTCTAAGCTCTTAGGACAGGATCCCTGTCATAACTATCTTGCAGCCTCTCCCAACATGCCTATGGAATGCTCCCTCTCTGTGACTTTCTCCAGAGACCCTCTAGTGGCTCCCCGGGAGATCTCCTCCTAAACAGAGTAACTCCAGGCTGTGCATAGGTGGTCTACTGTGTCCACAGGCATCTGAAGGATGGATGCAGGTCAGGGCACACAGGCAGATTCTTGAACACGTTTCCCTTTCCTTCTTTTAACCAGGACACCTGCACCACCTGGCAGGGAAGGTGCTCCAACCACAGGGGCCAGAGGCTGGCGACTAATTTCTATAGCTATATGGCACCCTACCCTGTAGCTTTTCTACCCCCTGGCTGACTTTGCAGAGATTTCATATGGCTGTCATGTCTATGGGGACAGCATTCTGGCTGTTCTCTCTCATGCAAACTCATCGCTTTTGCTACTTATTAAAAAATTAAAAAAAAACTTTTATGTACTACAACCTCTCCCTTCTCTTCTCCAAGCCCCTCCCCTCACCTCATCCCTACATCCATTCCTCATCTGTTTTCAGAAAAGGGCAGGCCTCTCATGGATATCAACCAAATATTGCATATCAAATTTCTTTAAGATTAGGTACTTCTCCTTGTATTAAGGCTGGATGAGGCACCCTGATGGGAGGAGAAGGGCCCAAACACAGGCAAAAGAGTCAGAGACAGCCCCTGCTCCCACTGTTAGGAGTCCCACAAGAAGACCAAGCTATAAAACTGTAACATATGTGCAGAGGGTTAGGTCAGTCCTATGCAGGCTTCCCGGTTGTCAGTTCAGTCTCTCTGAGACCTCTTAGCCCGGGTTCTGTGGGCTTTCTTGTGGTGTCCTTGACCTCTCTGGCTCCTACACTCCTTCCTCCTCCTCTACCATAGGATTCCCCAAGCTCCACCTAATATTTGGCTATGGGTCTCTGCATCTGTTTCCATCAGTTGCTGGATGAAGTCTCTAGTTTTTGTAAGGCAAAAGACACTATCATAGGACAAAATGGCAGCCTACAGAATGGGAAAAGATCTTCACCAACCCCATGTCCAACTGAGGGGAAATTTCCAAAATATATAAAGAACTCAAGAAACCAAATAGGCTAGTTAATAAAATGCTATACAGATCTAAACAGGGAATTCTCAACTCAGGAATCTTAGATGGCCTAAAAGCACTTAAATGAATGTTCAGCATCCTTAGTCATCAGGGAAATGCAAATTAAAATGACTCTGAGATTCCATCTTGTACCTGTCAGAATGGCTAAGATCAAAAACAAAAGTGACAGCTTATGCTGGTGAGGATGTGGAGCAAGGAGAACACTTCTCCATTGCTGGTGGGAGTGCAGACGTGTACAGCCACTTTGGAAATCAATATGGGAATGAATCTATCTCAAGACCCAGCTATACCACTCCTGGGCATATACCCAAAGGGCATTCCATTCTACCACAAGGACACTTGCTGAACTGTGCTCATTGTAGCTTTATTCATAATAGCTGGAAACTGGAAACAACCTAGATGTCCTTCAGCTGAAGAGTGGAGAAAGAAAATGTGGTACATTTACACAATTGGAGTATTAGTCAGCTGTTAAAAAATAGCATCCTGAGATTTGCAGGCAAATGGATGGAACTAGAAAATTAATCTTCCTTAGTGAGGCAGCCCAGACTTAGAAAGGCAAATATTGTACTCACTCAAAAGTGGATATTAGCTGTAAAGAACAGCCATGCTACAGTTCATAGATCCAAAGAAGCTTGGCTGCTTTTATTAGCAGGCAAGTTGTGACCCACAATCTTCTGCACTTAGGCATTTACATTTAACTTCAGATCACCTCATGCAAAACTTATCCCCAAGAGAGCGTTCCTGTGTGCACCACTGATGAGCCAAGGCTCTTGTAGTTCTTCATAGCTTTCACGCCTTTAGATTGTAGGCATTCTTCTGCAACTAGGCCTGGCTACAGAGATATGTTTTGGAGAACAATGGCTGAACAGAGAATAGATGCAGTTGCGAAAGTGTTCTGGCAAAGGGAGGAAGCAAACTGAGGACAGAGGACCTGGGCACATGGGGCTCAAACACTTTTTGTCTGAGTGGCCTCATTGGCTGGGTCAGGGTGGACATTTGGAATGCCAGGTGAGACACAGGTTCTGTCCTGTTATATATGGATAGATCTTGGAGTGAGCTGCACTGGTGTGGTGGCAAGTGCAGGACTGGGTGGGAGCAAAGGCAGGAGTATCGGGTGAATGTTAATAAGGCAGCTACAGAAGGCAGAGGCTAGGAGAGCTGAGGCTCAGGCTTTGCTGTGTGTGGGTAGAGCACAGGAATCAGCATCCATTGGTCTATGGACTTGAATTGGAGCCAGTTCTGTCCTTCTGAACCTCTGCTTCAATTGAAATGGCAATTATTTGTGGAGAAAGGAGAAGGTCACTTCACTCCACCCGTCTTTGAGGATCTATAGGTAGTTAATGATTGCTGATGGAGGGAGAGACATTTTCTTCAGCGGTGTAGTTCCTGATAAATTGCCTATGCTCCTATAAACACCCCTTTCCCCCACAATCTTGAAAGCAATCCTAGTGAAACTCACTTGGACACACACACACACACACACACACACACACACACACACACACCATATGAAAGAAGGATGAGGTCTAATTGGGAAGAGAAAGAGGATCAGTGGGAATAGGAGGGGACCAGAGAAGGTAGAAGGGGGTAAGTATGATTAAAATACATCATTTACGTAATTGATATATAGTAGCAAAGTCCATCATTTATAATTAATATATGCTAATTGAGAAAAGAAGGGTTGAAGAAATGGGTAAGCAGTTAAAAGCTTTTGCTGCTCTTGCAGAGGACCAGAGTTCAGTTCTCAGCTCTGGTATTGGAATGGCTCCCACCCACCTGTAACAACAGCTGTAGATCTGTTGCCTTCTTCTGTCTGGCCTCTGTGGGAATCAGCACCCATATGCATACACATAGACACACAGACACACAGACACACACACACACACACACACACACACACACACACACATATATACACATGCACACAGATACACACAGACACACACAGACAGATACACATGGACATGCACACACAGATATACATGGACACACACAGACACACAGACACACACACAGACACACACACTCACACACACTAACAAAAATCCCTTAAAAGGAAGGGAGATTATAATAGCCAATCTCCCCCTAGCTGGTCACAACACTGGAAATGCATACCACTTCAGTGCCTAGCAAGAGGCCAGGTCGGGGCAGTCTGAGGTCCGGCAGAGAGCACCACTGTGGTGCTTCTGTTGCTGTGGCAGCTTACTGTGTAGGTCAGCTTGGCTGGGTACTGCTTTGAAAGAAATGTTTGTCTCCCCAACGTCCCCATTCACACACTGAAACCTAGTCCTTCATGTCCCGGCATCAGGAATTGGTGCTGTAGGGGAGGTATTAAGGTCACTACTTATGATGGAGAAGCTGGAAAATAAGCCAAAGGCTCATACACGCCCAGTGTCATATCCACAGCTGCTGACAGACTAGTTCTAAAAACATATATTTTTTCAAGTTTTATTGTAAAATCCTCAGAAAAAGAGCATCGACAATGACCGTCCCTTATGATAATCTGTGAGTCTTTTTTTTTTTTCTTTTGCCAAGTGGTGCGGTAAATGCAGCATGTGTTCAATACAATGTCACACACCAAAAGAAACACAAACTTATTTCAAATGCCACATACAGTTACTGGGTTGGTACAAATCTCTACTAAAGTTGATGTATTAAAAATAATTTATATATATCTTATAAATAAGGAAAAATTCACATGTGTATTAATAATTACAGGTGGCCTTTTGAGAAATACCGATTACAGAAAATATATTTTGGAGTTTACACAACTGCTCAAAAGAACGTAACCTGCCTCAATGTAAAAGATCCAAGGGTTTTGTTTTTTTTTTTCTGAGGGGGGGGGAGAGGATGACTCTCTTGATGGTGTGTGGGGATCCACAACTTGAGGGTCATTTGGCAGCACAATAGCGTGAAACTGTGTGCGACCACTCCAGCAAAACTTCATGCCCAGTTTCACTTTGGGTCATTTGATTTTTACACAGCCTTCAGGAAGCAGAGCAGCATCACTGGGGAAAGTGGGGAGCCATGGAGGGAGGGCAGGGGAGGCAGGCAGGGAGGGTGTGAGTACAGGGCGCTACCATCGTGGGGCACAGTGGGCTGGGGCTGACCTCCTAGAGGTTTGTTTCTCTCCCATCCCTAGAGATGGCGTGCTAGACAATGGATAAGGAGTTAGACTTTAGAGAGCCCTGCATCTCTCAACCAGTCAAGGCTGGTTTCCCTTTCTTAGAAGGTGAACTTTGGAGAGCAACATGACATCGAGGCTTGGTGTAGGGGGTCAGTCCATACACAAGGCTTTGTGGGTTGTAGGCCGGGTTTTCTACAGTTGTTTAGGGTAGGGCCATGTTCCCTAGGCTATGAATGATTTTTTTGTTGGAACCCTAAAGCGGTAAGGCATCATGAGTGGAGGCCACATGATGCCGAGACAGTAGCAGGCAGATGCTCCTTGATTGGTGGGAGCTGTGGTGGGGGTTAAGCCGTGGGACATGGACTGTCACTGTTCATTAAGTTGAGCTTGGAAAGAAAGGTGTATAAGTATGACTTCGTATAAAATGCAAAAACATCCTAAATGCGCTGGTGCCTGCTAAAAAGCCTCACTACGGATTCTGGAAGTCCATTTCTTCTCTCCCTATACATCCCATAATTTCTCCCACTGTGTTTGGTTAAATGATACTTCCTCAAAGTGTAATTAGATACCCAGAGAGCTAAAGGAGACCGTGGAGGCCTAAGATGATGCTCGCTTATAATTTTTAGGCATCTGCTGGGGAGCTGACACCCAAGTCCATAGGCTCAGCCAAGACACATAGGTCCTCAAGCTAGAGCAGCAAGCAGGAAATATGTTGCCTTCCACCAGCCATGTGGCATCTTGTGGTCACACCCTGTGTGCCTTGCTCCTGTTGGGTCTTTTAAGTATTCCACTGAGCATCTCTGTGGTTGTGGAGTAAAATCCCAAGGAAGGCAGTTAGTGATGCTTTTGAAGAAAACCAGTTTGCCTCTGTGGTAGCCTGGTTGCAAATGGTAGCATCTGGTCTATAACTTCTCATTTGACGTCTCAAAGCAAGGAGCGTTGTGGGCAAAGGATGCATGAAGCTGGTGTCGTGTTGTTGCTCCTTGAAGGACGAGGGCCATCCTAGGGGATCTCATGAGCAGGGGCCTTGGGATTCAGGGAGGGAACCAGGAAGAGTGAGCGGAAACGGGAGCAGACAGAGGTCGGAGCGTGTGAGCTGCCTAGCGTGAGACGGTGTTGAAATGAAACGTCACCAGCTCTGTCACTGTTGGACAAAGGTCCGTCTTTCTAACCACTCTGAAGGTGGTTTCGGCTTCTAACTCTGTAGAAATGAGAGGTTGGGTCTGGGCTGATTCTGGACAACAAGGTGCGGTCCCAGTGGGTTCTAGTCACACATGGAGTGGGACTCGGGGTGCGGCTGGCGGAGGACTTCTGAGTCCGTGCTACAGTAGGTCTTCCGTCGCCTTTGGCCTCCTGGAGTGGCATTCTGGGGGTGCTGGGTGCCTGGGAGGAAGATGTGAGGTAGATTGGCGGGTGTGCAGAGGGGAGGGGCAGTGGCGACAGTTCTCCGGGAGGCTTGCTTCTGGAAGGGAGGGAGGGAGGGAGGGTCGGAGATGGTTCAGCATCAGTGGTACTCGGATGGAACACATGAAACAGAAATGAAGCAACTACACTTTAGCCCGTGGTACAAAAATATATCCAGAGCGAATCTGTTTCACATCTCAGTTCTGAGATCTCCCTTAGTTCACAGGTTATTGGTCAATAGACAAACAAGAAGATGCGGCTGTACAAAGCCAACTCCTGGCTGCTTAGCTGAACAAAGATTCGGAAGTTCCCATGCCTCTTGGCAGCAAGCTGCTGCTCTTGGCTTTGTTTGGGGTCGGAGCTGCCTTCCTGGGGTGTGTCCTTTCAGTTGAGAGCCCTTTCCTCAACAGAGGAGCAGGTGGAGGGGGAGATAGCTCAGTGTGGGGCCGCATATGCAGCAGAGGGACTGAACTTCTCTACATCAAAGAACCTGCAGCTCCGAATCAGTATTTGATCCCAGCCATGACTTCAGGCCTTTCCCAGTCTCCTCCTGGGATCCAGGAAGGCAGCAGGATATTTGTGTGGTTTGGGGACTGAAGAGATCCTGTTAGCATATTGGGGGGTGCCTACCCTCTGGTCTGTTTAGACAGGAGGGTCACAGACTCAGAGGCAGGAAGTCTCTCTTCCATGCACTCATGGGTGGCTGGGTAGGATGTTAAGAAAGAGGACTTTGGGGCAGAAGGAAAACCAGTAGCTACAGATAACAGAGAATTTGTGTTTGTTTTCTGGAAAGAAAAGAATGGCTGGGTGTTCATGATGTCAGTTGACTGTTAAGAATTACAGATGGGGTTTATAGAAATAGCTTTCCTGGTGATTTTGTTGGTTAAACCAATCCTTCCTGGGTAAACTGTTAGCTGTTGATCTTCGTGTTCCTCAGAACAACCCATCGGGCTGGGCTTGTGGCAGGAGACTCACTTGTGTCGCCATCTTCCACCATTGGGATTTAAACTCTACTCATGAGTCTCTTTGGGCCCACCGTGAAGAGAGGGGAAAGCCAGGCAAGGTTTCTCTGCAGTCCTCTGCCTTCCTCTACAGGAAGCCACGCCACTTTTATGACTGTGCCCTGGGCTGAGCTACTAACATCGAAGTAGGCTTCAGATTTGTGATTTCTCGCTTTAACTAGGTCCTGTACGCAGGTCACTGGACATACAGTGGCTATCTCCGGCAATTTTACCAGAGGAATAGAAAAATGTGTGGGTGCCTTCCAGGTATATGCAGAGAGAGGGGGGGAGGGAGAGAGAGGGGGGAGGGGGAGAGGGAGAGAGACAGAGGGAGAGACAGAGAGAATCAGAGAGACAGAGAAACAGTGGCCAAGTAATACCCCTGCTTTCATCCAGTCTGATGGAACAGATTGGCCTTTGATTCTGGAATCCTGAATCCAAAGAGGTTAGGTACTCTGGCCTTGGTGGGATATGTGTGTGTGTGTGTGTGTGTGTGTGTGTGTGTGTGTGTGTGGTGATGCTTTGCCTCTGAGGCTCAGGGATTCTTCTGCTAGAGGCAGGCACTGTTCTTTCAAAAGGAGACAATTACAAACATTGGAAGGTTTTAATGAAAACACAGGACTCTGGGGAGTCCTACCAAGATACCGAGGCAGATAAGATACGTCACCATCCACCCCAGGTGTGAAGATGGCCATTAGGCCTCTGAGGTCAGTCAGCATCTTCAACCTCTATGTGTCTTGTCAGATAAGATACGTCACCATCCACCCCAGGTGTGAAGATGACCATTAGGCCTCTGAGGTCAGTCAGTATCTTCAACCTCTATGTGTCTTGTCAGATAAGATACGTCACCATCCACCCCAGGTGTGAAGATGACCATTAGGCCTCTGAGGTCAGTCAGCATCTTCAACCTCTATGTGTCTTGTCGTTACCCAAGACTGAAACGTGATAGCACATATACAGACAACTACTGGGGACTGTAAGGGAGAGTTGTTTAGCGGACCGAGAGACAGGAGATGTGGGGCAGGCTGGATTAGTGGCAGTAAACTGGAACAGGCAATTGAGTACTCACACAGGAAGCAGGAATGAAGGACAGACTGTGTTTTCAAAGTCACGGCCATTGTTGATGAAGTGGCTAAGGTAGCTGAAGGGTGGGGGTGGACCCACTGTCTTAATGCTGTAGGGTTTGCAGAATGATTATTCAAGCTAGAAAGCAGGTATATTTTGACCACTGACAGGGGAGAGGACGGGAGTGTTTGGGGAGACCTGGGTAGGGGTTCTCCTTCTCGCTGAGAGACTGGGACACAGGTGGTCCCTGTAGAGCTGGCTGGGTTGTGCCTCTTCCTGATGGCTTGAGAGCCTACTGAAGGCAGGAAGAGGAGGGACTGGCACGGCCCTTTGTAGGTTCTGCAAGTTGGAGAGTGTGTAGCTTATAGTATGGGAATGAGAACACTCAGGGATCAGGGCTCTCTTGAAGTGTGGTGACAGTGGCTGAGGCATTAGTGCCAACTGCTTGTGCAGAAACACAGCCTTAGGACTCTGGATGGATGGCACTCATGGCTTCTAGATATTGGCACTGAGCCCAGAGGCTGCCTATCCCTTGCCAGGCAAGCCTGGTCTGCCCTGGGTCTGGACTTCTGCTGGTATGTTAGGTTTCCTTAATGCCTTTCTATGGTGAAAACCAGGTACACAGGCTCAGCTTGGTCTCTTGGGGTCCCCGCATAGATTTTTACCATGGTATGGGCTGTACATGTAGACAGTGGCGTAGAGAGCCACTGTTTTTTGGATATCATTTTGTTTTCTGCACATGTAAGATTGGAACCCTTTCCCTTCAGAGACTTGGCCTAAGGATGGGAATAATTTATCAGGACCCTGGAGAGCATCTATCTGCCTCCTAGCATCTGAGATTATTAAAAAAAAAATTAGTTTTAATCAAAAAATTCCAAAATAAAGAGAGTGATTTCCCCATCCCCCAAGGTGCAGTAAGTCTCAGAGGCTCTCCCTCATGGATGAAGCATTCAGATGGGAAAGCAAGCAAACAACATCTGTAATGGCGCAAGTGAGGTTCCCGGCAGGGTAGGTTAGCTTACTGAGAGGGACAGCCTGCTGCTCAGGCCACGCCTCCAGGGCACAGACTGGCTGGGGCTGGTAGGTTATGATGAAGGCAACTGACAGAAGTGTCAGCCTGGGCAGCAGGATCCCTCCGTTCTGTGGTGTCCCCAGGCAACACGATGTGCAACGGGGCACGGAGATGATTTTCCTGCACACAGCAGCGTGTGTTCTTGTCATAGCTCACGGTATTAAATCATACTTCTGGATGAAAACTGCCCAATCTTGGTTGCAGCAAATACCTTATACTAGGGAACTTGCACGGAGATCAGTGTTGAACCACAAAGCGAAGTACAGGGTTTGGCTTGTTTTTTTGTTTGTTTGTTTTTTGTTTGTTTGTATTTTTGTTTTTTTGTTTTTTGTTTTGTCTGTGAAAATGTACAGTGCGCCTGGCTGGGGCCGCAGTGTCAGGACGAGAGTGGTTCTTTACCGGACCCTTTCATACCTCCCCGACCCACACCACTGTGGTCGCACCCTTTATGCCTGAAACCTCGCACCTCAGGGCGTTTTGTCTCCCATTGACCAGGAACAGTGACTCTTGAGCTGGGGTGAGGAGGTACTGTCCAAAGAGCCCGCTGTCTCTCAGGACTCTGCGGGGTCCACCCCAGGGTGGGGCTGGCCCTCTGGGTGGCTCCTTTAAGTTCTTCAGCCTGCCCATCTTCCCAGTGGACAGCTCCAGGAACAGCAGGTCTGGCTCCTTGTCGAGAGTGGCATAGGCGTTGTACTGACTACCTTCTGTGAAGGAATGCTGGAATGCCAAGTCGGAGATGCCTGGGTTTATTTTTAGGTCGTATAGTGTCTGGATTTCCCCCCGCACTGTGACCTCCTGCACGTGCAGCCAGGGGCCCCTGTTGGAGACACTGACGATGAAGCGTCCGTCAGGGGACACGTGGGGGGTGCCTGTGATATCACTGTTGAGGCCTAGCACTGAGTCTGTGACACTGTCAATGAGCAGCTGTAGGCCGGTGGAGGTAGGGGTGTCCTGTTGACACTGCACGAAGAAGTAGCCGCCGAGGTGGGTGTGTGCCATGGCCTGAGGCATGCAGCCGTAGTGACGTAGGCTGATTGTCTTCAGTGCCATCAGAGTCTCCAGGTCAACTTTGTGGACAGCGGGGTCAGTCTTGTTGAAGATGAAGCCAAACCTGGGAGGAGAATGATGGGGGGTGGTGAGAGAGGCCACTGCGAGGGGTGAGACATCTGCCATTTGTTTTAAATGATGGCTTCCCAAACCTTCAGTCATGTAGCCGTCTATTAATAAGATCTATCATTCTGCAGGGGACGCTTCCAGAAGTCACTTAGCTACACGCGTCATAACAGTTGAGGTTAAACGTTCGTGGATTTGCATGTTTGCAAAAGCCATTCTATCTTCAGAAGTTGGGAGAGGGGAAGGCCCTTAATGCATCTCTCTGGGGCGGTGTGTGTGTGTGTGTGTGTGCCTTTGGATGGCTTCCCTAGCTCATGTTAGCTGGTGTGGGGATCTAGGCTTTCGGGGTGGGTATGGAGAAAAAGACTGAAATAGGCCTCCCGTGCCCTACTGTCTGTCATAAGGATGCAATCTTGTAAATCAGCCCGTTCTTGGGCTGACTGGCAAGTCAGAATTGGAAGACATAGATGCAGCCAAAGAGGATAGAATTTCTATGTGCAGCCTTGATGTCGGGAGGGAGGGAGGGGGTGGGGACTGGGGGGCGGGGAGGAATGCACAGTGTGATCTCCCCTCTGCCATCTATAATGTGGGCAATGGGCAACTTCTGCCTCAGAAGTCACGTGGCCTGGTGGTGCTCTGATGCCCTTTGGCTACAGAGCCTAGGACAAGCTTGTCTCTCTGAGTGTCAGGGACTTCCAAGAGATCTCTGTTCCCAGGGCAGTTGGGAAGACTGGATCTGATACTCTGTTGCAGACAACCTGCAAATTTGGAAAGGTCTGATTCCAGGTGGGACTTCCCCAGAGATCCTGCGCCCAAAAGCCTTGCTCATAGAGGCCTTCAGTGTCGAATGCACCTGAAGGATAGGAGGCATCTCTGTGTCTATAATTTCCTCCTGAACAAAAAGAAAAAACACTGGCATCTCCAGAGCAGGCAAAATGCTCTAGGCAAACTGAAATTTCGTAGGAATTTCTTCGTCTCCCTCTTTTGCCACAAGAGTTTTCCTTGAACTTGAATTCTCGGTGAGTCTCCGTAGGTCTCGGACTCGGACGTGGTGAGGTCGTAGGACCATCCCCGAGTAAGGTCGAGGCTCCGAGACGTCTCTTCTCCAAGAATCCTCGGATAACAAGAGAACCCCAGGGACCGTGAAGCATGCAAAAACGAACCATTTCTTCCTGGAGACAGTACCTGATGTCAGTTCACAGAGGCATACATAGTGAGATCTCTGGGGTCTTAGTGACACAACAGGGGAAGTTTGCAGAGCCTGTGGGTCCTCTATGAAATGAGGAAGGAAGGGGAGTGGCCAGTCTCTATCTGGGTCTGCTGAGTGGTTTTCTATTCAAAGGCAGAGCAGGAAGTACTGGGAGGGCAAGGGAGGACCTGGTGCAGACCTGGGCATGACTGACTGCCCAGGCAGACTAGGGCTAAGCATGGCCTGCAGAGGCGTGGTGGACCAATTACCTGATATGGTTGATGATGAGATTTGTTGGCGGTATAAAGAAATTGTCCACTCCTGCAAATGGTGTTCGGATGAGGTGCTGGCCTTGGCCGGTGCTGGCTTCTGTGATCACCTGTAACATAGAGAGGGGTTCTTGTGTGTGTGTGTGTGGGGGGGGTGCTTTTCAGGAAGGGGTTGGAGATCTGGACATGCACGTGTTCAGCTGTAGACCCCACCGACAGGCTGCTGGGGAAGATAGATGGTAGGTAAGCCCTAGTCTCAGGGAGAGGACAGGAGCCAGGTGAGGGCTGCTTGGGAACATGGAGATCAGGCATCTGTTCTTCCTGGATGAGGGAGTGGTGGGACTGGAGAGACGGCCCAGACTGTCCACCTCCTCCTCCATCAGACCCGGCAGTGGGCTTTCTGTCAGCTTCCAGGAGGGTGGGGTGAGGACCTAGGGAATGGCGCTGGGCTTTCCTAGTATGGTAACATGTTTGGAGACAGCTCCTTCCCAACAATAGACCTCGAGTCTATTGCTCAATCTCAGAGAAAGAGTGAGAGTGTTTTGGACAAAGGCCTGTTGTGCTCGGAATTTAACATATTTATTTAGTGTTCTTGTGTGTGTGTTTGTGTGGGGCAAGCGCATGTGTGTGCATGGCTGTGTATATGCTAGTGGAGGCCAGAGGTCAACCTTGGGCATCATTTCTCATGTTCCCATCTACTTTGTGTGTTTGAGCCAAGGTCTCTCGGTGACCTGTCACTCATCAAGTAGGCTAAGCTGGCTGGCCACAAGCTCCCAGGACCTGCCAGTCTCTGCCTTCTCAGCACTGCGATTCCAAGTGTGCATCACCATGCCTGGCTTTAGTTTTTTAAAATGTGGGCTCTGGGGATTGAACTCAGGTCCCCATGCTTGTATGATGAGCACGCTGAGCCGCCTTCCTAATCTGGAATTTATTTTCATTAATGCTAGGTACCTTAGCATGAAGTTTCTGGGGATTTCTGTCCTATGTTGCTCTTGAAATGTAGAGACTTCCAGGATTGGTGAGAGAAAGCAGGCATCCTACAGGGTTGTCACTAACGCCATAATAGCATCTTATAGTGTAACTCTAGCTATGCCAAAGGGACTTGCTCCCTAATGAGAAGATGTTGGTCCCAGTCTCTGCACACACTGGAGCCTGGCTACCTCTATTTCCCCGCAGGTAATGCTGCCGTGCAGACTTGGCAGAAAGCAAATGGGCCCATGGCCTGGCCTGTGTCCCTGTTATGTTGACTCAGACAGATCTATGTGGTAGGAGAGGTTAGATAAGATGAGTCAAAACTGGGGGCCTTGTGTGAAGCCACTTGGCTAAGGGCTAACCTAGGCCCTGTCTTCTGTATGTGCTCACTGGTCTTGTAGGTTCTAGGCCACTGCCCAGAAAGAGGCAGATCTATAGTGCAGTGTGGCTCACAGGCAATTTTAGCTCAAGGGCACTAGGGACAGGAAGCAGACCCTCAACTCTCAGCTAGTAAGAGGAAACATTTTTTACGCTCATGTTGCAGCCATGGCAGTAGCAGAAAGGACCCAGGTCTCTGCAGTCCCACAGCAGCCTACAGGACAAGGGCAGTCTCTGATGGGGCCTGCTGAGAACACAGCTTGCAGCACAGAGCATTTTTGCCTTTTAGGAAAGGGACTGCCTTCTGGCTTTCACTTTCATGACAAAACAAACAGCAGCTGGCTTGCCTGTGCAGGCAGGACTGAGGCTGGCATCCTCCATGCTAGCCTTGGGGGGTAGGGGAACGTCAACAGGCAAGATGCTGGAGCAGAGGGATACATGCTGTGATTTCTACTCTCTGAGTGGTTTTGAGGTTGCACGGAGTGTATTTTCCTGTGATTTTTCCATTTAACAAATGGCAGGATGATGCTTTCCTGACAAGCCCATGGGAGAACAAGCTCATAGAACTGGACATTAAGAAAATACACGGATTAGAAATGGGATCTTAGAGAGACTCTGGGAAACGAGGCTGAGAATTCCAAGGCAGCGAGCAGTCGCTGCTTGATGCCAGGCTTGTCATTTCAGCTTATAATAGAGATGGAAAATTACACGCTGTCACCGGTCAGTGTCACTTGCGCTTCGTCACCTTGGCACTCTGTATTCAGAGGTTGGTTCATCAGACATAGCACCATGAGCCAGTGACCCCATGTAGCAGGTCAACTTTATTTTTTTTGGAGCCCTGAAGTTCTTCTTGCCCCGGTCTTGTGTCCTAGCATATAGCCGAGCCTACAGATGCTACAAAGATAATTCTGAAGACTCCTGGTTCTGTGGGCTCAGCTCAGGAAAGATACAGTGATGTCACTATAGTACTAGGTGCTACCTGGATGGAGAAGGGAGAACAAGAATGCCGGGCATCTCTTACATGAGTGGACAATGCCCACCGAGAAGTAGCATTTGGAGGGTCAGGCTAGATAGAGGTGACAGAATGCTGGGCCTGGGGTAAGGACATGGCAGAATTGGTGATGCCTTATGGTCAACACTGGTTGCTGAGGAGAGTACGGGAGTGAGCTTCATGCATGGGTTCATCTCCACATAGCCAGGGCAAAATGTAACCAATCCCGAATAACCAGTATTCAGAAGGAATGGCAGGATGCTTTGAATGCTTTACAAATATTAACAGCATGCTCTTTGACCCACACTTGAAGTCTCTTTCATTGCCTGTGTTTTGGATATGAGGTACAGGGGTCTCACTATATAATCGAGGTTGGCCTTGAACTCCCAATCTTTCTGTCTCAGTATCCAGAGTTGCTGTCATAAGTGTGTGTATATGTGTGTGTTGCTAGAAGAGGACACTGTGTGTGTGTGTTGCTAGAAGAGGGCACCAAGTCTCTCAGAGTTCAGATTGTGGGTGGTTGTGAGTCCCCCTGAAGATACTGGGAACCAAACTCAAGTCCTCTATAACAGTGGCAAGGACTCTCCAGGACTCAGCTTACCTTCTGATTATCAGATATTACAGCCGAGCACATCTAATTTTACAAAACCTTTGACATTTTCCTTAGATTAATTGTATATATATTTTTTGTATTTATATGCATGTAAAAGAATTCTACCAGCTGAAATGTTTCTTATATTAAGTCCAGCTCCTTGTCTGTGTTGATGGATTTTTCTCATGTGTTATTTTCTTTCCCTGATATGTACAATCTAGGCCCATCTTTGATCAAGCTATATTATATTTAATCACTGCTTTATGCATTTAGTTACATTGTTGGGCACACAGCTATTCATCATCATGAAAGTCTCTCCTGCTGTCCATAGCTTTTCAACTGGAAGGCACCTCACCCGGCACTCACATTTCCTCTCTCGAGCATTCCTTTGATCAACTGTTAGCACTGTTTCAAGCCTCAAGGTCTCTCCTTTTATTTCTTTCGCTATATTTCTTTCATGTCCTTTCTCCCCTCTTTTTGGTAATGCATACTGAATTTAGGCCCCACATGTAGGAAAGAGTTCCAGCAGGGAGTTAGATTCTAGTCCCTTTAACTCATAAATGAACGCATGTGCGAATGCGGGCCAGAGGATAACCTTGGGTGTTGTCCCACCCACCCTTATTTAAATTTTAAACATTAAAATATATTTTAGATATTTATTTTATGCGCTGTGAGTGTTTGCCTGCTTGTATAAATGTGCATCATGTGCATGCCTGGTGTCTGCAGAGGTCAAAAGAGAATGTCAGATCTCCCGGAACTGGACTTAAGGATTGTTGTGAGCTGCCATGTGGGTGTTGGATACCAGATCTGGGTCTTCTGCAAGGGCAGCCAGTGCTCTTTACCACTGAATCTTCCTTTAGCTCTACAGTCATCTTTATTTGTTTTTGAGACTATCTTAAATGGACCTGGAATTTGCTATGTAGACTGGGTTGGCTGGTTACAGAGTTCAGGAATCCTCCTGTTTCAGCCTCCTCAGAGACCCCAGACACAGCTTTAAAAAGGTGTGTGTGTGTGTGTTTGAAGGAGTGAATATGAGGGTCAGAGGTCAACTTTTGGGGGTCAGTTTCTATCCTTCCACTGTGAGTCCTAGGGATGGGACTTAGTGGTTGGGCTTGTATGACAAATGTCTTTTCTCACTTAGTCATCTTGCTGGCCCCACATCCATTTCTTTCCCCTTTAGGGGGTCAGGACCCAATGTTTGTAACACAAGCACTTTACAAGCTATCTCTTTGCCCCACTCCTTGTTCTTTTTTGAGGTGAGGACTAAGTTGCCCAGGCTGGCTTTGAACTCACTTTACTGTTCAGGCAGGCCTTGAGCTCATGACCCTCTCTCTTTTACTTTCAGAGTAGCTATGATTATAGGTCAGTATCACTAGGCTTGGCTTTATATTTCTTAAAAACAAATTATTTCTAATGGTTTTCTTTTTAAATCCTACAGAACCACTCTGTGTGTGTGTGTGTGTGTGTGTGTGTGTGTGTGTATGTATGTATGAATGTATGCATGAATGACCAGGTCTCTCTCATGTAGTTCAGGCTAGCCTCAAATTTACAGTGGGGCCAAAGATGACCTTGGACTTTTGCTCTTCCTGCCTCTACTGCCCAAGTTCTGAGACCAGCCATGCACTACTCTGTATACTTTTCTGTGGTGCTGGAGATGGAATCCAGGGCTTTATGCATGCCACATGGCTGCTCACACTGTCTGTAACTCCACTTCTGGGGGAGCCCAACAACATCACACAGACATACATGTAGATAAAACAGCAATGCACATACAAAGGAGATATTTGGAGAAATGGGATATTCACACCCCAACACTTTCTCCACTCTTCTTTCCCCGTGTGGGGGCCAGAGGACAACTTTGTGGAGTCAGTTCTCTCCTTCCATGTTTATCCAGCTTCTGGGGATTTGAACCCCGGGCATTTAGGCTTGTGTGGCAAGGATTCTTACTCTCTAAGCCTTCTCTCCAGACATAGATCTCTTTGAATCTATATGGTTATAGTTTTTAACTCAGCAATTATCTTCAACATTTGTTTGATTCTTATTCTTCTTCTTCTTCTTCTTCTTCTTCTTCTTCTTCTTCTTCTTCTTCTTCTTCTTCTTCTTCTTCTTCTTCTCCTTCTCCTTCTCCTCCTCCTCCTCCTCCTCCTCCTCCTCCTCCTCCTCCTCCTCCTTCTCCTTCTCCTTCTCCTTCTTCTTCCTTTTTTTTTTAGATAGCCTATGTTACCCTGGTTGTCCTGGAATGGACATCCCCCTGCCTCAGCTCCTGAGTGCTGGGATTACAGGTGAGTAGTACCATGCCTAGCACATTTAATGTTTGCTTCTATTCCAATTGTGAACTTTCTCAGAATGTTCCATATCCCCAGCTCTTCATAGGATATCCCTTTGGGAAGATTTTCTTTTTCTTTCAGGTTGCTTCTTAAAAATGCATTTTTCTTTTCTAAATCACTGTGGTTTTTAAACTGGAAAGCCAGTCGTGCTCATGTGCTCCATGTGGATGCTGGGAATTAAACCCAGGCCTTCTGGAAGAACAACCTATGCTCTTAACTGCGGAGCCAGCTCTCCAGCTTCTTCCTTTTTTTTTTTTTTTTTTTTTTATAAAGACAAGGATATGCTAGCGATGTGACTGTCAGTAGTGTGTTTACCTGGCATGCATAAAGCCCTGAAATCCATCCCCAGCACCACAGAAAATCATACTCGGTGGTGCATGCTTTGTAGTTGAAATAAGACCAAATTTCTGGTAGCCCCTCTCTGAATTTCATTCTTAGAAGCATCCTCAGGAGATATGTCTGTGTTATGCTTTGGATGTGCAGTATCCCAATCCACAGGTGATGCACCGTTGGAGGAAGTGGGTTGCTGGAGGAAGGGAGGGCCTTGAAGCACGAAGCCTGACCTTGTTTCTGGTACCCTGGCTGCATCCTATTTCCTATTCCCAGGAGAAGTCAGCAGGTAGCTGCCCCTTCCCTCAACCTCACTTAGGAGGTACCTGCTGAGGGGTCTTGTGGGCTGTGATGGTCTACCCTCAAGGCTGAGATTCAAAGGGTGTTTGGCTACAGAGGAAACTGAATAATACAGCCCCCCACCACGTGCGCACCCCAGCTCTCTAAGCTCATTTTCTGTTCTAACTGGTCTTTATTTTGGCTCTGAGGTCCTTTGATAAGCTCTTTTGCTTGACTGTCAGCTTTACCCGACCTGGGCCTGTTGTTTCCCCTTGGGCTCAGCAATGGCTGGGAGGAGAAGGCCAAGTTGTCTCCATTTACTTCTGATGGTTCTAAGAGATCATTCAGCCCTAGGGGCCCACATCATTCATTTGCATGGAAAGAGTTAACTCCTCCCTTCTATCCACATGGTTCTGTGCATTGCTTTTCAGGAGAACCAGAGGAGACAATCTTGTGACCTTTTTTTCCCATAGGGCTTAGTGGATCCCTGGGGAGAGAGACAGGGCTAGGCACACCCAATGACAGGTAGCTTCTCTAGCTAGAGTAGGGAGGATTCCCACAGATCAGCAGAGCCCAGCCTCTTCTCAGGAGGCTTTTTAGAGCCATGCAGACTGGGGCCAGGGCCTTGGGCAGATCACTTAACTGTCTGTGACCCTGCACTCTGTGACACTAAGCCTAAATGCTTTCTCTGTGCTTTCCAGCATGTGGGCTGCTGCTTCTGTTCATTGGTTAGAATGATGGTTTTAATAGAGTGTGTTTCCACCACACTCATGTTGACGCATGACTCATATAACTGCAGTGTTAGAGTGTTGAGAGCTGGTTGGACCTTCTTGAGCTCCATCCATGAATTTCTATTCTCCTGAAGGGATTGATTATAGGATGGGTGAGTTCTCACAAGAATGGATTGTTATAAGGGGGACCTCACGCCCTTTTCTTCTCACTTGCTGGCACATGTGCCCCTTCCACATACATCTGCTTCCCCTTTCTATGTGTCCACCATGAGGGGATGCAGCACCCCTGTCTATGGTCTCCCACTAGAAGCTGACCAGATAGAGCCACTTGGTCTTAGATACAGCCATGAGAGAAAACAGATCTTTTCCCTTTTAAATCACACAGCTTCAGGTAGTTTGTTATAGCAATAGAAAACAAATGGAAAGAGCCCACATTCATGACCTTTAACACTATTCTTTAGATGATTTGTTCATTACAAGAAGAAGAAAATCTTATCTTCCTTTTCACCATCTGGACTCCAGAGGTTCATCCTGTTTGGCCCCAAGAGTTATCAACTTTGGAGAATCTGGTATGGTGGGGCTAGGGAGGGACTAAGTTGTCAGGAAATTAGAATTTGACCATTTTACATTGTTCTCAGTTGTATTCCTAATTGAAGATACCATGTGAATTGCCTAATGGGTGTATTGCTTGGAAGCTAATTTTAGTTTTCTTCTGTTGCTGTGATAAAACACTGACTTAAAGCAACTTAGGGGAGGAAAGGATTTATTCAGCTCACATTTCCAAGTCACAGTCCATCCTTGAAGAAGTCAGGGCCAAAACCCAAGCATGAACTTTGGAGGTCACTACTTGCTGGCTTGGGTATAGGTTCAAGCTTAGCTAGCTTTCTTACACAGCCCAGAACTGTTTGTATAGGGGATGGTGCCTCTCATAGTTGGCTGAATCCTCCTACTTCAATTAACAATCAAGACTACATATCCAACGACATGCCTATGGGCCAATCTGCTCTAGACAAGCTTTTCAACTGAGAGTTTATTCTTAGATTACAGAAAAAAATTTACTAATACTGTTTCCTGCTTTTGTTTCAAGAAACAGTTTGGATAGATGGCCACCCAGGGAAGCATGAGATAATTACTTTATAGCAACAGAATCCTATACAGACTGAGTATCAGCTTTAACATACTCAACCTACCTGTAGGCTTGGTTGGGACTTGTGCATGTCTCCCCAGCTCAGGACCCACACTTGGTCATGTGACTTGTCATAGGACAGCTTAGCTGGCAGAGGGTCTACACCTATGGACTTGAAGAAAAACAGTGACAAGTTGATCATTGCTGAGGTTACGTCACATCAAGATGATCTGGACTTTTGTGTATGTGGTCATCTTACAAGTGGAGTCAGGAAGTTGGCTTTGAGCCCTAGCCAACAATCCTGATTACCAAAATTTCTCATGGCTTTTGTCCTCAGAGGGCAAAAGGACACAGTGAGTTGTCTCTCTGAAGCACTTACTTTCTTGTTTATATTTTACCTAAAGTATTCTAGGCCTAACTTGGGCAAAGAATAAACATAGAGGTTTTATGAACTCTACTCAAGAACCAGCTCCAGGGGTCTCTTTTCATTCTTCCTAGAAATCTTGGGTGCCTCTTGGACCCTCAGCATCTACTTGGCTTCTGGTAAAGTTGGTACTTCTACCCTGAGGTAGATTTTGCTACGCACCTCTTACCTTTGTTCTACTCGTTGTCACACACCCATCAGTTGAGGTCCTTGGGCTTGGACTACAGCATCAGCAGGTGCACACTCAGGCTACAGTATCAGCAGGCACACACTCAAGCTACAGCATCAGTAGGCACACACTCAAGCTACAGCATCAGCAGGCGCACACTCAGGCTACAGCATCAGCAGGCACACACCCAGGCTAGAGCATCAGTAGGCACACACTCAGGCTACAGTATCAGCAGGCACACACTCAGGCTACAGCATCAGTAGGCACACACTCAGGCTACAGCATCAGCAGGCACACACCCAGGCTAGAGCATCAGCAGGCGCACACTCACTTTCTGAATTGAAGCATCTGAGAGTCTGCTACCTACCAAGTCTATAACTTCTCCAAGGTCTTACCACAAGAATGCCGTATCCTCCTTTTTATAGTGTAGATTTTTGTTTCAATTAAAAATTCTATGTATGTTGTATGTGAGTGCAGGTGTGTAGGAGGACAGACAAAAGGGCTTCTTCTAGATTCCCCTGCAGTTGGACCTGTGGGTGGTGGGAACCAAGCTCGGCTCCGATTCAGAAGCAGCAAGCACTCTTACTGCTCAGCCATCTCTCCAGCCCCACAGGGTAGTTTTATGTTACAAAACTGTTCCTTGATGATCGTGCTCCTGGCCTATGAACCCCCAGATTCCCTCATAACCCCCACTCTCAGTGAAGATGCTTACACAGGCTCTCCGCCTTCACTGCCATCTCTCTGTCCACCAAGTTTGATGCCTTCAAATCCATATGGATAAGCCCTGTCTTAGTGTTGTGATGAGACACCCTGGCCAAAGCATCTTGGAGAGGAAAGGGTTTATTTAGTTTATGCTCCCACATCACTGTTCATCATTGGAGGAAGTCAGGATAGGGACTCAAGCAGGGTTGGAACCGGGAGGCAGGAGCTGATGCAGAGGCCATGGAGGAGTACTTCTTACTGGCTTGCTCTCTTTGGCTTGCTCAGCCTGTCTTCTTATAGAACCCAGGACCACTCAGCTCTGGGGTGGCCCCACCAATAATGGGCTGGGCTCTTCCCTATTGATCACCAATTAAGAAAATGCCTTCCATGCTTGCCTACAGGCCATTTTATGGGATATTTTCTCAGCTGAGGTTCCTGCCTCTCAGATGACATAAAACTATCCATCACGTATGCCCAAAGCCCCACTTTCTCCATGGGTTCAATGTCTTTCCTGCACTCCCTTGATCACCATAACTTATACCTCATAAACATAATTTCTGCAGTTTCTTTCTAGTCAGGGAGGAAAAAAAAAAAAGCTCTCTCTGTCCACATTGGGCCAAACTTTGCTAGTCAACTCTCTATGGAGCCGCCACCCTCATTCTTTCATCTTCCATGACTGTGGTGAGGAGTCCTAGACCCCCCTCAAAAGTTCAGTGGTCACTTCATGACCCTCCTCTTAGAATTATAGGACTTTAGATGGTCACCATTCTCTTTCAGAATGGAGTACTCCATTTGACTTTCTTGTTTCTCCACATCCTTCTTCACTTCTTCCTGACAAGAGTTGGCACGTCCCAGAGCTTCTCCATTGGCCTCATCTATAGCCTTTCCCTGGTACTGAATTCTAATAACCCGTGGAGGACCTCACCTTAAAGTGCAGAACTGAACTTGTAATTTTGCTCACTCAACACCCTGCTGGAATGCTTTCCTTCTTCCTTCCCCACTCTAATTAAAGTCTCCCTTTGCTTTCTGGTTCTCATTGATAGCTCCCACCCACTGAAGTCCCAAAGAGAGGCCCTAATTACTTTTCAAGAACGATGTAGATGTAACCTCCGGTAGGCTGGTGTGTCTGCCCACTTCCTGGCTACTGCTTTCACTATGGTGGTGGTTAGTGTTTGCTTATGCGGGAGCTACCTTCCATAGACTGAAAAGGCAAACCAGAGAGAAAGCATTCTGAGCACCAACAGTTGTCTCTCTCTGTTCTGACAGTGGATTCAGTATGACCAGCCCCTTCACATTGGAGGCTCTTGGGGCTGTGGTGGACAGGGACCCTCAAACTTCTAGTCAAAACAAACCCTTCTCTCTTCAGTTGCTTCTGGTCAGGTATTTGGTCATAGCAATAAGACAAGGAACTAATACCAAATTACCAACGGTTTTGGCACCTGGCACTGCCATGCTCCAAATGGAGTTTTCTATCCCACGGTGAAGCTACCGCCTGAGGATGTCAGTTTCTTAATCTTTATAAAGCTCCTTCTCCCCTGTCCCCCCTTTCGAACATGTCCCTCTTATCTGCCCTCTTCACTGCAAAATTTCCTTGGCATTTAGACAATAGCTATTGTCTTTCCTTACTACATAATCCCTTTTTGTGAGATTTCATGCTCCTACTCAGTGCTGTGAAGGAGGGAGCTGAAAAGCTGAGCCAAAAAGTCGATTAAATGCAGAAAGGGATTTTCCATAGTCTCACTGTGCTGAGGCACTGAAGTCTGTCAGGAGAAAGAGCCTGAGCAAAAGCCTGAGGATTAGGGGGTGGACAGAGCAGACTCGGCCTTCGGCCTGCGAGAGATTTTAAAGTGATCAACTTGCTACTCCTGCCTAGCAGAGGAAAGGGCAAATCTTTCTGAAGGGTGACAGTTATTTTATAGACTTTACAACTTAAAAAATATGTAGAATGTTTGGATTAAAATAAACACTAGGCATTTCAAGAGGCAGATATCTTTTTTTTTTTTTTAACTATTCAAAATCATACTAGGAAGGGCCACAAGAAGACAATTAAAAATTTATATGAAGTTGGGAATTAGAAAATGAATTATCTGATGATGATGATGGTGGTGGTGACGATGATGATCATAATCAGGTAAGCCCATATTAGACGTAGGATTAGTAAAACTGAAGGACACATTGCAGGATACACAGAATTGAAACAGGAGGAGACTGTGATATAACGGAAAGGCAAAAAATTTTAAAGATGGGGTTGGAGGTTGGTGTGAGGGTAGGGATAGGTGGTCTTAAGGAAGAGAATTGGGCACCAGGAAGCAGCGTATTTAAAGACATAATTGCTGAGAATTTTCCTTTCTAATAAATGTTCAGTACACAAACTCAAGAGCCTCTGGAAACCTTACATTGCAGTTAAAATGCTAAACAAAGAGGAATGCAGAGGAGGAGGCAGGGAAGATACAGTTGGCCTAGCAACAAAGCAAGAAGATGGAATCTTACAATGCTGAAGGAAAGCAACTGTCATCTAGAGTTATTCAGAAATAAAGAGTGAATATTTTCACTTCCAACAAAACCAAGATCTGTTTCCAGCAACACTAAAAGAGCTAGTAAAAAAATGACCTCATTCCAGAACTTCAGAGGCTGAGGCAGGAGGATTGTGAGTTCAAGGCTAGCCTGGCTTATGGAGTGAGATGTGGTCAAAACAACTACTATATACCTCAGTTTTAAAGAGGACTAGAAGGGTAAATATATGGGTAAATATCAGTTATTGCCCAGATATAAATATTAATTAATTTTGTATATTACTATAATAATACAAAAGGCAAGAATAAGGTTAAAGGAGTTAGTGATTATTGAAGAAATGAAGTATGATGGCTAGTGTTGAACTTCAGATTTGACATAAGTTAGAATCATTAGGGAGATGGGCAGCTGGGCTTATCTATGTTGGATTATCTTGACTGCATTAATTGAGGTGGGAAGTCCTGCCCACTGTTGGTAGCACCAATCTCTAGGCAGGGGATTCTGGACTGTTTAAGAGTGGAGAAAATAAGCTAAGCACTAGGTGTATTTACTAATTCATTGCTCTCTGCTATCAATGTAATGTGACTGGCTGTTTTGTACTTGATTTCCTTGCAACAATGGATCTAGAATCACAACCTTTCTCCTATAAGTACTTTTGTCAGAGTATTTTTTTTTTAACATAGTAGCAAGAAAGGAAGCCAAGATAGAAGTTAACAATTTACATGTGCTAGTACCAGTATAAAGATGTGTGTTGTAGTTATTAAGATGATAATAACACAAATACATCTTCAATAAATAACGGAGAAAAAGAGAACACAAGTATTTCTTGAAGCTAAAAGGAAACAAAAATGAGAAAAAAAAACCAACATAAACAAGCTAAATAAAAGTAAAGTTGTAGAAACACTTGACTATATCAATTATATTAAATATAAATGGACCAAATATTTTAAGAGACTAATTAAACTACATAAAACTTAAATGTTATGAAAGAACATCTTAAATATAAGGAATAGGAAGGTTGAAAAGTAAAGGGGTGGACGACTGTGGTATGAGAATGCTAATTAAAATATGATTTAGCTATACTAGCATTATTAAAAAACAGGTTCACAGCATTATCAGACATAAAAAGGGATATTTTATAAGAAAAAAGAATATTTCTTCTAGGAAGGGACTATAATTCTAAGGTTAAAATGATAGAACTTTGAGAGGTAGATAACTCCACAGCAGAGTGGATTTTAAAACACACCCCAGCAGCTGATAGACAAAACATACAAAACAAATCGCCTAAGAAAGGAGATCTGAACAGCACAATGAATCAAGCTGACATAACTGACACATATTAAATAGCGCATCTAATACTAGAGTACATGTTCTCGTAAAGTAAACACAGAACATTTATCAAAGTTGATCATGAGTTCGGTTTTNGGTGGGGGAATATTCTTTTGGCTTCTGCCGGTGTTCCCACCCATATGCACTGGAGCTCACTGACTCTGATGACTCACGGGAGGAGTGTGGGAACAGTTGTTACCATTAGCATTTGCATACATAATCTGGGGTAACATGTCTTTGAAAACATTCCTTTGGTACCCCCTTCTTCATGTCTATACTCGTAGTTTTGCATTGAAACCCATCTATACAGGTGCCTATATCCCTACCACATACTTTCTTTTCTGTCATTCTGACTTGAGTTCCCTTCCCCAGGGTGGCCTTGTTTGTTGTCATCCTAGCGGTTGTAACTAAGGTGGTCTACAATGTGGTAAGATGAAATCCAGGGGCCAGTTCTCAAGATGGCCTAACACTGAGAGCACCTCTTGAGACTATCTCTGCCTTTTGGAATACCATCTGTCCAGGTTTTCTTCCTACCTCTCAGCCTGCTCCTCCTCAGATGTCTTTCTTGGCTGTCTGTCTCTCTGCTTCTCGATCTTTAGATGTGGGACAGCCTCAGGCCTCCATTCTTTCCTTCTTGTTTATCTGTATACCCTGGGGTATCTCAGCCAGTTTTTTAGATTTAATCAGGCCTGAGGGTGACGACATTCAAGCAGACAGCTCTAGCCTCATCTTTCCTTTGACTTCAGACCTGTTTACTTGACGTGCCTACCTAAATACCTGACAGCATTTCAAATTGAATCTCCTTTCTATCTGTGCTATGCTCTACACTCAGCCTTGAAATGAAGCATCTTTAATTCTTGCTTCCTTGATTTCATTTGCGGTCAAATTATCCTCTGCCTTTCACTTACAAGAATATTTGTGTCTACAGCCAGGGTCCACCTTGATCTTCTAAGATCTTCTGACTTGAAAAATCCTTAGCCATACCTACACTGTCCCTTTTGCTATATAAGGTAACATTCAGTTTTCTGGCATAGAATGTCTTTGGGGCCATAATTTTTTAAAAAAAGATTTATTCATTATTATATCTAAGTACACTGTAGCTGTCTTCAGATGCACCAGAAGAGAGCATCAGATCTCATTAAGGATGGTTGTGAGCCACCATGTGGTTGCTGAGATTTAATTTAACCTGTCATTGATTATAGACGATATAACTATTCTATGCTCAAGCTAACCAAGAAGTGAGCCATGTGCTTCCTTTCTTTTCCTCTCAAACCTTACATTCAACCTGCCAGAAAGAGACTTAGGAGGGCTGGAGGGATGGCTCAGTGGTTAAGAGTGCCTGCTGCTTTTCCCGAAGACCAAAGCTAGGCTCCTAGTACCTGTGTCAGGTGGCTCACGACTGCCCGTAAGTCCAGCTACCTGGGATCTGATGCTCACGTGCACATACACGTGACTAAAGATAAACAAATCCGCTAATTTCTCATCACGGTCCTCTGAAGCTGCCCCTATTTTGTGCCTGAGACAAGCTCCATCGTCTCCCTGCCCTATCTTCCTTGCGATTTTTAAGGCAGCAGCTGTGTTAATCTGTGCTCAGAAATCTGTTGGTGGCTTTCTCTTTCACCTTGATTTCATTCTACAGCCTCACTGGCCTCCAAGGCCCTCCGGGGGCCAGCTTCTGTTTATCCCTAAGCTCACTGACTCCACCTCTTCCCCTCATCACTACATGCTGCTTCCACCCTCGCTGTCTTAGGAGGCATTCAGATCTCAGCTTCTGTTCAGCTCCAGAGGGAGAGTCAATTTCAAGCAGTCTTAGAGCTCCTTGGGCACATTAACCCTGGCTTTCCACAGCTCTCGCTCCTTACAGTGCCCGGAAACTGCACTGTGTTCTGCCTCCCTGACTAGAGTCTGTGCTGTGGCCTCTGGTGCATTCATTCATGGCTGGTTTTTGGACATGTATAATGTGCTGGGCACACGATAATATATATATGATAGGCAGTTGCATAGAAGTCTCTCCTTTGGCTAAGCTCTTCTTATAGGAGTTGGGGAGTGTGCACAAAGCAGGCATCGCCCTAGGATTTCAAGTCTTTCCCACATCTTCCAAGAGCTATTACCTGTAAGACCTTCTGGGCTTGAACGTCGACCACGAGGACTCTGTTCAGTGCTGGCTGGGCTACGTAGATGTACCGGTTCCTGACATTGACTGCAGATGCCCATTGGCATGGCTGGGTAGCATCTCCTTCCACGTGAGGACAGATTTCTTCCTGTAAGGAGACAGCCAGCCATGTATCTGTTCTCCTACCCTACTCAAACGTCCCTGGGCTCTCTAGCCATCGACCATCTTGGATCCCCTTTTTTTTCTTGTCTCAAACTTCTTGGGATTCATACATACAACAGCGGGCAGACCCTGCCACACCACGAATTTCTCACTTGACCTTTGTCTTCCTCACCAAAGTCAACACTCTCTTACCATGTTTTCAGTTTGTAGACCTTTCTGTATGGAATAGCCCTGGGCTCATTCCTGGATTTCTTCTCTAACGTCTATTTCCTTGTTGACCTCACTGAAACCTATGGCTTTAGGTACCATCTGCATACTCGCTACTCCCAAATTCCTATGTGTTCATAGGTGTGCAAATTTGCACATGCCTGTGGAGGCCATATCATTCATCCAGTGCTGTCAGCCTTATTATTTTTTATTACTATTTTCAAGACAGAAGTTTTGTAGGGCAGTAGGCTATACATAGACAGGCTGGTATTCAGTTGAGCTGAGGTCTGAAACCCAGTGAAACCCGGTAGTGATAATTCACCTACATGGGATGGATGGTGTTCCCTCATGTCTTCTGGACCCCTGGCTCCTGTTGAAGTTAACATCTCTACAGCCTCCACAAGAGAAGTGTGTGGCTTTTAGTCATGTAGACAATGTTCCAAGCTTCTGACCTTCAGGCTAAACTCCTCCTAGTTACTTAGCAACAACAAGATAACAAGCCCACTATAAGAGGGGCTGTTTGGCCCCTCCTCACTCTCTTAAACTTTTACTTTCCTTACTCTCTCCCTCTTACTCTCTCCCTCTTACTCTAGCCTTTCTTCTCTCTTTCTCCTTTCCCCCTTTCTCGCCTCTTGACCATGGCCGGTCTCTCTCTGTTTCTACCTTTTCTCTTTCCCTCTGCCTTTCTATAATAAAGCTCTAAAATCATAGACTGTCTCTGTTCATCAAGGCCTGCTGTGCTTGGATGATGGGATAGGCTTTTTCCTAATGAGCTGCTTCTAACCTCCTGATGGAAGGCCTTCCTGTGCTCCAGCCATGGACTGGACTTAGGACTCTCGCCTGTGTGGGAACCTCCCTCCCTCTGTCCCCTTCTCGTATCTCTGGGGTCAAGGGTGTTGCCCAGGGCCCCTATTAATGGGGGCTGCCTCTTGTCCACACCCCCCCCCTCCCGCCGTGTGGGGTCAGTGACTTCACACAGCCAGATGCCCATCCAGGGCCGAGTGGAAAGCGTCCTGCAGTCCTCCCGTGTCTGCCTGCCCAGAGCACAGGAACTCTGGCAGGAAGCAGGCACTCTCTCCCTTCCCCCTCTTTCCCCTATACTCACAGCCTCACAAGGTTTTTAGTGGCCTAGAGTTCACCATAGAGGTTAGGCTAGCTGGCCAATAAATGCCAGAGTTTGCCTGCCTCTGTTACCCTAGGTTGGAATTACATACATATGCCTAAAAAAAAAATTTGCTTGCATGTTTGTATGTATATACCACATGTGTGCCTGATGCAGGTAGGGGGCATCTGATCACCCGGAACTAGAGTTTCTGATGGCTGTGAACCACCATGTGGGTGTTGGGAATTGAACCTGGGTTTCCTGCAAGAGCAACACGTGCTCTTAATCACTGAGCCATCTTCAGCCGTGGCCCCCTTTCAATGTGGGTTCAAGGATTTCTAACTCCAGCCCTCATGCTTGCAAGGACAGCAAGCTACCAAGCGTCTATCTGTAGTTAAGCGCCTAGTGTGCACTCCACTCTTAGATGCTGTCTCCTGCACCTTAAACTTGTATATCCAAAATCAACTTTTAGTTCTTTTTCTCCAATCTCCCTCATTCTATACCAAACTAGGAGCTCACTGCTTTCCTCTCCCCACACCCCCTCCTTCTGGTCCTTTTTATTTTATGTTTTTAAAGA
The DNA here is from genome assembly GCA_902729485.2 of Mus minutoides. NCBI lineage: Eukaryota > Metazoa > Chordata > Mammalia > Rodentia > Muridae > Mus > Mus minutoides. The sequence goes on along the minus strand of LR749644.1, from coordinate 145,123 downwards.
TAGGAACATTGTTTTCTGTGTCTTCTGTGATGCGTATTCTCTTGGATTTCCTCGTTACCCTGTCCTAACCCTGTCCTCTGGTTTCTCTTAGTCAGCCTGCCCCTGAGTGGTTAACAGCTCAGGCCTCTGTTGGATGTCTGTCCACTGCAGTCAGTAGCCATGCTCCTGTCCATTCCTCAGCTTTTGACAACACTAACAACCAGATGGTGCCCAGATCTCTGTCTTCAGCTCAGAAACATCCCTACAGCCCCTGTTTGGTTCTTTCAGAGGTGCCTCAAACTCTATCATCCAGGATGGGCCATGTGCTCTGCCTCCCATGACTGGACTCTTTCTCTCTATTGTCTTTGCTACTTGGCATCACAAGATGCTATGAAGTCCTGGCAAGCAGGACCATGACCCTATGCCTAACAGGGTCAGAGAGCAACTGTTCGGGGACAGCAGCCTGAGAGGACCTCAGAGAACAGAGTAGGAACCCAGGGGAATGGGAGTAGGGAGGGTGCCCTGAGCCTTCCCCCAGTGGTTATCTCCTCTGCTGCCCACTCCTGCCACCTGTCAGTTGATACTTGGCTTTATGTATCATTTGTAGCAGTATCTCTGGGCATTCATTCATGTATGTCCATGCCTAAGGGTCACAAGAACACCTGTCTAGGGGCTGCCTGTTTACCTTGCAGTCTCTATTACTTGACTATGAAGTTCTAGAGGCCAGGAACCCAGTGTCCCCTGGTGTAGCAGGAATGGAGGGGCAACCTTTATGTAAATGCCAGGGGCTACATTAGCTACAAAGGCATCTCCTGCAGGAGGACCTGATTGAGGACTGCCTGAGAGACCAAGGATTGCTGGCACAGACAATGCCAGCCAATTGGGAACTGCTGTTTAGAAGAGATGCTTTCTTGGGACTAATGGGGTGTGGGTAGAGGATATTAAAGGAGCTTGCAGTAGTGTTCAGATGGGACTTGCTTCGATGTTTCTGACCTGCTCCTGGAGTCTGTGTCATTGATTCTACACTACCTCACCTCCAACCCGCAAGAGCAGGTAGGGTTGAGTAGTCTGGGGCACAGGCAGCACCCTGGCCCTCACAGCTGCTGGATGGAGTATGGAGAGCTAGAATTCTCTGCCTCATGCTCCTTCCTTAGACTAGAACCTCACCCTCATGTGAACAGAACTGAAGAAACCCAGACTTAAACACACACACACACACACACACACACACACACACACACACACACACACGGAGCATGACCTATAGATCTGGACCATGCGCAATAGAGAAGCTGTCTCAGCCACAGAAACTCACATAACTCATGAAGATCTTCTCTGTAGGTTTCAAGCGTCTTTGGACCTCACAGTCCACAGGGTGGACGACAACTATGCCATCGTCGGCGAAGACATAGAACATGTTTCCCACGCTGAGGCCTGGGGGGGGGGTGAACACAGCACAGTCATGAGCTTCTTGTGTGGTGGGGGCACACGAGGCACAGCAGCATAGTGAAGGTATGATGTACTTTCCTAGTGGGGAGGGGTAGACAGTTCCCAAGGTCTGGAACCAACATAACCTATCACCAGCTCTGCAGTACCCTCTATCTCCTGCTCAGGCAAAGGGGTTCCTGCTGCTGGAACCCAGTCCATCAAAGACGCCTGGGTTGGAGGGAACACATAGCACTGCTCTCAATGGCCAATCCTAGTTATCCCTTGGAGACTCATACGGGGCGACTGTATACATATGCCTCAGTGCAGCACCCCTCAGTGTCTGAGGCACCATGCCAAAACATCTCTGTCATGAACAATCCACCTTACAAACCTTGGGCTGAAACAGCCACTCTGGGCAAAGCCTCCCTGGGCTTCTTTGAAAGCCAATCACCAGAAAAGCCAACACAAGATTGACATCTTAATGGAGCCCACACAGGGTTTGTAGATGCAGCTATGTTTCCAGCTGAGTGCAGCTCAGTCAGTATGGGAAAGTAAGAGTCAACTCTCATTCAACACAGCCAACCTCACAGGAGATGCAGCCTTCTGATCTGCCCTCTAGAAGGCTCTGTTGAAATCTAGCTTCTACTACTGGGCTCCAAAGGGCTCCCAGCTTCCCTTGCTGCTGTGGTCTGGTCTCATCTCTCTCCTATTAAGATTGGAGAGTAGCCTGGGGCCTGTGGTCCCTTCCTCTCGGCTTCTGTGTTCCCGCCTCTCTAGGACCTGAATATCAGCAGAGAAGGGCAAAACATTTAACTGCTGAGGTGAGATGGGGTTTGTTCAGTGAGTGCGTCATCATTTACTCTGAAAGCAGCACCCACCAGCCCTATAGTCTAAGGTGGCTTCAGTGTGCCTTTGGTCTCTACAGTACACAGCAGCCCCAGTAGACTTGTGTTCCCTTAGGAGTCTCTGCTATATAAACATGAGTCCCTCTGCAGTACAATAACAACATGCCTAACAGCATATCACTGCTTAAAACACACAGAAGACGAGCTTTGCAGTCGAGGCACCCAAGCTGGGGAGCAGAGACTGCACTAAGGGTTACAGCCAACAACCCTGCTATGGGCCTCTGTCCCTCACATGTGCTGTGTTCAGGCGACTAAGCTGGGTCTGTGCATGAGCATGCCACATGAGTTTGACTGTGAGTCCCCTCTCCCCTTGATGCATAGGCTCTGCAAAGCTGGTGGCTCAGGGAAGCTCGGGGAAGTGAGAACACATGTAACTACAGGCATGACACAGGACAGCCACACTCAGTACCTTCTTCCCGCCACAAGATGTTTGCCACTGTGGCAGCCGAGAATCAGGAGAGCAGCAATATGACACCCAGGAGAGAAAGAGAAAAGGACACCGTCAAACCTTCATTGCTGTGATTCATTCCATTAAGGAACATTCTAGAATCCACTTGTCACCTGACGAATCTGGATCACTCATTGACCCAGCCACAATACCAGTCCATAGTGCAGGACCCATGTGGATACTTCAGATCTCAGAAAGCTTTTTCTTTCTAAATGAATCTTTAAAATGGAGTCCTAGGATTCCAGCAGCCTCCCCGATTCTGTGGGCAATGATGAATGAGCAGCCTCTCTCCCTGATTTCCTCTCTTCCAGGAAAGCTGATTTTTAGTTAAGACTCTCCAAGGAAGAACATTCTCTCATTCAATGATCAAAGCTTGGAGTCTGACTGAGGGGGAGGGACTGACTGGCACCTATGCTATGACCGCTACCTGCAGGACCACCTGGGGAGGCAGTGGATACAAGGGATAGGATGCTTAGCCCACGAGGTGGGTGATAATTCCCAGAGGAGAGGCCGCTCTATTCCCAGTTGTATTTTCATTTGGTAGCTCCCCATACCACAGAGAGTACTAAACTCCATTCATGCTTTTTTCCACATATACACACATACCATGAATACAAAAGAATAATTATAATATGCTGTGGTGAAAAAGTTATTTAAGGGGCTAGAGACATGTCCTACCAGTTAAGAGCATATGCTGCTCCTCTAGAGGATCAGAGTTCAATTCCCAGCATCCCACAACGGCTGCTCATAACCACCTGCAACTCCAGCTTCAAGAGATCTGATCCTCTCTTCTGGCCTGTGTGTGTGAACCAGCACACACAGGTACACATTAAAAAAAAATCTTAGTTACTTAAGACTTGTAAAAGGTTCATTTCTGGAATTTCAGATCAAAGGAAGTATAACTACATAGAGGGGATTGCAGTCTGCATCTGTGAGCTTCTAGGATACCTGGAGCATGTGGTGGCACAAAGGCTTTTGTGACTGAGTTTCCAGTCATATATCACGTAGGAGGCAGGAGCAGAGCTGGGGTATTTGGGCTTGTAGTCCTGGCCTCTGTGTCCTGAGCAGAGACTTCTATTGTCTATGTTCCCAGAGCTTTGTAGGTTGCTTGAAAAGGTCATCATCTGTACCTAGCTTTGTGTACAGAGGAAATAGATTTATCCCAGCCTTTAGAGGCTCCCAGTTGGTAACTGTGACCCTGGATAGTTAGTGCATTCCCCTTGTCCCCCTTACACTGCTGTACAGCTCAGCGAGGAGTTCAGAGACAATGGGGTACTCACATGTCTTCCTGGCAGAGTCCTCAATGAAGAGTGAGGAGATATCTTCATCCACACCCACTTCATTCTTGGCAATGCAGGTATACGCCCCAGTGTCTTCATAGCGAACACTGCCGATGTGGAGTTCGCTTCCATTGGCTGTAGAGGGGAGAGTGCACAGGGTGGCACTTTCAGGGAGAAACACCCTTTCACGTGCCCTTCCTACCATCCTCTCAGGATCTCTGAAGAGCCTCGAGCTAAAAACATAGTCATTGAGTATGTCTGAAAGCAGCCCAACATTCTTGGGACTAGACCCAGGATAGCACTGCTGAAATAGAGGGTGACCTGGAACCTGGCCAATGGCCTCTCAGATGCCCATGAGACCTGTGTATGCCAGTCAACAGAGGATCCCTGTTTCCTCTTAAACATGCTAGACTCAGCCATGATCTTGCCTCTCATTTCCTGTCCTGGGATTCATGTGCAGTTCTTACCCAAGAGGGAGAGCTGTTTGGACATCTGGGTTGAGACATCCATGCCATTTTTCAGCCAAATGATTCTGGGCAGGGGGATGCCCTCAGCATGGCATCGAAGGCTGGCTGCCACCCCAGGTTCTTGTGCCTGGGTCTCTGGATAGACACGGATGACTGGTGGCACTGTGGGTGAGAATCAGTGTTGGTAAGAACAAATCCACACCTGCTCTTGGGCCTGTAGTCAACCCCTGAGACCCTCGATCCAGAGGGTGAACCTGAGAGGAGGCTCTGGAGGCCGCAGAACCAGTTTACAGTGATCATCTCTGACAACCCAAGCACCGAGGAAAAAGGCTATAAAATGAATTACTAGTAATAAACACAACCCGTGTCGTACCCTGTAATTCATGGCTTCCACCCTTGTTCTCAGTATGATCAGAAAGACATCCAAATATTTAACACTGTTCCACTGTGGGATGTAAAGAGAAACCAGCGGCTGGAATTAATCTCTGAATGAGTGAAATTCAGATGTATTATTCCTGTTATCGGAAAGCCATTGGACAGGGCCTTAATTTCTTTCAGGAAATGCTTCACGAAGCACTTATGGGCACTGACTGGCAGGGCTGCTAATTACATCACAGCTCTGGGGAAGCCCATCGATTTTCCAGTGGGTCATTTTTATTCCTTCACTCCCTAAGCTCTGGAACCTGCATGAAAGAAGGCTTGTCCTCCTTGACTGGGAAGCGACTCAGCTCTGGCCCCTGGTGGTTGAGTAACGGCTTGGGTATATGACCTGACCCACTGGCTAGATGACCACAGGTAGACAAGACTATGGCACGTTCTACAGGGCACTGCCCCTTACAAGAACAGGCCATAGGAAGGGACTCTTGGAGAAGTGGAGATTTTGGGGGGAATCTTCCCTCCTGTCCCTGGAAGTAAAAACACCATCATTTCTCACATTCATGAGGGCTTATGTTTATTAATACATTTTACTCTATATACTGTAAAACAGAATTTGAGAGTGTATGTAAACAAACAAGTTTTAAACAAATCACACTTTTTTTTTGGTTGGGGGGATGGATTCCTCTTGAAGTGGATAGCTATGTTTTCTTAGCACTATCTGGAGGTTCTTTTGTTCATTACAAGGAGGAGTCTGTGTAAGGGAGCACTCTGGTGGTTCATGCTCAGTGGACAGAGGACAAAGGAGAAACTCTAGAGTCATTAGGAACAGTGGATCTGCAGTTGCCATAGATACTCCTCCTCCTCCTCCTCTTCTTCTTTTTCTTCTTCTAGATGTATTTATTTTATTTCTATGGGTGCACTGTAGCTGTCTTCAGAAACCCCAGAAGAGGGTACCAAATCACATTATTGATGGCTGTGAGCCACCATGTGATTGCTGGGAATTGAACTCAGGACCAAAGTCAAAGGTGGCCAAAAAGAAATCATTTTTCTTATTAGACATTGAAAGAGCCTTTGAAAAAAGACCTAAGCTCCTTTTCTTGGCATGTGACTATGCAAGGCCCAGTAAATAGGAACAAAATGATATTTTCTTCCTACAATGAAGAGTATGTCCATAAAAAGAAGAATCAACACCATTCCTTTCAGGACAATGAAAAATGAGGAAATACAGGAAGCAGTGTTAACTCTGATGCTCCGGGGGTGTGGTCAAGGAAGGTAGGATATGAAGGTGTAGACATTAAAGGATAAAGCCATGTTTATCCCTGTGACCAATCACCCAGCAGAAACAACTGAAGGACTCACAGTTCGCCATGGTGGGGAAGGCATGGTGAATCGAGGGGCTCTCTCTCTGGTACAACTGAGGCTCTTCATACTGTGACCAACCAGGCAGCAGAGAACATGGCTGGTTGAAAGTAGTATTGACTTCAGAGCCTTACACATAGCGACCTATTTCCACTACTCAAGCCCCACCTCCTAAGGGCTCTCTAGTCTCCAAAATAACACCCCAAACTGAGGACCAAATTTCAAAACACTCATGGGGAACATTTTGAAATTAAAAATATTTAAATTCATATTCATTTTAATGTCCGTATGTGTCTGCTTGTTGGTATGTGTACTATGTGAACATAGTACCCTCACACACCAGAAGAGGGCGTCAGGTCCCCTTGGAATTAGAGTTACAGGAGGTTGTGAGCCACCTGCTGTGGGTTCTAGAACCTTGGTCCTTAGGCAAATACTCTTAACTGCTGAGCCATCATCTCTCCAGTCTCTCAGAGGGACATTCAAGATTGCAATCATATAATAGAGAACAGGGATGTTTTCCATAATTGCACTCCAGGCCACAAGCCAAAAAGGATGGTTAAGATCACATGACCATACCGAGCTAGTACCAAACATCCAAAATTAATAGCTTATTTATAGATCAGAATAGACCAGACAGACAACAGCCTGGACCCAAGTGATGAGAGCTGTAAAATCTTAGTGACAGCATAAGAAAGGTAATAATGAGAGGGGAGCCATTGATTAGGAAGATTTTCCATTGTCACAAACAAGATCTGACAAATTAATCCACAGACTCTGTCCAATTCCAATTAAAATGGATCCGTTGGGGCTTGACAAAAATAATGCTGAGTTTATCTAGAAAGGAGACAACAATTCAGTGCATGGCCAAGGGAACCGAGAACTGACATTGCTCCTTGTCATTTTGCTAAACCAAGATGTCACAGAGCAATTGTGATACTGAGTGAGGGGGAGGGGGCGAGGGGGCAAGGGGGGGCGAGGGCTCTTCTTCTCCAAGCCTAGCACCTGACTAAAGACCTTGATTGATTTTACAAGGTTCTGTCAATTCAATGTCAGGTAGCTGACCTCTGTGAAAGACCAGCCGGGTATCAGGCACGATGCACACAGCAGTAAGAGCCTTGGTCCCTTGGGTGGTGGAGCTTTCTGTGTGAGAAAGAAGACTGAAGGAGCTGTAGGTGCGATGGTCACTCCCAGGGGGAGCCCTGGGGAGCAGAGTCTTTACTTTCCTCTCCTCCTACAGGAGAGACGAAACCTCAAGGCGTCTGCGGTACCTGTTTATTGGTGCTAAGCTCATCCAGGGAACAGGACTGGCTCCCACAGTGGTCAGTACCAGCCCTGGAGACTGGCCTTTGTCTCTGCTCTCATCTCTGGCAGGCATGTGCTGTAGACTGAGTTTTCACACTTGAGCAAGTAACACCTATCTGCTCACGCACAATGCTCACCCCATTCCCAGCACCCACCTCCCAGGGCCTCTGTGCACTGCTCTGAGATGGGAGCTTTCTCAGGCCAATTCGGGACTGAATTTAAACTGAAATATGTGATAGTGTTCTAGAACAGAAAGACACCTGACTGAAAGTCAAGGCTGTAGGATGAGTCACTCAACAAAATACATGCCTGACCTCAAGGCACTAAAATCTCCATAGGTGGGAGTGAGGGTAGGATAGGACACACACACACACACACACACACACACACACACACACACACACACACAGCCTCTGCCCATCTGGAAGTCTCTTTAAAGACACAGCAACTCTCCTTGAGGGGAACCTAAAGAGGGGACATCTACTGTCCCCTCCTTTCCAGCTTGCATCAGACCTCTGAGTGAGGCCCACCAGGCTCTTCTCTTGTCCCCTGTAATGACATCATGTCAAGTTGTCCTGATTCCCCCCCCCCCCCCCCCCCGTGAAGCTCCTTTCCCTGTTTGTCACTCTCCCCTGGAGACCTGGCTTTCTCTTGAGGACACTGCTTCTCTTGCAGCTTCTTAGGGGCAGCCCCTTCCTCTTCAATCAATCAATCAATCAATCAATCTATCCATTCATTCATTCATTCATTCATCCATTCATTCAGTGCATGAACCAAAGGCTTCACACAGGCTCAGCAAGTGCTGTACCTTTGACCTATTGGTCTTTTTATTTTTTTTTTGCACAACAATGCTGGGCTTCAAGACTGCTGTCCTGTTTGCTCTGCTTAGCCCAAGCCCTGGATCCTGCCCTTCCTCTTCCAGGCTAACACCCTTTGCTCCTCACCTGCTTCTACTTCTAGGGACTTCCCTCCATTCAGATCATACAATCTGTTTGTTCTCTCCTAAAGAGAATAAAGTTCCTCTAAAGCACCCCTCTCCCCCAAACAGAGGCTGCTCTTCACCCTAGCTTCTTTCCCCACCCCAGCCCCCTTTCTCCTATGTCATCCCACACACAGTCTCCCCTAAGTCAGTTCTGGCCACATGGACCCAGCCATCCAGTGGAAACTGCTCTTCTCTGGGTCACAGTGGCTTCCACAGGCTAGCCTGACCTCAGCAGCCCTAATCATTGCCCTGGCCTGTCTGCACTGCACCATGCAGCTGAGTGATCTTTGTAGGAGCTGTGTCCGCTTGGCCTTGGGCATCCCTTCTCGTTCCCACTGGTCTCTCACCTGCTCTGCTGGCTTTCCTTCAGCTCTGGCTCTGAATGCAGGTCTCCACCCTCTGGTGGCCCAAACCCATCCACAGACTTGACATCTGTCTCCCGACTCATCTAAAATGCATCCCTCCAGCTCAGACCTTGCCCTTAGAGAGAACTTAGATGCCCATCTGCACCCTACTCCACAGGGTGTCTGTTGGTGGATACCACACATTGCTCGTGGCCGAGTGAGTTCATGATCTGTCTTCCCCCAACGGCTTCCTATTGTTTCAGTAAAGGGCAGACTTCCTTGCCAGAACATTTGGGGTCACCTTTGACGCCCCCCCCTTTTATAAACCCCTCTCTCTATCTTTCTCCTGCCATCCTATGTAAATCATGCACATTCACTCTGGTTCTCCTTATTCCTTCTGTTCTTTAAGAAACTTCTTCCTTAGCACTTTTGCCCACGGCCACGCCCCCACGCAGACGTGGCACGCCAAAGCATGCTGATTTGTTGAATGGCTGGCTGGGAGATATATAGTAAGTAAGGGGGTGGGGAAACGCGCATTTCTCAATAAATAGAGTACACGCCAGGAAGTTAAGAGGGCAACTCAGGGAAACTGAGGAGCTGGTGAAGCTGGGACGAGGGAGGGACACATGTAGCCAATGAGGCTCAGAGATTGGCTGGCCAGACTACAGTGCGCCTGCGTGTGGAATACAAACCACAGCTATGAGTTGCATTCGGGGTATTTGGGATCATGGGAACAGTAAATTGCCACGATCCTTCATGAGCCAATGGGTCAGTTCTCTGAGTCCTCCCAGAGTAGCTGGGGTAGAGTGGAGTGAGAGAGCACAGTGAGGTCATTTATCATCAGCTTTCGCACGTGTGTGTGTGTGTGTGTGTGTGTGTGTGTGTGTGTGTACACACACGCGTGCGCATGCCCTGTGTGCTATCCATTCTATCTGGAGTTGCAATATGGAAGGCAAAGCTTGGTACCAGGCAGCTTTGCCAAGGATACTGTCTTGCTCTAAAAATTCAGCATTTGCTGAGGATAAAACTAGCGTGAGGAATTAAAAAAAAAAATCACAGTTCAGTTGGGTGGGCATTCGGAAAAACCAAACAGTTCTCCTATGGGTGAGGGCCAGGCAAGCACCTGGCCTGCATCCACCCCGCCCTGATCCCTGCAGTCACAGCTTTGGCCATACCCAATGCCAGCTCTACCAGAACAGGCAGGTCCTGAGGAGAACCCTAGGCTGTGAAGCACCCACATGGGTCTTGTCAGAGCAAAACACAGATGCCAGCTTTCAGTAGCATGGTAAGGACACAACTGTCCTAGGTCATGCATATCTCAGCTCCTAGTTCCCATCCTTCATCTGCACACAAAAAAGATTATGAAACTAAGCTATCCCAGACAAAGATATTTTCATTTATATTTGTAAAATTTTATATTTCATTTATATTTGTAAAACCTTCATATGAAAACCTGCAGGGGCTGGGGAGATGGCTCAGTTGGTAGAGTGCCTTGTCTCACAAACACAAAGACCTGGATTCTAACCACAGAACCCACATTAAAAGGCAGGGTGTGGTGGTTCATGCTTGCAACCCCAGTAAGGCAGGAGGAGGAGAAAGGCAGATGGTCCCTGAGGTTCTCTGGATGGCCATCAATCCATCCACCCATCCACCCATCATTCCATCCATCCATCCATCCATCCACCCATCCATCCAGCCATCTAGCCATCCAAGGCTACTTGGTGAGCTCCAGGCTAGTGGGAGACTGTGTCTCAAAAACAGTAAGGTGGGTGTCTCCTCAGGAATGACCCTGAAGTTGACCTCTGGCCTCTACATGCAGGTGTACACACCCTTACCCACAAACCTACCCACGCTCCACTTGTGTCCATAACACCAAGGGCCGTTTTCTTTGGGGAAAGTCTCTCGTCGCCAAGGTTTAGGCGGCATAAACATGTTCTTAAGTAAGAAGTCACCAAAGTACCAAGCTGGAGTAATAAGCAGATTTGAAGATGATTATTGTGTTTTGGGGATGAATCACTACTTGTCTGAACTGTGGGGAGGTCGAAGGTATTTTTAATTTAATGGATTAATCATCGATGTCTAAAGTTCTCGCTCCTTCCCATGAAAGCAATGCAGGGACTTTGCAGGAAGTTATAAATCATGTCAGTTTGGGGGCCTCATCTCTGGAAGCCTGGGCTATAGGGAAGTTATACTAATAATTTGTGTGGAGTAGTATAGCTTTCTGGAAGGGTTCCTTTATGCAGCTAGGTTAGGCAGCCACAGAAGGTGCTGGTAGCCCAGTCTGTGTATGAGATCTCTGTTACCAAACAGCTTGAGAGCAGTGTGGCTCTAGTGGGAAGCAACCTGTATTTGGGTAGGGTAATTTTCTCTGGGACTCCATCTTTCCATCTGTATAACGAATGTACTGGAGGTCCTGCAAGCGGTTTCTAGCTTTGATCATTAATGTCTACTAACTATGTCTAAATGTGGCTTAAGATAAGTCCAAAGTCTCCTCCAAGTCTGCCTGTCCTGTATCATGTATATTTCCAAAGCAACGTACTGCCAGACCTGGAAGAGACCAAACCAGAACTCCAGCAGCACAGCTGTGAAGCTGTACCAAACTCCACCCTAGCTGCCCAGGGCCATCTTTTATACCCTCAACTGTGGGGGAGGGGGAAGGTGAAAATAACAGGCCAATGTGACTACCCATATCCTCTCCTTCCTCAGAAGACTCTTTAGCAAGTCAGAGAACCCTCTGAGAACCACCAGGACCCTCCTAGCCTTCTAGTGTCCTGCACAGGGATTCCCTTCTTCAGCACTGTCTTGGTTAGGGTTTTACTGCTCTGAACAGACACCATGACCAAGGCAACTCTTATAAAGGACAACATTTAATTGGGGCTGGCTTACAGGTTCAGAGGTTCAATCCATTATCATCAAGGTGGAAGCATGTCAGCATTCAGGCAAGCATGGTGCAGGAGGAGCTGAGAGTTCTACATCTTCATCTGAAAGCTGCTAGAAGGCTAGCTTCCAGGCAGTGAGGATGAGGGTCTTAAAGCCCACTCCCATAGTGACACACCTCCTCCAACAAGGCCACACCTCCAAATAGTGCCACTCCCTGGGCCAAACATATTTGAACCACTACACCCCACTCCCTGGCCACCATAGACTTGTTCAAACATATGAGTCTATAGGGGCCATATTTAAATATAGCATAATGCAAAATACATTTAGTTTAGCTTCGAAAGTTCCCATGGTCTACAGCAGTCTCAACAATGTTAAAAGTCCAAAGTTCAAAGTCTCTTCTGTGATTTATCTAATCACTTAACTGTAACTCTCAAAGCAAGACAGGAAACCAGCTGGGCAAACTCCAAACTCTGCATCTCAATGTCTGATGTCAAAGTGGTCTTCTGATTTCCAACTCCTTTTTCATCTTTGTTGACTGCAACAAACTTTTTTCCCCCAGGGCTGGTTTTATTTATTCCCTGTTAGCAGCTTTCCTCAGCAGGTATCCCATGGCTCTGGCATCTTTAACATCTTTGGCTCTCCAAGGCAACTTTAACATCACAGCTTCTTGTTTCAATGTCTGGAATCCACACCTGATCTTCTGGGCTCTTTCAAGGGCTTAGATGGCTTCTCCAGTTCTGCCCTCTGTAGTACTCTAGGCTCTGGTTAACTCCACTCCACTGCTGCAACTGTTCTTGGTGATCATCCCATGGTCATGGTACGGGCATCTCAAATACTCTGGGGTCTTCTGTTGCAACTAGACTTCACCAATAGGCTCTCATAGGCTCTCTTCATGGTGCCAAACCTCCACTCCTTTGTATGACCCCTTCAGGCCTGGCCATCAACTGCAACTGAGGTGGTACCTTCACCAATGGCCTTCCATGGCCTCTCACAGTGTCAAGCCTCAGCTGTTCTTCATGATTCCGTCATGCCTTCAAAACCAGTACCACCTGGGTGACTCTTACACATTTCCAAGTGCAGCTGCAGCATGAGGTACAACCTTGGCTATCTCTGGAACACAGCTTCTTTATGATCTCAGAAAACACTTCCCAGAAGGTATCACCTCAGTAATGCTGGTCTCCTTAATCTCTGATAATTTCTTAGCTCCAGCTAACCAGCACCAATTGTCCCAGTATTCTCAGATATTCTTGACTCTAAAGCCAGAGCCACATGGCTGAAGCTGCTTGCTGGGTCTGGAACACCCCCCCCCCCCTTTATTCTATTACCAGCTTTCTGTTTTCACTTCCCTCACTGCCTAAGCTTGGCTGTCCTGGAATTTGCTCTGTAGACTGATCTTGAACTCAGAGATTTACATGGCTCTGTCTCCTGAATGCTGGGATTAAAGGCATGTATTACCACAGCTGGACTTAAGCTTTTTTTCACCTAGAACACTCTCTATCCCAGGCTTGCATTGACCTCAGAGATCTGTTTGACTTTGTCTCTTGGGATTAAATGTGTGTACCACCATGTCTAAGCCTAAGCTTTTCATGATCACTGTTTCTCAATATCTGGATCAAAAGATCTGTATCTTTCATATCTGAATTGCAGTTCATTCCAGGTTAAACATCCAAGTGAAAACAATAACCAAGTAATAATAACACCCAATATGATATAACTGTTCCTTGTTCAATAACAAACACATAAACAATAAGCTTAGCTGGGTGGGATCTTGTCACAAAGTCACCACCCCCTTCATCTGTTTATCTCTTTGGACATAGGATTTAGCTCCACTTCACTTCCTGGCGTGCCTTTATTATTTGAACCATACATTTTATCTTTTTCCTTTCTAAGCTTGCTACAGTTGTTCAAAATGCTCTTCATGAGACTTAACCAGAGAACAGTCTTTGTGGGACTTTTTTGAGACTTCCTTTGTCAATGCAATTAATATAAATCTCTTTTCTTTAGCCTCAGGTAGACTCTTCAGACAAGGGCAAAAAGTAGCCACAGTATTCATCAAAATATAACAGGAACAGACTCTCAGCCACATATTAAAATTCTTCTCCTCTGAAACCTCTAGAGCCAGGCTTCCACAGTTCAAATCACCCTTAGCAACAAAGTCTTCCATATTCCTACTACAATAGTCCATTAAGCCCCCTAAAAGCATTCCACTGCTTCCAAATCTAAAGTCCCCAAATCCACATTCTTCTAAACAAAAGCATAGATAGGTATCACATCAATACCCCAGTCCCTGGTACCAACTTCTGTCTTGGTTAGGGTTTTACTGCTGTGAATAGACATTATGTCCTTATAAAGGACAACATTGAACTGGGACTGGCTTACAGGTCCAGAGGTTCAGTTGATTATCATCAAGGTGGGAGCATGGCAGCATCTAGGCAGATGTGGAGCTGGAGGTGCTGAGAGTTTTGTACATCTTCATCCAAAGGAAGCCAGAAGACTGGCTTCTAGGCAGCTAGGATGAGGATCTTAAAGCCCACGCCCACTGTGACACACCTACTCCAACAAGGCCACACCTCCTCCAGATAGTGCCATTCCCTGGGCCACACATATTCAAACCACCACAAACGCCAAGCCATAGCCCACAAAGATCTTTATCCCCTACTTCTGGAAGATTCCTTTAGTGACCCAGTACTCCTTCCTGGAAACTATGCAACATTAGGAGTCACTGAGCTCTCTGGGGAGCTGGGTGACACCTAGCTATGTGCACTAGGCTTGGAGACACAGGATAAAGTCTCCTGCCCTCTGTTCCCTCAGGCTGTGTAGTCCAGAGACCCACAACTGCCTAGATGCTGCCATGCTCCCTACATCCAGATTCTCGAAGGGCGGCATCATAGCACCCCAGTAGTCGTTGTCCCAGGGTATTCTCAAGTCTGTTTGTAGCTATCAACTGTGTGGTGTATGCAAGGTAAGGGCAAGTCACCCAAGTTCTCAGAGTCCCAGTATCCTTGTCTTGTAAGATAGGAATGGCACACAGTAGATATTCAGTAAATGTTCCCACTTTAATTATAGCTTTTAGCCCATCCTATCTTCCTTGTCTTTCCATATATATTCAACTTGGTTCCTTCCAAGTCTGACATAACTTTAATCTTTGTAGTATTTGAAAACTTCCTGCCTTTTTCTGGGGTCAGCAGGCCATTACCTTGTATCCCTTGCGGACAATGACTGGATCTATTTTAGCACAGGTGATCCCATGACTAGCCCAGGAGTCATCCAGGAGGCCATACAATGAAGTAGGAAGTGAATCATGAAGTGCCCAGCTCCCAGCATATTCTTCCAACTGTATCAATGGCCCTTCCTTTGGCTAGGAGAGAACTCTCAAATCTCTCAACAATTAGGGCATGGTTCTGTGGACCATCAAGGTAAAGAGAACAAGCTGAAGATGCCCAGCCTCCCCAGAGGGCTTGCTGCTCCCCCTGAATCCTTGAGGTCAGTGAAGGTGAATCTCAGGGTGTCATCATTCTTGACACCTCATTCACTCTCTGTTGGGAGATGTCCCAAACACCTGCTGTCACTGAGGATTTGGGGTCAGAGTTGAAAACACCTCACTCTTCCCTGATGCCCCAGTGCCTGCTCCAGGCCCGCTGGGTAACAGCTGGGCTTCATGGGACAAGGCTAATTGCCCTGATGGTCCAGGATAGGAAAATGGGGCTTGTTTTGATGGTGGGTGGGGCCAGGCTGAGATGGCCAGCAGTGTGTAATAGAGGTATACTTTAACTCCAGAACTGTCACAGTCAGTTATGTGGCCTCAGGCAAGTGGCAGGCTGTCTGCTTGAGAATCTATGTACAGTGCTTATTTCATGTCCAGATACAAATATATCAGGCTCATAGACTCTGGCTTGGAAAACTGCTTGGTGGGGGTGGTGGTAGTGAGGAGGGGTTAGTTCTTCCCAGCTTTCAAGATGGCTGGCAACACCGGAACCTGAGTGAGTTTGAAGGATCCTTCCAAACCTGCCAATCTTCACTGACAGCCTGAGAGGAGGAGGTTCAAGGCGCCCTGTGGGAGAAGGGCTGCCGAAAGGAGTAATGCCTCTTAGATGCACAGCGACGTGGTGTCATGTCACCTGTAAGAGCACTGGCGGCTTGGACGCAGGTTCTGCAATCCCTAGATCCCAGATCGCAGGGATCATGCTGCCTGCAGGCCACGCAGGCTCCACACTTCACAGTGGCCACTGGGGCCTCAGAGAAGCCCAGGGTAACTTGGCTGTGTGACTCGTCCCCTAGTTCCCTCCCCCAGCACTTGGATGCATTTCACCCGAGGAAGCCTTGGGTAAACCAGACCCGGTACTTTCTAAGCCTTTCCCTTCACCACAGCAGATGGGCTATGTATGCCTTTAACAAGACAAAATGCAAGAGAGGATGAGGTTTGCTCAGGGCGGCGTGGAGGGTGCTTGGAGGGGACAACGTGCATGGAGCCATTTACTAACCATTCACCTGCAGGACGTGGGTCTGGACCAGCTGCTCGTGGCCCAAGGCATGGCAGGTGTAGTTGCCCATGTGGACTGTGGTCACCTTGGTGATGTACAGGGAACCATCCTCGCCAAAGTCCTGTGGGGCAAAAGAATCATGATGAGATCTGCTTCTCTGTGGAGCAGACTGGACAGCCAGTGAGTTAGTTTTCCAGGAAAGACACCCCCCTCCTTGGCACCTCCTCCTTTGTGTATGGCTGTGACCTCCTCCACCTCCAACTCCCTTTAGGTCCTGGAGACGATGGCTTGTTTCACAGGAATCTCGCTCACCTGGTACAAGGCTCAATTCTGGAGGGAAGGCCTTGTTGAGAGCAAGGGCTGACAAACCTTAAAGGGCTAGGTAGGAACTCTGTCTGCTTCCCCAGTCTTCTGTTTTCTGTCAACCCCTTGGCTCTGCCATGATAGCATAATAATAGCTGAGAAGACATGCATATGAATGAGTGTGGCATGTTTGGTGGCATCTATGGACTACAGTTTGCTTAACCAGGGTTAAATTCCATCCAGATCCCAAGTGCATATGGGTAGCTTATGGGGTCAGAGTCACCCAAGGGAAGAGAGACAGACTGATAGGAACATTGAACAAATCAAATCAAAACAAGGCAGGGTGAGAGAGCAAGGCAGGATGAGACAGAGACAGAGACAGAGACAGAGGCAGGCAGGCAGGCAGGCAGGCAGGCACGCACGCACGCACGCACGCACACACACACACACACACACACACACACAGAGAGAGAGAGAGAGAGAGAGAGAGAGAGAGAGAGAGAGAGAGAGAGAGAGAGAACCATTCCCAGAACCATTCTCTGAGACTCTGAGACCCAGAGTCTCAGAGAGGTATGAGGTTCAAGGCCATCCTCAGCTACATAGCACATTCAAGGCCAGTCTGGGATATAAGAACTCATATTTCAAAGGAGAGAGAGAAAGAGAAAAAAGATGCTTTTGGGCTAACTTAGCTCAATGAGGGATGAGAGCAAGGCACCAAATAGTGACAGGAAGGTTGATAGTGAACATGGCTCCTGCTTTCCAAATTAGTAAAAAAATGGCTCACCGTGCTCTCATCTTGGAGGCTTCTGGAACCCTGCACCCTGACTGTGAAACATCACTTTGCTTAAAAGAGCCCATTCCTATCATTCTATAGGAGCCTTGGTCATAAAGAACACAGCAGATAGCTGACTTATCCTGTGTCCCCACAGCCCTAAGGGCTCACCCCTGAGTTGCTGATGAAGAACTAAAGGCGGATCAATACTGAGATGACAGATTTCTGTCTGTTTCCTGAATCAGAATATAAGTGTATTGCTGGGAGGCCGGGCGCAGCCCCTTCCGCGTGTGTGTGTGTGTGTGTGTGTGTGTGTGTGTGTGTGTATGTGTGTGTGTATGTTAGGATGCGTGTAGCTCATCCCTAGGGGGCAGGAGTGGGGAGGGGAACCCTGTGCTCACACGGTTAGATGCAGTAGACTCCACCCTAAGGCACAGAGCCAGAGCCGCTTGCTGGGTTTAGTACAGGGTCATTTGAGGTTTTCTGGACCTTCCTCATCACAGTCTTGTTACCTCAGGCTTCAGTGGCCCTTTCTTATGGTCCCCACTTTGTCAAGGTTGCTAGTCATCTGTGTCACAGCATTTTGGAGGCTTTAGAAGGCATCTAGGTGACGTGGCTACCTAAAGTCAAACTCCCAGGGATCACCTGAGAGCGGTACCCCACTAACGTCAGCACACAGAATTCGAGGTTACTCGAGTCAGGATCTGATATGTGGCTAGCTCCCCACGACCCCTGACTTCCAGTGTTCTATACCTAGAGATAGTTAGTGGAGAAAATAGTCAGGAAAAAAATGCTGCCTGTCCAGACTTGGTTCTTGTCAACATTCCCTGAACATAATAACTGTTGAACTAGCCTTTATCGCATGCCACACCACACACACTATGTAGAGATGGTTCAGGGGCGGGTATGTATAGGTATGCAAATGCTGTCCCATTTTATACAAAGGACTTGAACATCTCAGATTTATATCACCTAGTTTTATCTTCTGGGAAAACGCCCAAACATACAGACACCCAGTCCTGTGAGGTAGTCTCTAGGATCTCTTTGAAAACATCTGCTCTCTCTTACAGCCTCTATCGTGACACCCTGCACCCAGCTACCTTGGTCTCATCTGTGGAGCAGAGACCCTCTACCTGTCTCCCTGCAGTGCGCTCACCCACAAAGCTTCCCACAGAATAGGTTTTTTCAAGCGAATGCCAGAGGGCGCACATCCTCACCTGGCCTGGGGGACAGTGACAATGCTGCCCTGGCCCTCCCATCGCTTCCCACTCTGCCCTTGCCTTAGTGTGCCTGCCCATCCTTTACGGGATGACTGGAGCCTTCCACTTGCAGTCCCTGTCCTCCCCATCCCCCCAAGGCTGTCACTTATCTCTATCTCCTCCAAGGGCCCTCACCTCTCTCCCAACTGCCATTCCAACCCCTTCTTCTCTTCCTTGCACCACAATGCCTTGTTTTTGTGTTTGCCACCTGTGAAACCCACTCGACTTAAGCTGCACAAGGAGGAGGGGACCCTTAGACTCTGTGGTTCCTGCTGTGTCCCCAGAGCTAAAGCCAGCAGTTCACATTCTGTGGTGTTTATTACAGTTGCATTCTGGCTTTCTGGGATGGAAGTCTGGGTGTCCCGCTCTGGCCTTCATATCTGACTAAGTGTTGATTAGCTGTGCAAGGTCAAAACGTGGGATTGGTCACAGCAAAGGGGGTGGCAGAATGACAACTGGATTGGTCCCAAGTATTTGTGCATATGTTCATTTGTGTATGTGCAGGTACATATAGAGGCAAGAGGTCCACACAGGATGGCACCCAAGGATCTCTGCATTGGCTTGCAGCTTGCTGATGTGGCTGTGCTAGCTGGCCAGGGAACCCCAGCATGCTCCTGCCTCTGCCTTCCCAGCACTGGGATGACAAACATACACGCCACATGTGGCTTCGCCCATGGGCGCCAGGGATTGAACTTAGGTCCTCATCAACCTTAGACACTTTACTGACTGAGCCATCTTCCCATGTAATCCTGCTCCCACGGACTGCCTAACTCTGTGGTGTAGCCCTCTGAGGGACTCCAGTCAGGGTTCATCCTTCTAGCATAGACTAGAGGTTTGTCTCAGGGCAGCAGCAGATAGAAATTCCTGTGCAGAACCCCAGACTGTTGACTGTGACCCCTGAAAGGGTTTTTAGCCTCTGCCTGCTTCTCTTGCCTCCCAAGAACAAGTCCTTGTTTCCTTGTTCCAAGTCCTTGTTTGGGAGGAACTGTACCAGCCTGGAGCCGACCAGAGAGCTGGCCAGATGCTTCACAGCTCTTTTGTTAAGTACAGAGCACATCACCGCCTGTGGTGTCAGCTCAGGGAGAGCCCGCCTCTGTAATAAATAAAATAATCTCTCTAGGCTAAAACAATAGACATCATATAATTACAGAACGGAATGCATATTGTTTTCTGGATATGAATACTGGCTGCAGAAATCAAATTACCTCATTGGATGTGAGAGAATTACTTTAAACATTGATTTATAAGAAGCTACATAAAGCTAAACCTGCAATCTTTCCTCTTCTGAATGCTTCCTGAGATGTGTCTGAATACCGCTATCAATGCTTGATTGCATCTCTGTAATTGTTTTTTTATGGATAGCTTTTTCCCTCTGATACATAGAAATGTATTAGCAAAATCAAAGTTCCTTCCAGAAATAAACAGATGCCAGATTAGACCATTCTTTGTATGGGTGCACATCCATTTTGGGGGGAAGAGACAATTTTACTTAAAGACATGATGTTTGTCTATTAAAAAGCGATTTTCTAAGTATTTGCCCTTATTAGAGAAAGTAATTAGATGAGACTTCAGTATTAAACAGTAGTTAAGCAGAGAGGAGGTGGGGGATGCTTCCATAGTGACACACTAGAGTCAGGAATAAGTAATGCCGCAATGAGCCACCAAGGCTGAGTATTTGGTGACTCAGCGCTAAACACGAGGACTCCAGGGTGACACTAGAGTTCAGCTTAACCATACTGTCAAAGTTACAAGCTGAAGCTCAGCTTGGGGACATTTATTCAGAACTTCCCAACCCCGCTCTTCCAAGAAGCGTCACTGAGGGGGCTGGAGAGATGGCTCAGTGGTTAAAAGCACTGGCTGCTCTTCCAGAGGATCCAGGCTCAAGACCCACATGACAGCTCACCACCATCTCTAACTCCAGCTCCAGAAGATCTGACACTCTCTTCTGGCCTCCTGGGTATCAGACATGCACACAGTGCATATGTATACATAAAGACAAAACACTAATAAACAAACAAACAAAAAACAAACAAACCCAAGAGCACCTCTGGCTCTCTTTGGGGAAGAGGGTATAAGCAAGGTTGTCTGCTTCCACACTGGTTTGATTCTAGCTCCTAAAACACCACTCATCCTGGTATCTTGCTAGTCAATATGTTCCCCACAGTGAGTGACGTGTGGTAGCCAATAATCAGAGACATATGAATCACATGTTTAGTATCCAGATCCAATGGAGTTCCCAAGCATGCATTGGTATAAACATACAGCATCCCTACAAACACATATTTTGAATGCGAGAAAGACCTCAGCTTGATCCCTAGCACTGCATGAACAGGGCATAATATTGTATATATCTATAATCCTGGCATTGCACTGGGATTATAGACAGGATCAAAAGTTCAAGTTCAAGGGGGTGGGTTCATGCATCAGTAGTTAAAGGCACTTAACCACACCTGATGATCTGAGTTGGATCCCTGGGACCTATATGGTAGAAGGAGAGAATCAACTCCTGCAAGCTATCCTCTGTCCTACACACACACACACACACACACACACACACACACACTCACCCCAACCAACCTACCAGTTCTCTTTAGCTGGCCACTTATGTTGGGGGTGCCTATGCTGTCTTATTTCTCCCAGTTCCCCCAAGAGTAGAGCTGACACTCTGCAGAGACCTGCCAAACCTGTCCTCTTGCTCAAGATCTGTATAAAGGATATTGCAGCAACATTCTGGGTGGCCACTGAAGACTGAAGAGGGTAACTATGCAGTTGTAGGCTCCTGGGCTTGGGCTGTCCTGCCCACTTCAGGTTCAAGACCAGGAAAGGGGATCAGAGGTACGTAAGAAGGCACCCTCTTCTGGAAGGAAAGCTCCCAGCTTCTTCAAGACCTCGGGGCATGTGTGGTCACTGGATGGCTTGAGTGACTACTCGTCCCATGACTGTGAGCTCAAAGAAGGTAGGTATCTCATATTTCTCCATCACCGTGTTGTCTTTGGTGAGCCGAGTGGTTCATGCCACTCTGGTATGACAGCTGACTGGAGGGAGCATGTACCTTAGGATGCTGTACCTTATGGCCTACGCCTGAAAGGAAGGGCATCAAGATTTTCCACCACTCAAAAAAGCTGCTAACTCTTGCCCTCCTCTGTAGAAAGATTGTGCCTAAGTCCCTAGCGTGTTCTTAGGAATCTTTATGTGGGATCTTCAGGCCAAGTGGGGCCTATCTTGCTTCCTTCCTGAGGGGTTGCAGGCTAAACAAAGGTCATCTACAGGGCAGGTTATGATGAGGCTCCAGGAAGATCTCTAGACACCAAGGACTGGCCACACTAGTGTATACTGATGACAGAAAACAGCTCATCTGGGGCTTCACTGGGAAGGGCCTCAGGAGGCATCTTGCTTGAAACTCTCTGGATTCTCTTGATGACTTCTCCTGACAGATTTACTCCTGTATTTTCCCTGCTGGAAACTGTCACCTTGGAGGCTTCCAGCTTCCAGGGGCTTCTGTGAATCCTTCTAGCAAATCACTGACCCTGAGCCTGGTTTAGGAACCCCAGAGTTAGGACTGGTTTTAGTAGTGTATGTGCAAGTGTGTCTGTGTCACCTTAACTTGGTACAAAACTCATACAGGAGGTTCTGGCCCAGTTTCCTGGGTTCTGTAAGGCCACATACAGGCGACACATGTGAACATCTGAGTGCATACATGTGCCTATGTCCCTGCCACTGGAGGCTCATCAGAGATGTTGCCCTGAGCTTGCTTATTCTCAGAGAACAGACTGCACTCCTTTGGTTGGAGTGTCATGAGGTATAATTGGCAGCTGTTGGGCCCTATGACCAGGTACCTGAGCCCCTAATGGGGCTTTGGGTCCATGGCTAATTGTCAGAGTGTACAAGGGATGTGAAGGGACTTGGGTATCACGATGTGTGTGACAGCATTAATTGAAGTCCCAGACTCACTTGAATCAATTGTTTTTCATCTGCAAGGTATTCCCTCCTCCAAGGGCACATGGGTCACAAGTCCCCAGGTTGAGAAGGCTTTATGGGGTAATGGCCCCTGATTCCAACCTGTTCCATGATAGCCAACTACTGTCATTAGAACATTCCAAGAGGACTTTTTTTTTTTAATTACATTTTTTTTTTTTGGTTGGGTCTAAGAGATTTTTGATCAGGATATACACCCCCGCCCTTGACCTGGTACTAAAAACTCTTACACACTGTTGGAAGGGGTTATAAACCAGTACACCCATTTGGAAAAAGAGTTAGTAATAATATCTTTGCAAACTGAAAATGTCAGGGAGAGGGTCTCACTAAGTTGGCGAATGCTCCCCTAGTATGCATGAAGCCCTGGATTTGACCCCCTTCCATTTTGTAAACCAAGGGTAGTGGTATACTCTGGTCATCCCAGTAATCAGGAGGTGGAAGGAGGCAGGAAGATCAGATGTTCAAGGGTAACCTTAGCTACCTGAGCTATAGGATAGCCTATTTTACAACCAACAAACCCTCTCCAAATTGAACATGTGCTTCTTCCAGAACGTTCCCTTACAGACTTGGGCAGATATGAGAGCTGTGTATCTGGACGAGGGCTGCAGCATGGGCAGTGGACAAAGTCAACACAAAGTAACCAAGAGACAACACTGAAGGTACTCCAGGTGGGGCACAGGGCTAGGCAGGCAGCTATTCTAGTGTGGTCCTGGGGCTGCAGGCTCTGGAGAGCATTCTTTGGATGCTAGGGTTGCAGGCTGGACTCCAACCTGCAGTGGCCAAGGGGGACACTGATCAGCCTCCTCCACTGGCTGGGCAGTGAGTCTGTGGGGTCCATGGGCTCTGCATGGAGGGTCTAGTCAGGTATTGAAGGCAGTGCTGAGAGAGAAACAGGCGAACTGGAGGACCGTACCCAGGGATCCAACACCAGAGGAGGCACTCGGGACAGTCGACCCACCTGTCCACAAGTTGGCACGCCACAGACCTGGCACCCCACTTCCATGACTGCCTTTTTTCTTTTCTTTTCAATACAAGGTCTCACATGGCACAGGCTGGCTTCTGACTTGCAAACAGAAGACTTTCAACTTCCTATCTTCCTGCCTCTGCTGCCTATGAGCTATGGTTACCACGCCCTGTTTATGCGGTGCTGGGGATGGAACCCAACATTTGTGCATATCAAGACAAGCAGTCCATCCACCAATCCACAACCCCAGCCCATGGATCAATCTGGACTATACACCAATAGTGTGAATCTACCCAAAGATCAAAAAAGGCAGGAGGCTTAGATACCACCAGGGTCTGTGACCCAAGCTGGAAAGAACCGGCCCCACCTTCAAGCACTGTGTTTTCCAAGAGTTTAAAACAAAATGTACCCAGGAGTTTAATGAGATGATCTTAATGCAGAATGACAGCTACTGTCTGCCGTGTGGCAAACAGCTCTCCATGCTAATCAAACGCCTCGCATCACGCCACAGTGCATTCACGACCGCTTCATACAAAGACAATAAAAATTAAATGAGTCATGAGTTCCTAAATCATTTTCTTTTTGGTCTTTTTTCTTTTTTTCTTTTTTAAATAACTCACTTCCAAAGAAACATTTGGAGAGAGCAAGCACATGCCTCATTAGAAATATTTGTTCTCAGTTTTACACAGTTTAGCCATGGGGGGAAAGGGAACCTTTTAACAGACCCTTTAAACAATGGCACAGATACTTGCTTCTGGTGGGCTTTGTGTCGCTGCTTTTATCACTGCACTCTGCCTGCCAACAGTTGAAAGCCCCAAATAGTGAGCTTCAATTAAAATAAAAAAAAAAAAAAAAGCAAACTCACAGAAGCCTCAAACCTAACAACTGAATAAAGACTGGAACATTTGAAATATACTGAGTGTGTGATAAGTCTTTAAAATCTTTAAAAGGCATTTATTTATTTCATGTCAGGTGTCAGGTATATGTGTATGGGGGTGTGTGCACTATAGCACAGGCACCTGTGTGTATGCAGGCCTGTGCACTGTAACACAGGCATATGCATGGATGCGGGTATGTGTACCACAGTGTGTGTGTGTGTGTGTTGGTGTGCACATATGCGAGTGCAGGTGTGAAGGTCAGAGGATAACTTGAGGGTCTTGGTTATTTCCTTCTAGCATGTGGGTGCAGTGATTTACCATGCTTGGCAGCAAGCCCCTGTCTTTTTTTTTTTTTTTTCTGAGACAGGGTTTCTCTGTATAGCCCTGGCTGTCCTGGAACTCACTCTGTAGACCAGGCTGGCCTTGAACTCTGAAATCTGCCTGCCTCTGCCTCCTGAGTGCTGGGATTAAAGGTGTGCGCCACCACTGCCGGCAAGCCCCTGTCTTTACCCACTGAGGCACCTTGCTATCCCATATCTCCCCTTTCAGTTCAGTGGTACTGGTACAGTACTTGCTAAGCATGCACAAGGTCCTGGGTTTGGTTCTTAGATACACACACACACACACACACACACACACACACACACACACTTATGCTTTTTTTTTCCTCCTGGGAATGTCCTCATTGGGGCCAGAGGGCAGTGGCTAATGAGCCAGCGCCTCATACCTGACCTCACATCCAAGTGGATACAGTTGGGGGACCTCAGGACCTGAAGGAGGTTGAGGGGGGCAGGCAGAAGCATCCCCAGGGCATGGCAATGCCAGACACAAAGTATTATGTCCTATTACTAAACCCAAAGAGTGCCACTGGGTGGCAGACTGGCTACAGGCCCCCAGGAAGCTCCTCTGAGTGCTTTAACCCCACCCACCTTATGCAGTACTGAGGAGGGATGCAGTTGCTGCTAAGAGACCAGTCCAGTACGTGTTACCACAAGGCAGGAGCAGCTGGGAATCCATAGGAAAAACAGCACAAACACTCAGTGATTCTGCTAATCTGCTTCCATCTGCAGCTTTGGGGATGCCCTGTCCCTGTTTCTGTCCCCTCATTGGGCAGGTGCCATGACCCTTTGGGTGACAGGGAGAGTGAAGGAGTCATGGGGTAAAGAACATGTGACACTATTCAGGCAATGACACACAGTCTGGGTTCGGGGCATCCCTCACTCAGCCTGGAGTGCTTAGAGAACCAGAAGACTGTGGTCCAGAGTGGGTTTGTATGCTTGCTTTGTGCAGACAGTGAGGCAGTGTCCAACCCCCTGCCTCCGGATGCCCAGCATGGGACTGTGGGTAGCATATACTGCTGCCTTTGACATGGACCTGGCTTAGCCCCAAAGCCTGGCTCTGAGCTTGAGGAGATGGGAGGGTGCAGGACGAGCTAGCTAGGGAAGGGTGAGACATGGTTCTTGTGATCTAGGCAAGAAAGCAAAAGGCTTTCCTGGCTTCTGTGTGGGATGCACACACACACACACACACACACACACACACACACACACACACGGACACACACACACATACACACGGACACACACACACATACACACGGATACACACACACGGACACACACACAGACACACACATGCACACGGACATGTACACACACACACACACACACACACACACACACACACACATCCCAAAGTCCAAAGTGACTTCTTTATCACTGAGCTCTGTGGCCCTCAGGATTGGCAGACCCTGCAGAACTTAACCTCCCCACTTTCTAATGGGACACTAAAGTGGTAGATGTCCTGATGTCTGGCTAGAGCAACTCCCTCCAGGATGAATATGCTATCATGGGCTCTGGCTGCTGGGGGACACCTGTTACTGGCATTATATGAGTGACATAGAGTTTCTGGGTTACTTGGATAGAACAGAGACAGGAAGCTCTGGCTGCTGGCTTCTGATGTTCACAGTGGGATAGCCTGTGGGGGCATCATGGCATGGGCTGGCGGTGGGGGTGGATGTGGGAGTGGATGTGGGAGTAGGGGTGGGGATCAAGGTCTCCTCTTCTTCCTCTACCAGACAGTAGTGTGAACACACTCTTCGGGGCAGCCTGACTGCAGAAGACAGCTTCTGGGTCAGTGACAGTAGCCGTAGGTCCCTGAGGGTTGAGGTTAGTGGAGCTCGGGGCCAGATCTGAGACACATGAGAAAGATAGCTGTTTCAGTAAAGAAACCGATAGGTGGTCTGGAAGTAACTCAAGTACAAGCCAAATGTCACTGGCTCCAGGGACCGTGGGTTGGAGTGGAAACCATCGCTTCCTCTCCGAGAGGGAGGCACATTGTAAGCTGGGAACCTCTAGCAAGGGCTGTTGTGGCTGGCACTCTGCCCTGCTGCTTCTTCAGGGTGTGGGGCGCCTTCTTTTGGGGTTGTCTGCTGTTATAAGCTGCTTGGGGTGAAGCTGAAGCTATATGCATATGAAGTAATGGAGTCAGCAGTACTTCCGCAGAGGCCCTGAAGGGTCCAGGTTGGACTTTGTGACAAGGTGAATGTCCTATCAATGGAGCCATAGCCACATGGAGGGAACCTTGAGCAGGAACCACGGTAGCCACTCTGAATGTGTCCTGGGCGGACTTAGAGAGGGGGAAAGACCCGAGAGCAGCCATGGGTCTCCCTCTTGTTCTGAGTCCCGTGTTACTTGGGACTCTTCTTGGAGATACGTTCAAGTTTAGGTTGGAAAGTCTCTGGTCCTGTGAAACGGCTGCATTTGGTCACATTACTCTGTGGCCAAAACCCAGTAGCTCCCCTGGGTCTATGGGAAGCAGGAAAGGCTGTTAACATTAATATTCCAGGCCTTTGGGGGGGTCTCTCCCCAGCTGGGGCCTTTCTACTGCTCTCTCTTGCTTTTTCTGGTTGCAGGAAGCCCCAGTCAGGGTCGTTCCTTTCTGCAGCCCTTCCAACAGGTGTTCGTAGAAGTCCTGGCCCTCCCTGTGTTCTGGGGACAGCGTCTTTGCTCTGGGCCCCAGCACGGGGCTTTGGCGGCTCACTGGCACTTTGTAAGCAAATCAATGCTGAAATGATGACCGGCAAGCAGGGTGCGGTGCTCTCTGCTGAACCCAGGCGGCTCATCGCTCGCTTGCCTCCAGGCTAGAGAGGAGCATTGACTTTCTGATCAAATATTATTCTGACGCGCAAGGCATCTTTGATGTTTGCAAGTCAGAAAAGTTTAATTACATGTGTCATTAGGATGGCATTCTCTAATAGCTCTGTGACTGAATTCATTAACAGAATTCTTAACAGATAAGACAAGACAAATTAATATTTTGTTGCCCATGAAAGCGTCTCATTAAAGAGAGTAGTGGAAAGTGATTAATATTTTCTTGCCAATCAAGATGTCTCATACAAATGACAAAGGAAGGAGCCCCACACCTTTTTGTGTCTTCTCATCTCCCTGCCTCGGGTTTGGAAGGCTGATCCGC
Organism: Mus minutoides; assembly: GCA_902729485.2. NCBI lineage: Eukaryota > Metazoa > Chordata > Mammalia > Rodentia > Muridae > Mus > Mus minutoides. The sequence goes on along the minus strand of LR749644.1, from coordinate 117,262 downwards.
TCCCTCGGTTGGAAGCCATGTTGGGTACCAGGCATTAATTACAACTCTGTTGATTGTATTTCAGCACTCACAGTGGCAGGGGGTGGAGGGAGTGGGTGCTGAGATAGATGGCTGAGAGGCTCTGAAAACCCTGAGAACCTTAGAATCTTTGGTTCTCCCCTTAGAATCTTAGAATCTCTGTGTTCTTCCTTGGCCGACTCTTGCTTCATAAATGCCCCAGGCCTTCTAAGGATCTGGCTGTTGCTCCCTTTGGCCTGACTTATTCCTGGAGGTACCCTCCTTCCTCTCCTGGGAGGGAGGGAGGGACGGAGGGAGGAGGCTGCTGCAAACCCTTCTGGGTATCAGGTACTGAGCTGGGTGTTTCCCACACATGGTCAACTTAATATTAATAATGTTTAGAATAATAAAAATGAAAGTGATAATGGCGTTCATAGAGTAGTCTATGCCAAGAACGTTCCATGCATCCCGTCTCTGTAAATCTATAAGGGAGGTACCATCTCTCATTTAGCTCCATATCACAGATGAGGAACCCTGAGACTTACAAGGGTCAGGGGCCCTTTCCAAGGTCACTCAATTAAGTGATAAGCTGAGACTCAAACCTAGGCCCCTTGGAATGCACAGCCTATGTTCATTAGTGGGCGGTGCTCCCCTCTCCCCGATGTAGAGGAGGCGATCACCTGGGCATTGTGTGTGTGCTTGCTTGCTGTGGTGAGGACCCCTGTGGAGCAGGTGCCACCTCGTCTGTTTGCAGGCTACCGACTCAACCACGAGCAAGTGTTTCTGGGGAGGTAACGAGGGACCATTAATCTCTGGTTGCACCCACAATTATCCAAATTGCTAACCTGATTTGAAAAGGAGAAATGCAATCGAGTTGGTGCTGGAGGCATGTTTGAGTAATTTAATTAACTGACGGCAAGTGCACTAAGGAGAGTTTGCCTCTGCTTTTATTTCTGATGTGTTTAAATAGAGCAGCAAGCAACGCTCGAGAGGTTAGTCAGTCATCAGTGACCCCGGCCTAGCGAGGAGGAGACAGTCACAGCAGCCAAAGTCATTTGTGAATGGATGCTAATTATGAGAGGTTCTGTATACACAAGCTCACATGCCCAGCACACACACACACACACACACACACACACACACACACACACACACACATACACACACACTCAACACAGATATACACATACACTTCATAACTTCATACTCCCCACATACCCAACACACACATGCACTTGACACTGCCCACACACCCAACACATGCACACTCACACTCAACATACACATGCACACACACACACACTCAACATACACATACACACATAAATTACACATATACATACTTGCGCTCAAAACACAACACTGAATTTTCTTGCTATGATCTCAGGCAAAGCCTGGCCATCTTGGATCCAGAGGATGAAGAGATGAAGGATTCTACTCATTGAGTGTCTACCAGGTACCCACCAGGGCAGTGCTTCACCGACACTCAGAGATGGAGGAGAGAGGATACTGGCTGTCCACATCACATAGGGGAAACCTCAGGGAAATGACCCTGTCTGGTGTGACAAGATGGTTAAGGACATTTCTCAGCCGGATCTGCCAGCTTAGAAACTCCAGAGTTTTCTAGTTGTTTCTCCTAGGATCTGCAGGTTCTAACCAGAGGGGTCCAGAGTTTTGACTCTCTACTCTAATGACACCTATACTTTGGCCTGGACTTCTTACACCATGATAGACTCAGCACTGGAAGGATCCTCAGATCATGGGTTTGGCTGCCATCTTGAGGCTGGCCGCACTGCTGACCACAGTCTCTGCTTGTGCTTGTGTGTCCCTAGGGATAGGAGGCTTACTCTACCATGAGACAGGTTCAATGGCAGTGATGGCAAACCATTTCGAGCTCAGATCAGTCTCCTTTGTGATAACATGGTTCAGGTCAGGTCCCTCTCTTCCCCACCCCCATTCTACTTCCTTATAGATCGTCTGGATCTGACCATTCATCCCATGAGTCTTCCTTTTCTGACACAAGCATCCTATTGTGGACCCACTGTTCTGTCCCGAGTCAAGAAGACCAGGGCAGTCTCCTCTGCTTGAAAACTGTACTCCTCTTATTTTAGCCTAAGACCCACAGCTACCCCAGCATCTCTCCAACATGGGTAGCATTGCTGATGTCTGGGTCACCACATCAACCCTTTGCCAAAGCTAGACCAATTAATTGATATATTAGTCCACGCTTTCTTGAAGTTCAGTGGAAGGGAGGGGCTTCCCAGGTTGCTTTCTTAGAGATAAATTTACCAGGGAACAGCAGGCCCAGAGATTCCTCAAAATCACAAAGTACTGGTTCTTCAGGGTCCAGAAGTATTCCTATTGGTCATACCAGTATCAGGCTATGCGAACTCACCCACCTACTCTCTTCTGATAAGGAATGTGTATGTGGGTATGTATGGTGTGTTCTGTGTTGTGTTGTGTTGTGTGTGGTGTATGTGTGTGTGCTGTAGGGGTTTTGTGTGTGTTGTGTTGTGACGTGTGTATGTCTCTGTGTGCCTGTGTGTGGTATGTATATATGTGTGCATGTGTGCGTATGTTGGGTGTATGGGTTTATGTGTATAGAAACTCTCAGTTTGTAAATGCCTTTTGACACTGTGATTGGTTCCATGCTAAACCAGGGCTACTCATGACTGAATGACCTACATGTCCATCTGGGCAGGGAGGCAGCTTGAAGGTCTTTGAATCTGCATGTACTTACCCCATGAAGAAGATCCTCTTGTCACCTCATTTGTCACCTCCCACCTCGTCTGTCACATACCTTCCCTTCAGCCAGTCACCCTGCTCACTTCTGCCCTCTATAGGGACCACCCTTCTGCCCACACTCTATCTAGTAGAGAGAGGGAGTCCTCTCCTTGTAACTACATCTCTCTCTGGCTCTGAAGCCTTCTGCCTGGCTATGCTCTCTGGCAGCTTATGACCCATCCCTGTAAGGGATGAGAGTGCGCTCACACAGAATATTCCTCTCCAGATCCCAGGCTTAGGGCCTTTGGTAAAACAGGGCCCAGGCCAGGTGCCACCTGCCCTGGCCATGTGCCTCCCGGTCAATAGCTCCTGTGACTAGACATGACTATCATCAGGATGGTAACTGTCATTCATCACACCCTCTTCATTCAGGGACTTGGATCCTCTAAAGCTGTCAGGCTGAGTAAGGACCTATTAAAAGGAAGCCTACTGCCACATGGTGTCCCACAAGTTGGCATCCCCAGGACATACACGGGCACTCGGTGACTTACATTGATATCTTCCAGGCCTAGGAAGCTCAGAGTGAGCCCGTTGCGTTTCCAGATGATTGGTGGCCTCAGGTCTCCACGAATAGCGCAGGTCAGCACTGTGCTCAGGCCCACGGTCACGGTAGTCACACTGACCTTGTCCTCAGAGGCAAGGCTCAGTTGAATCACCTCTGTAGAGAGGAGAGAGTGGTCAGAGGCAGACACACACAGAGGTCAAATCCCAACTCTAGGTAAACAGTTATGGATTCACTCAAGGGCAGGGCCAAGGGAAGCTTTGGGTCGCCCAGGAATGGCTTATAATGTGCCAGCTAAATACACTGAGAGACACCCTCACTGGGTGATTGGTTACAATGATGTCTAATATCCAAAAGGTTCCAGTCGGGAACCTGGAACATCTGGGCCACAGGTTCGTGAGTGGACTTAAAAACACCAGTTGCCATGGCCCATAAGGCACACCCAGCAGAGAGATCACACAGCCAGTTGTGGGGTATGCTGCCTGGAGCGCTCTGGCTTAATGAAGTTGGATCCTGCTAGGTACAGTCAAGGTCTGTTGGTGAGCCGACAGGATGTCGTCCATCTGGGGGTAGCTTTAAAGGTTGCACTGTCTGAGGTCTGGAGAACGGACTGGCTGACCTTTGAAAGTCTGTTTCTGTCTGAAGATTCACTGAGCTTGGATTTGGATTTCTGTTCTGTGATGATGCACTGGGGCCTTTCAGTATGTATGTATGTATGTATGTATGTATGTATGTATGTATGTATGTATTTTTCTCAGTGTACTTCAGGCAGGCCAAGTTATGAATCCTTGTCATTTTTGCTTGCTAACTGGCATGGAGACTGGTCACTCTTAAGGCAAACATAGAAGGATGTAAAATATTTCCACACCCCCCAGGCTTTCTGAAACTCTCAGGATTTATGAAAAATTAATCGAATCCAGGCTGCTCAGTGCAAACATGGGACTAGGCTAAGGTGCAGGGGATGGAACGGGTGTCCCCTGCTCTTTCTCTATGTCCTCTCAGAAGCTGGGGAGGCAGGTTGGCTCTGGGGTGGATGTGTCTGCATGTAGTCTAAGGTGCTGGTAAAATGGTAAGGTGTTGGCAAAATGGTAAGGTGCTATGTTATCTCACTATGCTGTTGTATCGGGACATACATCCCCTGACGGATATATCCTTCAAAGTGTTGGAAACAAAGCATAAACTGGGAGCTGAGCTCTGTGGGATGCCGGGAGCCAGGAGCTGGAGTGGCAGCACCTCGGGTGGGCGGTGCGTCTGGACCGCATGCTCTCTTGCCAGGATGTGGGGGAGGGGAACAGGACAGAAAAGAGGTGCAGGTTTAGCACTGCAGTGTGCAAAGTTGCAAGCAGGTGTCTCAGGTTGGATCTGCAGCAGCCGTGTCCCTGCCTCGCCACTTAGCGGCCCTGCCCTGGGCCTGCGAAGACAATCAAGCTGTACACAAGGCGTTCCCTTGGCTTGTGTTGGATGGATGGGTGAACAACAGAGAAAATGAAAATAAAGGAGCTCAAGAGCCAAGGGGCCGGTGGGGAGGGGCGGTCACTCCGAGGAAAAATGTGACTGGAGCGAAGGAGCCAGTGCGAGGAGAGATAAGCACCGGGTGATGGATGCGGACGCGGGCGGCATAATATTTCACAAACATTATAGTGGTGCATTTCAAGTTTCCTCTTAAATCACAGTCTGCCTGTTGCCCTCCCACCTCCAGGCCACGAGTGCTACTGCTCAGGGTAGGGAGAGAGGGTGCAGACTGTGCGGCACAGACCAAGAACCAGGCTTGGCAGACTCAGGGTGTGGGGAGGAGGGTGTGATGGAAGTGGGTGAGCAAGGGAGGGAAGGAGTCAGGGGGGAGGGAGGGAGAGAGAGGGAAGAGGGGGGAGAGAAGGAGGGAGGGAGAGGAAGAAAAAGGGAGGGAGAGAGAAAAAAGGAAGAGAGAAAAGGAGGGAAGGAAGAAGGGAGAGAGAGATACAGAGACAGAAAGAGATACAGAGAGACAGAGAGAGATACAGAGAGACACACACAAGACAGACACACAGAGAGACAGACAGACACACACACAGACAGATAAAGACAGACAAACACAGAGAAAGAGAGAGAGACAGACAAAGAGACAGACACACACACACAGACAGATAAAGACAGACAGACAGACAAAGAGACAAGCAAACAGACACACACACAGAGACAGATAAAGACAGACAGACAGACAAAGAGACAGGCAAACAGACACACACACAGAGACAGACAGATACAGACAGACACAGACAGACAGACAGACAGACAGACAGACAGACACACACACAGAATGAGAATCTGATGGAACTACTGTGCAGCTCTGGGGTCCTTGGGGCTCAGGTGCCAGGGTTCTCAGCCGGAAAGAGGAGCTCTTCCTCATTGGATGAGCACTGTGCTCTGGGAGCAAGAAGAGGGAGGCAATGCTGCTTTTGCCCCAGGGAACTATGGGAGTAAGAAGTCTCCCAGGTATGTAGAGGAAGGGATCCTGAGGGGCTTTGAAAGATACCGCACACTCCTATAGCAGTCTGCTCCCCACACCCTGTGAACTGGACCAAAGCCTGAAGGTGTGCTAGTGGGCGAGAGGGGTTGTGGGAAGCTGGGCTTGGATGGGGGCAGGGCTGACCTTTGTTGTGCCTGGAGGTCTGCTGGTTGGAACTAGGAGGAGCAGGAGAGAGGCCAGGCTACTTCCCTGGAAGCCAGCCTGGAGGGAAGCTGGGACGAAGCTGAACAGAGACGCTCTCTCTGTTTATACCTGGAGCATCCATGCCTATGGACTGTGGAACTGTAGGCATGAACTAGGCTTACCAACAGAGGCATTTTCAGTTGCCTCTTTCTCGGTGCCTCGGGAGAAGAAGCGAGGCTGGGTGCTAAGGGGATCACCACTCTCTGCGTCAACCTCCATCAAGACTAGAAAGATGGGCCAAGCGATCATCGCAGAGTTTGCAGGACACAAGGCTTCCCCTGGTCCCTCGAGCTCCACTTCTTTGCTGTGATTTCCCCAGATGCCTGCATCACATTCCCTAGGTAACTAGCACACAGTGGTACACCTCTGATTGGACCTCTGTGGCTCTTGTGAGTATAGAGGGCATCCTTGAGGCTTCTGTGGGAGGGGCCTGGAAATCTCAAGTGAGGCAGTGCAAAGCAGAGGATGAGAGGCAGGCACTCTGATGGGTTAGAGCTCTGGACAGCCAGTACTGGCTTTCATGTAGGATAGGGCTCTGCCATGAACTCCAGAATCCCCTCCTTCATGGGACCCCCAGGGCCCCAACTTTCACAAAAGGTCTGGTAGAGCCTGGAACATAGGACCAAATACAAACAAAGGCAAACAGCTTAGGGTCAGGGCAGTGGGGACCTTCTGTGACCCTCCTGGCTCAGTGGCCCGGTGATGCATCTTTGTCAGTTGAGGTCCTCATCATTTGTATGTATGAAGACATAGACTTTGTGCAGGAAAGACTCGTGCGAAATTAGAATGCGCAAGTACCCACAAAACCATCGTAATTCTGCTCTTGTCAGCTACACAAATATTAACCAAACAGCAAATATTTGGATCATTTAAAGTTTAATTAAATGAATGTTTTATTGGATTTAATTCGTGTCAATATTCCCCAGCTCCTTTTAAAATTCTAAAGAGATTTATGGTTACTGAGCCTTCCTCTCCTACCCTGGTTTCTTTATTTACTGTTCAGCAAGCTTTCCCTGGCAGCCCCTGCTTCCAGGATAAGTGAGAAGACCGGGTAAGTTAGCATTCTGGGATAAACTTGGGGGTGGGGGAGCAGTCAGGAGCTGGGGTTCAAGTGGACAGGATAGGACCCCTTATCTCTGAAGCTGGCTCGGCTTCTGAGAACTGGGCAGGTCCCTTCCTTTCCCTAGTCTTCAATGTACATATCAATGAAATGAAAAAAAAAATTGGCTAAGAGGCCAAGGGGCTCACTGTCAGTTACTTTCCTCATTGTTGTGAATAAATATGGTGGTTTGAATACACTTGGCCCAGGGTGTGGCATTATTAGGAGCTGTGGCTTTGTTGAAGGAAGTATGTCACTTGGTGGTGGGCAATGAGACCCTCCTCCTAGCTACCTGGAAGACAGCAATCTTCTCCTGTTTGCCTTTGGAACAAGATATAGAACAAGATGTAGAACAGCTCTGAGTAGACAGCGCCTCCAGTGCCATGTCTGCCTAGACGCTGCCATGCTTCCTGCCTTCATGATAATGGACTGAACCTCTGAACCTGTAAGCCAGCTCTAGTTAAATGTCCTTTATAAGAGTTGCCTTGGTCATAGTGTCACTTAAAGCTGTAAAACACAAACTAAGACACTGCTTAAGGCAGGAGGCTTTATTTTTGCTTATGGTTTGAGACGGGATCTAGCACACCATGCTGGGAAAAGCCCTATAGTGGGAGAGCACTGGACACATTGTGTCTGGAAGGAGGAAGCCGACAGAGACAAATTCTGATGCTCAGCTTGTGGTCTCCCTCTTCCCCCCCCCACTCTGCCCCCCCCCCGGGGGGGGGAGTTGCTCACATTCAGGGTGGTTTTTCCCTACTGTGGTGGTTTGAATGAGAAGCAGCTCCCTTAGGGGCTTTGAATACTTGATTCTCAGTAGGTGGTGCTATTTGAGGAGGTTTAGGTGGAAGTACATCTCCAGGGATGGGATTTGAGATCCAATACCCTGGCCCCCCGCTCTCAGTTTGCTCTGTACTTTGTGCTTGAGTTTGGAGCCAAGAGCTCTCAGCTCACAGCCGTGCCTCCCCACCATGATGGACTGGTATCCCTCTGGAACCGTAGGCCAAAATAAACTCTTTCTTCCATAAGTTGCTTTTGGTTTTGGTCATGTTTTATCATAGCAACAGGGAAGTAACTAACGCATGCCGCCTCAGTTACACCTCTCTGGAAACATTCTCACAGACATATTCAGAGGTGTGTCTCCTAGGTGGGTCCATAGCCAATCAAGCTAACATTGGCTAAGCACCACCTATAAACTGTTAGATTCTCCAGCTCTGAGTAGACAGTTCTGAGTGGATGTGCCTGCAGAGCCCCTTCATCCTGCAAGTGGTACCTGGTTTGCATCCTTACCCTCCAGGGTTTTCTGTCTCTGCTCTTTGCCCATTTGTTCATGTCTTGAGTAGAAGCACCAGGGATTTTCAGGCCTCCCAAGAGCTTCCCCCATGATGCCTCTCTTCTTACTCAGTGGCTTCCAACAGCTTCCTACATGGCCCTCTATTATTGTGGTTTCAGTGTGAAGGGTTCACCGTCAGCTTTAGCAGGTGGAGTCTTCCTAGAGAAAGTGGGTCACCAGGGAGGGCCCTCAGGCTTTATAGCCCAGCCCTACTTCCTGTTAACTCTGCTATCTTCTGGCTGGCTTCCTGCCCCTGCTGCTATGGCTTCACGCCTGAAGCCACAGCTTCCCTGTCATGATGGAACGATCCTCTTGACTTGTAAGCTGTAATAAACCCTTCCTCGCTCAAGTTTCAGGCATTTCACGATAGTAACGAGAAGAATACTATGCTCCTAATATAATTAATGCCCCTTCCTTCCTCCTGTAAGTCTCTATCGCCCCTTCCAGAACAGAGCTATCAGTGACCCTCTGTCAACCACACATGCAACATGCAGAATTTCGAAGAGTCCCTGATCCTTTACCTACTCTGTCTTGGACATTATGCACTAGCTGGTTTCCTACTCCTTGTATTTAAAACAGTGTGTGTGTGTGTGTGTGTGTGTGTGTGTGTGTGTGTATGTGTGTGTGTTATGTGCATATGAAAACACTGGTGCATACACTTATGTGCATGTATATGGAGACCAGAGAAGTGCTCTGTGCCCATAGGGACATGGATGCCTCTGTTATGAGATCAGACACTGGAGAGCTGCCAGGTGATAAAATCAGATGGTCAGAGTTTGGGTACCTAGCTTGCTGTGGCTCAGGCTCTCTGGTATACATGGGCTTCCTCTTGCTTCCCCCTGGTGTGGGGAGATAGGACATACACTGTGACAACTGTCAGGTCTGCACAAGTGACCTCCTTTCAGCAAGGGTGGCTCTCATGGCTGGGTGGTTTATCCTGTAGCTATGGTGCTGTTTGTAACTAGCATGGTGCCTGGCACATAGTTGGTGGGCCGAGGCTTAGATTTCTTTCTACTCCCCTGCCCCAGGGGATGTCCTTCATTCTGGAGACAAAGTATTGTAGGCACTGGTCTCCACCTTTCTGCCTTCACAGATGTTGGAGAAAAGGGTGTCCACGAGGAACCTAGAAGTCTTCCTTAAGCAGGCTCAAAACTGAGTAAATGAAGAGTAATGAGGTGGTCAGATTGCCCCTGTGGTTAAACATCCTTAAAGCTATGACTACACTGTCCTCACTATTCCTCCACAGGGCCTCCATCCGTACAAGATCTACATCATTAGGTCACCTATGTGATGGTTTACATAACACTTGTATTAGTGACTTTTCTATTGCTATGGTAAAATGCCATGACCACAGCAACTTAAACAGTTTATTGGGACTTATGGTTCCAGAGGGATAAGGGTCTCATGGTGGGGAGACAGGGATGGCAGCGGCAGCGGCCAGGAGCTGAGAGCAGACAGAGAGAACAAGCTGGGAATGTGAGAAGCTCAAAGCCCACTTTCAGTGAAGCCCCCTCCCCTCCCGTGACAAGGTTGCATTTCCTAAACCTCCCAAAATCTCCAGCTGGGCACCAACTGTTCAAATGCCCGAGACTGTGGGGGACCCCTCACCCAAGCTACCACATTCCTTATTGTTGGCTTTCCTAGAGGATCCTGGGAAGAAATACCCTAAAAGGAAAATCAAGTCCACCATGATGAAAAGGAAACAGGGTTAGCTTACCCCCATGAGCATGTCATCTACCTCATAAATATTCATTAAAGCATCTTTCAAATTCACAGTACAGGACTGGAGAGGTGGCTTTAGTAGTTTGATACTGCAGAGGACTCAAGTTTGGTTGAGAGCACCTATATTAGGTGGCTAATAACTGCTTGTAACCATGTGTGGAAGCGCGCGCGTGCGCGCATGTGTGTGTGTGTGTGTGTGTGTGTGTGTGCGCGTGCACACACAGACACACAGACACAGACACAGACACACACACACACACACACACATACACACACAGATTTAAAAATTCACAATGCAGACCCCATTTGACAGCTGCCCCATCTTAAGACACACTCTCTTACTACAATCTCTCTTTGGAGTGTTCTAGCCAAATAAACTTCTGCTTAAACTGTTTCTATCTTTTGACTGAACTATTTTCTTTGAGAAGTTAAGAACCTAAACCTAGAGGCCCTCATGTCAGGCTAACCCCCCTCTTTCCAGAAAGCAGGAGGCCATATGATTTCAGCTGCTGGAGAACTGAGTCTGTCTCCACGTCAGTTCCTCTCCCAGGGAAACTTGAACACAGAGAGACTCACAGATACAGCAGCACCCACTGAAGCCCGTCCTGGTACTTCCCAGCCAGAGAAATGAAATGTCTCCAATTCTTACCAAGTTGGTGTTAGTTTTCTTGTGTCAGACATGCATTTAATGACTGGCACATGGCCCAGTCTGGACATAATGCTATGTTTTAAAGGTTGCCATCAGTGAGTGAAAAGTTTTTGTTAAAAGGTTAGCCTGCCTGCATACCAATGCATTCTTCTTATTTTAAAATCTTGGTGTGGGTTGATATGTGTGAGTGTGGGTGGGCACTCCTACCATGGCGTGTCTATGGAGGACAGATGACAACCTTAGGCATTGGTCCCCACCTTCCACCTTGTTTGAGACAACTTTCTCTCATTGTTCACCGCTGCGTACACCAGAGTAGCTGGCCTTCTGGGGACTCTTCCGCCTCCCATCTTGCACTGGAAAACCAGGATTACAGAGGTTCACCACAGCATCTGGTTTTATGTAGGTTCTGGACATCTGAGCGCAGGTTCTCATACTTGTGTGGCAAGTACTTGACCCACTGATCCATAGCCTCAGCCCCCACCCCAATATCTGGGAGCCTTGAAGGCCACACGGGGGCTCAGCACAACCTGCTTAAGGATTACAGTGCTAGGCGAGCCAAGTCAGGTGCTTAGGTCAGTAGGGGCCAACTTCAGTTTATACGCACTTTCCTTGGGGTGGATGCACTCTTCATGTGACCTGGGTGTCACCAAAGGAGGTTGGTCACTGTGTGACAAACTCTGGTGTCACTCCTGTGATGGGCACACTGTGAGGATGTTAAGTGCTAAGTGTGTCCAAGGTCTCCAACACCCTAGACTTTGTGATTTCAACTGGACTTTATAGAATGGAATACTTTGTGATTTCAACTGGAGTTTATAGAATGGAACTGCTCGGGCTCTGCGCAGGGGATTCTTATAGTCTCTCTCTCTCTCTCTCTCTTTCTCTCTCTCTCTGTGTGTGTGTGTGTGTGTGTGTGTGTGTGTTTGCTGGGCTGGGAATAGAACACAGGCTTGTATATCCTTCTCTCCCTCTGTTCTCTCCATCAGAGAACTGTCATGCTGGGCTCCTTTCAAGTCCCTGCTGAAGTCTTGAGGCTGGGGCTGGGTAATTTTAGAGTATGTCATCTTGACACAGGCTTTGAGTACCAAGGTGCCGCCAGCCTAAGCAGGGGGCTGGCTCCAAAGCCACACAAGAGGACACTTGGATGTAGCATCCCGCTTCCCTAAGCACAATCAGTTTCAGTTTTTCTGCTGCTGTCCCCATTCCTCTCGCTTGCCTGTTTTGGAGTTGGCAATAAACTTATTAGCTAATTACCCATAGAGCCATAGGTAATTTACATTTTCAGTTGACTTACGTGGTGTGGTGTTGCTTCACTCTTCATTACAGTTTAGTTGTCAAGTTGTGGTCTCCAGTGTAAACAAACATCTTTATGAGTTGCATACAGACAGAGACCAGACCTATTTTATTACCTTTGTATCCTCAATGCTTCATACAGACGTGACTGAATAAGTAATTTTATGCAGGCGAAGGATTCCTGCTCGTTCAGCTTTTCTTTACTCAACACCTACTACCTGCCAAGATGTGGTGGGAATGACCCAGCAAGCAAAACAGGCCCAGTGCCTGCCAAGCCAGAGCTCACAGCTCAGCAGAGATGAATCTTGAATGTGGAGGGAGAGGAGAGACTGTCTGTGGATGCAGGGTGAGATCCTTGGCTCCCACAGTTCCTGACTGCCCTCCATGTTTGGGCTCCTCCCGTGTACTCAATGCAGAAGGGAGAGCCATGTCCTCTCTAGTTGCCCAGCCTGCTATAGGTTCTCTTTGCTTGCAGGATGGGCTGGTGCAGAGGGCCAGAGTCACCTGGGAGTCTTGCTGAGTTTTGGGGTCTGTTCACCTCCTCTAGGCAATAAACCTTTTGGGGTTTTCCATAAAATGGAATGTCATGGTGACTAGAGAAGTTAGTACAGCAGTGTGCTTGGTTTTGATGTTCCTGTTCCTTGGTGTTCTGGGCTGTCCCAGTGTGGCAGGCAGCTGAGGCACCTACTGAGGGGAGCGAGGGGGCAGTGTTGAGCTCGGAAGTTCAGGGCTTCTTGGTCAGTAGGGTTTGTGGCCATCCCAGAGCCATGTCTAGCCATGTCGAGCTTGGGGATGCCTCAATGAGACAGGCCACCCTATGAGTCTCCAACTCTTTGTTTCATCCTCACTTGGAACATAGAAATACCTCTTCCCAGGATACGTGCAAAGGGCGAGCTAGGCATTTACTCAGTGGTCAGAATACCTGCTTCAAACAGGTGGCAGAGCCCGTGTTCAATCCATAGTGATGCCAAGAAAACGATGGTGTTGGCAAGCACTACCGGCTTATTCCTTGGTGGCATTAGGGGGAGGAACATTAAAATCTATCTTCTATAATTACATGCCACTTACTCTGTACTTCAGAATCTCTAAGACTGGGTACAGAACTCTGGATGGAGAGGGAGGGACAGAAATTTCTATATCCCCAGGAAAGGCTGTTGTGTGTCCTTTCCTGGTTCCTGAGTGTTTACCCTACCATTTATCTTGGAGTCAGGGGAGCACATATGATTGGATGTTATGGTGTGTGTGTGTGTGTGTGTGATGACACTTGGCCATATCCTCAGTGCTACTATGGGGGCTGATTTGGTGTGTTAACTTGATGGGGTCATAGGATACCAGAGATCTGTTCAATCATTACTCTGTCTGTGTGTGGGTGCTTCTGGGGAAGAGGAAGACTCCAATCTGGAGACAGAGTAGAACAGATTGCCCTTCCATGTGGGTGGGCCTCATCCAGTCAGTCAAAGGCTTAAGTAGAATAAGCAGGCTGAATAAGAGAGGCCACTGAGGTAGGATGTTGGCCATGATGATTAATATTGACTGGTTAACTAGACAGGGTCTAGAGTCTCTTGCGCATGTCTTTGAGGGATTGTCTAGATGAGTTTAACAGAGGTGGACATGTATGACTGTGGGGGGGTGGACTGTTCCTTGGGCTGGGGTCTCAGGATGCATTGAGAAGAGAAAGTGAACTGAACGTTAGCATCCATCTTTCCTCCCTCTTGCAGATGCAACGTGATGCACGGCTTTTGGATCCTGCTGCCATGATGGACCGCACCCTGGAACTATGAGCTGAAATAAACTTTCCCTTCCTTCCCTCCCTCACTTTTGTCAGGGTATTTTGTCCCAGAAACAAGACAAATAATTTATAAACTGGCCCTTCCTGGATCTTAAAACTCCCACCTTTCAGAATGAGATGGACACTGCTAGTCTTTCTAGGTGCCTCCTGGACTCCAGCCTGTTACCAGCAGAGCTTGGGACTGGTCAGCTCTAGAATGGCGTAGACTCATTTCCTTATTCAGAATCTATGTCTGTCTGTCTGTCTGTCTGTCTGTCTGTCTGTCTCGCTATCTCAGCCTCTACTGCTACCTCCAGCTCTGGTTGGCTCCGTTTTTCTGGAGAACTCTGATTAATAAAGCCATTATCTACACTCCTGGCCTCCTGCTGCAGGGACCCTGTGATGGTCAGGCATAAGTGAGGACCATGGTCTCCTCATCTCTATTTGAGGTGAGCTGCCCAACCCCATCAGACTTGATGAGGGTGGCGAACTCAGCCTTTCTGTGGCATACTAGCGAGATTTGGAGGTTTCCATAGCAGATGGTGTTGTAATTACCTATCACACCCCCTTGGAAAAGAAGGATTACAAGTTAATGTGCTTCTATTGAGGGAACAGCAGGGTGATATGGGCGGGACCTGAAGCCAGCAGCAGGTCAAGAAGCCTCGGAACTTCTTCACACTCAGAAGATCCACTTTCTGTTCTAAGTCTCCTCTGCCTATGGAGGATGTCAGAGGGGTAGGGAAAACACACACAGATGAAATGGGGTTACAAGCATCATGGATACGAAGAAAAAGATGAGGAGGGAGAGCAGAGGAGGGGGTCTCTTGCCTGTCTTTTCTTGGTGAATAGATGCTGAATCAACTATAGTTAGATGGAGACCTGAGACCTGAAAGGTGAGGAGACTAGGAGAAAGGTCAGTTTTCATTTTGAGGCTCTTAGCTATCCCAAGCTGGCTCAGAACTTGTATGTACCTGAGGATGAGCCTGAATGGTCTTTTGATAGAGGGAGTATTTGTTATTCTGTGTGTGTGTGTGTGTGTGTGTGTGTGTGTGTGTGTGTGTGGCGCTAAAGTGCTATGGGAACTAAGACCAGTGTGGCTGACATGGCAGGGTAGGTGACACAGTTGCAAATAGGCAGGAAGTGAGTGGGTGGGACAAAGTTGAGGTAAGGTCTAATAGCTTTAAAGTGATGGGAAGTATCAGGGAATTAAATTTTTCCCTTGTCATGCATGTTAGGTGCATGTGTGCACATGCATGTATGGATAGGCATGGGGAGTCCTGAGGTTGATGCTGGAACTCTTCAATGACTCGTCCATCTTAATCACTGAGGCAAGGTCTCTCAGTCAAACCCAGAGCTCACCGATTTGGCTAGTCTTGCTAGTCAGCATGTTCTGGGCACTCCCAGTTCTACTTTCTGAGGCTTGAGAACAGACAGACCTCCACTCCCACCGGGCATTTTACCCGGGTTCTGTGGATCAGGGAACTCCAGTCCTTACCCCACACTTGTGTAGCAAGTACTTTAATCACAGAAGCCATCTCTCCAGCCATATAGGGAGGGTTTAAAACGAGGAAAGGACCTCACCTGATTGCACTGCCCTGGTGGTTGTGTGGCTAAGGTTATTTTGTAGGAAAAAGAGAGGGAGAGGATTTGGAAAAGCACAGAGGCCAAGGCAGGAAGCAGCTCAGTAGTTCAGGGGACAGTGGGGACTGGACAAGGCTCAGCATCACCTTGGACAAGGTTCCAAGAATGTTCTCCTGAGTTCCCACCTTATCCTCGAGGCAGGACAGGCGAGGAGGGAAACTCCAGGACGGAGACTCTCCCCTCCCCCTTAGCCTATGGCCCCCCGCTGGCTTAGCTCATATCCCTCTATACCTTCCCAAGCATCAGTGTGGAATGAAGATTCCAGCCACGCCCTTAGCTTCCTGAGTGAAGAAGCAAGCTGTGGGGGGCCTTTCTCAGTGTCAGCCTCCTGTGAGCCATCATCCAGGAGAAAAGAGGCCTCTAGGGTCCAAGTCCCTCTCTGTGTGTCCTGGGGCAAGAGCACCCAGCAGGGTCCCCTCTCTCCTTACAGTCCCTAGCCCCAACTCCTCCCATTTTACCTCCATCCCAAGGTCCAGGCATGCTTCTTGCCTGCAAAGGTGGGGGGTGGGAATGGGGAAGCCATGGTGGAAAGGGTTATGAATAAATATAGCCTGCTTTCTGGTTAATTATCCTCTAGAGGATGCTCAGTCATGGCTACATTTTGTAACTAGGCATAAGCAGTCCGTTTTGGAGAGCACTTTGCACTTGTGTCTGATGCCAGCTTCCCACACCTGCCCATGCACACCAGCTGAGGGGCTCCAGGCCCTTGGACCTTCTGCCAAATCCCTTACTTATTTATTTATTTAGTTAGTTTTTAAACTTTGTTTTACTTAGTGTGTGTGTGTGTGTGTGTGCGCGTGTGATTCTTCAGGAGCCATTTGCCTTGTTTATTGAGACAGGGTCTCTCATTGGCTTGAGACTAGCCAAATAGTCTAGTGTGGCTGCCCAGTGAGCCCCACGGAACCTTCTGTCTCTGCTTACCCTCAATGCTGGGATTACAGAGGCATACTATTATGGCTAGCTTTTTTTTTTCTTTTTTTAAAATTTGAGTTCACCTACCATGACAATCTTTTATGTCTGCACTGGGGATTGAACTCAGGTCCTCAGGCTTGTTTAGCAAGCACTTCACTGACTGAGCCATCTTTCCAGTCCCCATTTGTTCCCATTTAGGTTGCTGGGGCTGCCAGAGACAGACCTGGAACCCTAGTGACTCCAGTAATGGGAGGAGGCTGGAGCAGGGCTGGCCCTGTGGTGACAGGAAGAAGCTTGGATTTCATTTAGAAGTCACAGGAGGACTTCAGGCAGGCGGCAGGGGTGCTCTGGCTTACACAACCCGTGCGTGGCATCATGCATCGTGCACCGCAGTAGAAATCCCCAGCTGTGTTAATAGGTCACCCTGGTGGCAGATTCCTAGTCAGGTTAATCCCTTGGTATCAGGGAATCACCGGTCCCTCTGGTATCCTCAGCATGCCACCTCAGTCCCCTGTGGACTCCTCACTTTCATAGCACACACCTGTGCCCCCTGGTTTGAGCCAGTAGAGAGGATGTCTGAGCCTACAGAACAAAGAAACCCTTCTCCAAAGTCCTCACTGTTGTTCCCTCCAACTTTGCTTTATGCCCTCGTTCTCAGAGCCACTTCAGCAAGAACCAGGCTGGCGTGGGGAGCCCGTCAGGAGGAGGCTCTGTTGGGAAGAAGGGGCAATGCTTGTTGTTTATGTGGAGGGGACAGCGAGCTGACAGGAGGCTGGTGTTGTGGTGCCAAGGGCTTGGGCAAGACCATGAGTGATTGCAAAGCCGACTATCTGGGTCATCTGCTGGAGGCAGATTGACTGAATGATGATAGATGAGAGGTGGGGATTGATAGAAAGAGGAGATGTGAGGCTGGTTACGGAGCTCGGGGGTGAAATCCTGGCCAGGTGCTGGCTCTATTTGTTGAATGACAGAGAGGCTACAGAAGGTGGAATAGAGAACAGCTTTCAGCTTCGATAAGTGGACGTGGATGGCCATTGTGACCTCAGCCTAGGGCTCAGGGGAGAGGTGGTCTAGGCTAGGAAGCAACCTTGCTATGCATCCATGCTCCAGTGATATTTAAAATGGGGTCCCTGGGAGAATGTGAAGAAAATCAGGGGCCAGAGGCTTGAGGACTGGCACTTGCCAATATACCCCAGGCTAGCCTCGAACTCTTAATCCTTCCAATCTGAAGAGGCCTGTGTCTCTACACCCAGTCCCGGAGGCTTTACAACAGAACAGAAGGTAGGTGGGACATGATGTTGGGAAGTGGAATGGAGGGTGGGGAGAAGAGGCAGGGCCCTTCAGTCTATATCTGTGGTTCTCCACTAACCATTATTCTAGTCCCCAGGAGATTTCTGGTGCTGTCTGGTAACAGTTTTGGTTTCAATGGGGGTGGTGAAGGGAGAAGACAGTTTCCTGTTGGCCTCTGCAGAGTGATGGCCAGGGATTCTGCTGAGCATTACAAGGTACACGAGAGCCCCTACAACAATGTTCTCTGGTTCTGATACCAGCAGTGGCACTGTTTGGGAACCATGGCATACTCCAATGTCATGATGTAAGTACGCAGGCTTTCTTTGTTTGCTAGAAGTGACTTTCCTTCCCTAGGCAGAGGCAGTCATACCCTTCCTTGAGCTACCCAGTCTGCTCGGCCCACTTGCTGCCCCTAGTGGGGCATGGATCCCCGTACAGGCAGCTGACTGGGGGAGGGAGACCTCCTGAGAGTGACTGTCACCCCTTTTAGAGATGCCACAGAATCTTTGCTGAAACCTTTTCTCAGAGAGGCAAAACTCATGTCAGCAAAGTTCTTAACAAGTGCTGGGACATGAGGAGTTTCTTCTGCATGGGGATATCTCTCTCTCTCTCTCTCTCTCTCTCTCTCTCTCTCTCTCTCTCTCTCTCTCTCTCTCTCTCTCTCCCTCCCTCCCTCCCTCCCCCCGCCGCCTCTTTCATTTATCTTTGAGAAAGAAAACTCTATGATGCACATTTTGTCCAAGGACACGTCTCGGTAAGAAAAATGCCTCCGGATCTCTCTCCCAAGACCCCTCCACCATCTGTCAGTTTGGAAATCTCCACATCTTGACCCATGGCAAATTACTTCTTGGCAGCAGTGCTATATGGTGTCTGCCTTAGCTTGTGCCCACACAGGGCTGCTGGCCAGCTTAAGCGAACGGGCCATTTGAGAAAAGAGGGTTGAGCCCTTATCCCACCTACCTCTCCTCATCCTCACAGCTATCATCAACCCACCCCATGCCCCTCCAAATCTACCCTTTTCTCTCTATACCCTTCCATAGTGGCTCCCTGGAAGGACCTCGTCTCTCTAGAAGATGGCAGCGTTTTGCCCTGAGTCTCTCGTGGGAAATCTGCCCTCCCCTGCCTGGCATTTAAGCTCTACTAACACCTCATCTCCCACTGCTCCTACTTAGATGGAGCCAAACTGAACTCTTGGCTTTTCTCCAGATGCATCCTGGGCTTTCCCATGCTCGCTGACCATATTGGCAGCAGTGAGCCCAGCCATTTACAAATATTCCTGGTACATCTCTGCTCAAACCAGGGAAGCTGGCAGAAGGCCAATGTGGACATTCTAGGCCTTAACTTCATCTCTGCCCTGCCCTTGCCCTACCTTGCTCCAGAGGGGAAAGCCCTTATGGCACTTGGCCTGGATTCTACGGTGAACCACGGGCAGGGTGAGCCCTCTCCCAAATCCTACAAAATCAGAAAAATTCCAGCCATCACATAAGTAAGTGAAACTATAGTTCCAAACATTATTTGGCAGCTTTACTTTAGAGATGTGCCTGCAGTCCATCACATGCAAGGGAGGGGTGGTGTGTACACATCCAGGACTCGCGTGCATTGAACCTGTGTGCAGCTCCTTTGAACCTGTTTTCAGGACTTATAGGCCCACAGGAGTGGCCTGACATGTGGGCTGCTCACGGCCCTGCATGGCTGGCCATCCTGTCTGATATCCCCGTGCTGGGCTGGGGTTTGAGACTGAGTGCCACCACCAGTATCCCTGGCAGAGCTCACCCTGCCCAGCAGTAGAGGATCAGTCGCTTAGGTCCTTTGCGTTTTATGGGAATCTGTGGTATGGCTTGCCTTTGTTGGTAGACAGGAGCACTCTCCTGCAGCCCAGGGATGGAGAACTCTTCTGCAGCTCAGGGATGCTGCAGAGGTTCCTAGGGCAGCTGAAGCCGAAGTCAGCATGCTGACAAGGAGCTTCCATGCAGAGCCCAGGCTTGCCCCCTCCTTCTCTTCTTCCTACTCCTTTTTCTTGTTGTTGTTGTTGTTGTACATTATGAAACCAGGTTCATAGGAGCTCAGCATTTTGGGTAGTTAGCCTCTAAATTCCACAGAGTGACTCTATGGCTGTTTATAAACCTCCATGTCATGTACAAGCCCTTCAGATACACTACCACCTGCCCTGTACTGCAGAGCATCCTGCCCTGCTCCTAGAGACTCCAGTTTCTCCCTTCCCTGCCAGCAAGTGCTCTGCTCCACCACTCTGCACAGTTCTTTTTGCCCACTCGAAGCCCATCTGTGCAAAGAGGCCCCATGTCTGATTCTGCCTTCACCCCACCAGGAAAGAAAGGATCACAGGATCTGCGGAGGAAGCTCAGATGAAGACAGAGGGGTGCTTCCTGGCTCCTTCCACATGCCCACTGAGTCCTGGTCTGCTGAGGACTGGGGGGGGGGATATGACCCCAGGAGGCTTCCATCTGTCCCCATTGTATGCTCTAATCCCAGCTCAGTAGTCCCTAAAGCACTGGATGTCACTGGTGGTGACTGGCTCCAGTGGCCCTTAGTGCCATCAGTGGGGTAGAGTTACTATATTCACACGGAGATACCTCCTGGGTCTTAGAAGCAATCATGTGAGTATCTTCCAAATGAGTGTCTTCTGGGGCAAGGCCCTGGGCAGCCTGGAAGTCTTCAGCAGTGAATTCCTAGTGTCTCTGCTGTGCCTTTTGGACTCTGGTGCTGTGTGCCCTGAGTCTACACCCTACATGGCTTATCTCATTCTTCACTTTGTCTTCACCAGCCAAGTTTCCTCTCCCAGGGCCAGCTGCACTGTCCCTCCTGATTCCCAGAGCTTCCCGTGCTATGGTCCCCAGGCCTGCCCACCCTCTTCTTCCTACCTCTTCGGACCGCCATCCCTCGTGCTTGCTTCTCCGAAGGCCTCCCACCTCCGAGTCCTGGAAGGTCACCTTCACACCAGGCTGTGAACTGGCACCAGTCTCACTTCCTAACTCAGTGCTGCTTTGTTCTTCTCCCTGCATCTTCCTGGGCTACCTGTCAATCATACTTGTCTCTTGGGTCAGGACCATGGCCTTACTAAGTGCTCCTGGGCCTGGCTTCTAGAAGATCAGGTGGGTGAGACCCCACATGAGGCGCACTGACTGAGAAGGGAGCACTGGACAGGATGTGAAGGGGGAACGGTGGATCCAGGTAGGGACGGGGTTCAGCAGGGTTCAGCATCACAGGGACTGCTTCTGCTTGGCTTCCCACTGTCTCTTAGCGCCTCCCATGAAGCCTAGCGCTCTGCTAGATCTCAATAACTAGGAGCTGTATCAAAGGAAAATAACTTGATAAGAATGAGAAAGAGGAGGAGGAGGAGGAGGAGGAGGGGAGAGAGAGGGGGAAGGGAAGAAAGACACTTTTGCAGAGACAGGAGGGCAGGGGCTTAGGATGTTGGACCTACATAGTGGAAGGGAATGGGCGTGCGAGTCAGGACAATGTGGTTCACTGGGTCTCTGTGTACAGTCCCCAACAGGAGAACGCTATTAACCCAGTCCTTGGGTTAACCCTGTAGGTGCAAGACATGCTCACAGCCACTCAATGGGAAGTGACAAGGCTGCAGTTAGCGTGGGTGATCTACACAAGCATATTGCTTCACTCCTCAGGGTGGGGCACATACCCTGTGGTGGTATTCTGCTGTGGTCAGTGGTTGGGACATCACCTTTCCTTTGTAGGAAGGGGCACATTGAATGACTCTATAGGACATATATCCCTGAAGCCTGGCGGCAACCTGGTCATGTTCTCCCTGGCTCCAGGCTCACAATGGGGCATCTGCCCTCATTAAAGAGGAGTATATAACGTGATCATCCCACATAGTGATCCCAGAGCCACCGAGCTCAAGGGTTCCACCACCTATCACCACAGAACTCCTATTAGTCTCTAACTAAGTACTGTGAGTCCGCCCAATACTGGTTGGCTGTTGCTGATCTTGCAGAAAGCCAGAGCCTCTGTATGCCAACACAGGGTCCCTAGTGCACAAAGTACACACCCTAGCTGAATCCTGACACTGGGAGATAAAAATGACTTCTCCTTGCTTAAGTGGTTCTGCAGATGAGCTAGGGAGACATGGGCAGAGAGGGGCTCCAAACACCACTGCAAACCTAATGAGCTCCCACAGGTGGGACAGACACTAGTAATGTGGACCCATTGAAATGGTGAGGCTCAGAAGGCTACCTACCCACAGTCTCCTAGCTGAGCCACAGCCAAGGGTGAGTGTCTGGAGAGCCAGGGGCCTGATCTCCCTCTGCTACTGCTGACTGAGAAGTAAGGGAGGGTCGAAAGTCAGGCTGATCAAGGTTTTCTCAGAGTCTCTGATGAAAGGAACCTAGTTCGGTGTCCTTGCCCAGGGATAGACTTGGCAAGGTCTGGTCTAGGGCTGGAGCCAGAGCCTGGAAGGAGGTAAGGTTTTGGTTCCTGGGAAGTTGTCTTTCCCCGTGAAGAGAAAGGAGTCATGTGTCACCACTACATTGTGTGCTCAGTCTGACACCTTTGCAATATCCTGTGCTCCCTTTGTGAAACATTGTTTGGTTAGCTCCTTGCTGACTTTGTCCCTTTGTCCCATTGTATGACAGGTTTTTTTTTTTTTTTTTCCTGATACTGCTCCATTTTTCCTTTTAGGAAGACAGTATATAATGTGTATTTCTTAATAAGCTTGCTTCCATGAGCCATCAGCTTTTTAAAGACCTCCTCAACTCATGCTTTTCTCTCTTCTTATATTCTCACTCCCTGGTCATCATGTCCCTTAGGGCTGTGTCACCAAAGAATGACCAGCTCCAGGTGGAGGAAGCCTCTAGCACAGACACCAAAAGAACACAGTCTACTCCCATTCTCTGCTTGCTCAGTAGACAGAGGTTGGGGTAATCTAGGAGCTGGCAATGTCCCTTGTAGGTCAGGAGAACCACTCTGGCTCAGACTGGCATAGCCACAGCAGCTGAGTCCCTGCTACCCTGCTCCACGAGAGACTGGCATGGGACTTGGCCTTTGTCCCTTCATCCTCACTGGTTGTCCCTATTCTCTAGGGAGATCATGACTTTCTGACTCCTCCCATTGAAACCAGAGAGCAAGGAGGTTCCCACAAGTCACACTGTGGAACACCTGGCTGCCAGCCTGGCAGGTGAGGCCCCCATAGTGTTCCATGTCTCTGCTGGGAGTCTCTGAGGTGTCATTTCTCAGAGTCGCCTTTCCTGCCAGGAGGAAAGTCAGAGCCTTTCTTTACTGGCCATGGGGGAAGGAGAAGGGAGGAACAAAGGTGGGGGGAGGGGCAAGAGAGAGGGACAGGCACGGAGGGGAGTCTGGAGAGAGCTGATGCAGCATCAGGGGTGGGGTCATCCCAGGGCAGGCCCAGCATCAGCCTTTGAAAGCTGAAGGCTGTGGGTCTGTCTGCAGCCATGAGGTACCTTCCAGAACTGACTCAAGAGGACCATAGGCTAGATGTGAAGGCATGCCTGGGCTAAAGACAGCTCCTCCCCTACCCAAAGCACTTTCACAGCTGAGGTCCCATCAGCCTTACAGAGAGCATGGGTCAGGGACATCTGTCCATCTCACAGATGAGGAAACTGAGGCCAGATTATAGGTGAGGTCTCTGAATGGATCCTTTCCACTGATGTCCAGGCTTGCGGGAGCACGGGAAGTACTGTGACCCAGTGCTCTCCGGGAGCAGCATCCTGTTACCCTAGAGCCAGGTGCCTTGGGATTGAGTGACTGTGGCCTCTCAATTCCACCCTGATCTCTAACCTTTGGCACATCTCACGTGTGTGTGCCAAAGGTTTCAAGCATGGCTGTGGGTATGGCAGGTGTTCAGCATTCTATATTAGGTCATGGTCCTTGAAGCCCTGCTGATATTTTTCAAAGCTACTTATGTTTGTATTATCAACAACACAAAATACCTGAAGAGCACATCAAAAGATCTCCCTGAGCCCCCAAACCCCCCAGCCTACACTGTGTTTATCTCAGGAATAGGTGGGCTCATGACCTTGGCAGACTACACCGCCCTGTTCTTTATGTGTTCTTCCAACTCCAATTCCAACTCCAAAGCTTCCAGCCCCCCCCCCGCGCCCCCCCACCCCGTGCTTTTGGCAAGCTGGCCAGGATCAGGGCTGGCATGGCTGAGCAGCTGAATGCTTTACATGTAGTGTAGGTGGGACAGGACAGGCCTTTTCCCCCACTGGCCAACCATAGGGATGGTGGGTGATGGCCGTCAGGGGTGTGGTTCCAGCACCTGAGTGGAGCAGGGCCCACCTTATATCAGGGGTTCTGATGCATATATATAGTTCTTGCATGCCATCTAAGGACTGGTGCTGTGATGCTGCTCCACGTGACATGGCCACTCAGGAGGTGCCTGGGATACCATGCATGGGACACTTGGCTGTCGCTGGAGTTTCCTAGTAGCCATTCCTGCAGACTGAACATCTCCTTTCTGATGTTGTGCTCTTTGGATGATCTTTTGGATAGCATACATAGTATTGATGGTTGGAGTTTATGGAGTTGGAGGAGCACAGATGTTTGGGTGACATTGGTCCCTTCCATGTACCTCTTATGTTCTAGGCAGTGTTTTGTACCCGGGATGCAGGGCTGACAGGTGGATAAGCCCCCCTTCCCCCAAGTCTAACTGTCCACATGGAGGCGACTGAGCCTCACCCAGGCTGGGCAGCAGAAGAGAAGAGTGGAGATGACAGGCTGTGTGTACAGCCGAGGGAGGGATCTGCCCTCCCCCCCTCCCCCGCCCCAGCCCTCTAACTGAAAGCGAGCATGTTTGCATTTCAAAAGCCCAAACAGGTGGATGAAAGTTAAAAATTCTGTATTGATTTCCAAGAAAGGCAACTGGAGAGCAGTCCAATAGTGCCGGAGACATAGGCGGGCAGGGCAGTCCAGTGAGCAGAGCAACACTGACAAAGGCTCTGGCCAGGCTCTGGAAGGAGTGCCCAATGCCACAGATGGAGCTGGGCTCCCCATCCTCCTCTGGGCTACCACTGCTGTGGCCTCAGCTCCAAGGCCACAGGTTTTGAGCTTTAAACAGAGAAGTGGGCAAGGTGGTGCCTGCCCACACTGAATGCCATACTTTGGGTAGGGCAGAGGGTTGAAAAGCTGGGTAGACGCACATAGAGATCCTCGAGACAGAAGACCCTGGGGAGTTCTGAGGTCTTTGTGGTTTTGATGGGAGCTTCCGGAGACCCTGCTCTTTTGTCTATGCAACCCAGCTTCCTCTAGGGCAAATCCAAATGTGGACCTCAGCTACGTGGGGACTGGACTGCAGGGTAGTTTTCTAGCATTGGAAACCACAAAAAGAGGCAACGGCTTGTAAGCCCCATGGACCCCGTCTGTCTTCCCAGCACTGGAAATCTAAGGTGCTCAGCCCACTCAGCTCTTAAACTGTGGGGATTGAACACAGGTACGTCCTCATGCATGAATGACAAGCAGTCCGCCAACTGAGACATCTGCTCTACCTATCTCTCAATGAGAATAAAATCATCACATTTTACTATGAAACAATAGATCTTAGTTCAGAAAGAAAATAGAGAGAGAAAGAGGAGAGAGAGAGAGGAGAGAGAGAAGAGAGAAGAGAGAAGGGAGAGAGAGGGGAGAGAGGAGAGAGAGGAGAAAGAGGGGGAAGAGAGGGGAGAGAGAGGAGAGAGAAGAGAGAGAGAAGAGAGGAGAGAGAAGAGAGGAAAGAGAGAGGAGAGAGAGGAGAGAGGAGAGAAGAGGAGAGAGAGAGGAGAGAGAGGAGAGAGAGGAGAAAGAGAAGAGAAGAGAAGAGAAGAGAAGAGAAGAGAAGAGAAGAGAAGAGAAGAGAAGAGAAGAGAAGAGAAGAGAAGAGAAGAGAAGAGAAGAGGTCTGTCTTTTCAGGGTCTTTTGGAGATCTCCAAGGGGCAGAACAATAGTGCTCTTCAAGGTCATGTTAATCTGGGTCCTGCTTGAGGCTTGGCTTCAACCTCTTTGCCCTGTTGGATCTGTTCAGGCCCCCTCTGCCTTTGAGGTCTAGAAAATTCCAGAAGGCATGCAGTGGGTCCTCTTTCATCTTCTTATGTTACTGGCTGCAGGCCTGCCTGCATTTTGGATTTTTTTGAATATTGGTTTCCTGAACACCGCGTTTGTGAAGCCTGCAGAGAGAGAAGGCTGAGATGGAGTGGAACCCAATACTACCTACCAACTTCAGGGTAGAAGCCCTCTGTGCTCACGAGCCTGGCTCTTCCTGCGCCATTTCCTCTGCAGGTCTTTAATTCAAGTCAGTCTTCTCTGGTACTTCCTAACTCAGGGAAAACCCTATGAGCCTTCTCTGGCCCTTCCTGCGGGGCTCTGCCTCATTAGCTCCATAATCCAACACAACGATGGAGAAGAAGAGCCGAGCCACTCTGCGAGTGATTTAACACAACGCTTTTATGACTATTGAAAATGAACACTGACCCCAGGTAAGAGGCGCTAAACAGGGTCTTTAAAGGCCCACCATCCATTTCCCTTGGATGGACTCTCCTCTGTAAATCACCGAGTTGTCAGTTTTACGACGCTGCTCTAGCTATTGAGGCTAGGGAACTGTGAAATGTCATATATATATGAAATAAAATTAAGTTGCAGGGAGCGTGCATTAGCATTTCAAAAGTCTTCTGTTGTATCCTGTTCCAGTCCTCTCTGTCAAGGGCCACCAGGATCCCATCCTCCCCGTAAAGAGACTACACACAATGTATTAATGTTAGTTCCTGAGCTGGCCTGGTGGTGAAGGGCATAGTAATGATAATGGCAAAGTACATAATGGAATAATTTGATGGGACAATGAAATGGTCTCCTCCTCTGATAACAAAGCTGGGATCACCCCTCTCCCGCTGGCCCAGGACAGCGGCTTTCAGAGTTTTGACAAATGGTTTTTAGGCTATTTGTCCTGGAGACATGAGCAATGAAATCCGCTGAAGTAAGAGGGTGTTTCAGGTGACAAGGTCAGGAGAGGAACCATTGAGATATGGCCATTCCCACCCCAGCTTCTCCATCTGGTAGACTGCAAGCCCCTCCATGCTCACTGCCAATGCCCAGAACCAGTTAATTGCTGGGTACTGGGCTGATTATATTATGGTCTGAATTTCAGACGTTTCCCATAGGGCCATGTGTTCTCTAGCTGTTGGCCCTGATGGGAGGTGGAAGAGCACAGGGGACGGGGTCTAGCGGAAGAGAGTCAGATCATTGGGGGTATGCCCTTGAAGGGGATCCTGAGGCCCCGGCATCTTCTTTTCTTACACTGTTCTGCAGCCTCTATGAGGTACACTGGTTTCTCCTGCTACTTGTTCCCATGGTAACACACAGTGTCTCAACAGGCCTAAAGTGAGGGAACCAAGAAACCATGGGTTGAAACCTCTAATACTATGAGCCAAACTAAGCCCTTTTCCATGTAAATTAATTTCTCTCATCCCTCTATATTATATATATGTATATATAATATACACATATATACATATATAATATACATATATAATATATACATATATACATGTATTATAATATACACATATATACATTATAATATACACATATATACATACATTATAATATACATATGTATTATAGCAACAAAAAACTGATGAACACTAACACTGTAGGTGTGACTTAACTCAACCTGAAGAGGGTGGGTTTCACATAATGGACTGGGTCTTCATGACAGGAAGCTTCTGGAAGCCACAATGCCCTTCCTCAGAGCTCAGACCCTTGGCCCTCTGAGCGGGAGCTTCCCTGATCATTTAGAATTCCGATGAAGCTGCTTTATGCGTGTGGCCAGCGGTGGGGCTGAGGTAGAAGTACAAAGGACAGAGACTGTGAAGGCTGATACCCTGCCAACACCTGCTGACCTTCAGAACACTCTGGGTCTCCAGGGTAACCGTGGGAATGCAATTCCTTCCTTGGACCCTGAGCTTGCCAGGTTGGGGGAGAAGAATCTAGTGGCCCTAGGAGGTACTTAACAACTCATGGTGGCCCCCACCCACCTTCCCCCCAGCCCTTAGACAATGGCAGCTTCATTTCTGTGACTTATCAGAAAGCTGGCCTCTTCTTCAGGATCCTCAGACTTACTCAATCTCCTCTGTGTATTAAAGGCACTTTCCAAGATCTATTCTCATTTGAGGAGAGTTTTTACAGCTTTGTTTTAGGAAGCTCCAGACCCTTAGCCTGGGAAGGCATCCTGGAGGGGAGTCGTGGGGCATCACAGGGTGTAGAAGATAGCAGACCTGCCCTGAACTTCCTGCCAGGCACGCCTGGGGAAATATATTCAGCATCAAGTCTAGCCAATGAGAGTCTGCTCTGAATTGAATTTTAACCTTAATGAGGTACAAAGTCCCTTCTGTTCTCTGTAATGGAGACCTTGAGAGGTTTTATCAGAGAGCAAAACACAACTTCTCAGTGTTTTCATGTTTCCCTAATAACGGCCCGAATCATAACCTGAATTTTTATGCAACTAATTATGGCTATGAACGGGGCATGAAAGATTTATATGATCAGAAAAGAAACGACCTGTGTTTTCTCTGGGCAGGTGGAGGATGAGCTGTGTAAGGAAGGTAATTAATTTTCTAGGTCATACAGAAGGTACTTTCCTGGTGCTGGTTAGTGTGGTCAGTGGTGGAGGATGGGACCCAGAAGAAGCCTTTCTGGACGCTGTCCACAGCTGCTTTTCCCATATGACACTCACCTCCACTTTCCTAAGACCAACTTGGCAGATCAAACACTTGGGCTATGGGACACAAGAGACATCTTAAAAACAACCAGGAGGAGGAAAGGGGGCCTACCAACAATTATAATCCCTGTGATCAAAATGAAAGCCAGAATTCTTTTTCCCTCTCTTTCTCCATTTCTATTTATGTGTATATATGTCTCTATGTATGAGTATAGCCTGTGTATGTGTACCTGTACACCTCAGAAGAAAGCATCAGACCCTCTGGGGCTGGAGTTACAAGCAATTGTGAACCACCTGCCTTGGGTGTTGGGAACCAAGCAAACTTAGGTTCTCTGGAAGTTCACCAATCACTGCTAACCGTGAGCCATCCCTCCAGCTTCTGAAATTCTGTGTGTGTGTGTGTCTGTGTGTGTGTGTAGTGTACGTATGTGTTCATGTATATCAGTGTGTGTGCAGGTGGGTGTGTCTGTCTGCAGTCCAGAGGTTCCTGTGGCTGAGTTCCTTGATAGATCACCACCTTATTGTCTGTGACAGGGTCTGGCTCTCACTGAAGCTGGAACTTATTGATTGAGTTAGCTCTGGGGATGTGCCCATCACTGCCTTCCCCCGCCCTGGGATTACAGATGTGTACCTCTGTGCCAGGCTTATACACGGGTACTGGAGATCCAAACTCAGGGTCTCAGATTTGCACAATAGGTACTTTACTGACTAGGTTTTTCTTTTCTGAGTCAGAGTCTTATCATATAGCCCACGTTGGCTGGGAATTTATTCTCCTTTGTAGCCAACCTCCATGTTGGGATGGCAGGCGTGTGTAATTTGAATTAATGCTCCTTTAAGTTTCAGTTAAACTAACAAGTGTTGACAATTAGCACCCTGGCTGAACACACAGACTCACCCTGATATACTCAAACACATGTGACCAGAACCACAGGAATGAGTGTTTGACCAGAGGCCATGATTGACACCACTCCCAGGCGATAGGACTTCAGCTCTTTTGCCTCTGGGAGAGGCCGCTTGGCTCTCTGAGTGGCAGTAAAGAGGATTTGATGGAGAGCCACACAGAGGGAGAGAGAAGCCTTGAGTGTATGGGGCTGCAGTGAGTGCTTAGCTACACAACTGTTTGCTGAGGCCCACAACTGATTAATGTACACAGACTCACTCATTTCCTCAGTGTTACGTTTAATCATTTAATTTTGCAAGAGTTTTCAGATCTTTTAATCATCCTAATATTCTTCTTATTGCAACATATTACTGAGCTGTTAGTTCAATTCAATTAAAAAGTGTCATCCGGAAGTAATTTATTCTATGAGTGCTGTTAAGTGGGTACCCCAGATAGGCCTGCGGGGTGGAGGAATAATAACTCTTGTGTTTTTATGAGTCTGTAAACCAGCATGCTGCGTTAGCACCGAAGGAGCCGCATTCCAAGTGGCAAATGTCTGCCCACGTCTGTGTGACAGCAGGTCTGGGATTGTGTCTCTGGATTTTGTATCTCGATCCAGAAGAGAACAGGGAAACTCAGACCATCTGTTGCCGCTTGTGCCCAGGTGCTCCTGGAAAGCCACGCTGCCTTTCCGTCCGACTGATATTTGTCACAGTACAGCCTTGAAGTCCCTCCTTTGAGGGCTTCTTGCCAGGATTCTTGGTCCCCACCTCCTTCTACTGCAAGGGTTGGCAGGGGGGGCCACCCAGAGCCACAGCTCAGGAGCAAGCCTGTAGTGGGGCCCACACCATGGTAGGATATGGTTTATCCATACTCAGTCTGGTCATGATTCCATCTGGTTGACTCTTTTTAAAATTTGATACAGGACTGTCCTTGAATGGAGGAAGATGACCTTTAATTCCTGACCTTCTTCGCCTGTGGAGTTCTGGGATTACAGGCACCCACCACCGAGTGTCTGGCTAGAGATTAAAGCCAGCCTTTGTGCATGTTAGGCAACTAATCTACCAACTGAGTTATCCCCTCAACTTCAGCCTAGTTGACCTGTGAGGCATCTCCTCTGTCTTCTTCAGACATAGTACTGTCCCTGGAAATATATAACTCATGTCATATATCTAATTTCCATTTCCCAGCAGCTACATGAAACAGAAAAACAAAATCAGTGGTGCTCATTCCAATAATCTACTGTAACTTAATTGATCGAAATGTTGTCATTTTGACATGTCATCAGCATAAAATCTAATGAACTAAGTACACTTTACACTTACTGCATGCCTCAATTCAGCCTGGCTGCATTGTACACAGAGCTGGTGAGGATATGTGGGGTTTAGGATAACATGATCTCTAGAATCTAATTGCCACATTGCAGGTACCTTCTGGGGTCATAGGGCCTTGTGGCTGATGCAGCTGGGCTGTCTTGCCTGGGCCTGTGGGACCCTCTGATAGAGGAGGGACCATCTTGGGCTCAGGGCCCTTTGGTACATTTGTCTGCAGAAGCTGGTTGTCCTGTCCTTGGAAGTCATCTCACAGAGGGTTACAACAGTGGATGCTGGCCACATATGGCCTCTGGGGCTTATGTCCTAAGGTTGCAGAAATCCAGAAAGCCCAGGAAGGAGTGGCAGACAGAAGGGTTGGCTCCAACAGTGCTGTCACAACATATCCTTGTACACAGGCCTTAGCATAGCAAAGGAAAACTCAGGTTTTATGGTAAGGAAAAGGAGGATCCCAGCCCAGGGACTAAAAAAGGATGCTAGCTAGACACAGGTCACACCCTCCTTTTATCCCTGGCCCAGGAAGGTCCCCTCTGAATCTCCACTAGGAGACTAACCATGAGGCTGCTCATTGAGCCCAGGGAGGTCTCTAACCTACTGTGCCCCAAGAAGGAAGATGGACTCTCCCAGGACATCCAAGTCTTACACAGTGAGAGGATAGCACTCTATCCTTAGATGCCCAAGTGCTCACTTTTCTTTGGTAAGCCCCTGCCCATACCCAGCGGCCGGTGGAGCTGATTGCAGACATCTGCTCAGGGTGGGGCTGCTACTTGACTCTGTTGACAGTGGCCAAGGGCAGTTTCTATTTCCTAGAATTTTGAGCACTTAATCCTTTGGGTCTGTGTCCTATCTGGGCCAGCATAGGAACCTTGGGAAGCCAGGGGCAAATAGAGTGACCTTGCAAAATCTTAATGCCACCCTTGCTCTTGGAGTATGCCTTGTTTATTAATATCCTCCTCTCAGAAAAAGGCCTATCTGTGCTGTTTTGTCCGAGAGCAGCAATAAAAAAGGGGAAATTAAATTAGCAACTCCGTATGAGCTCCTAATCCACTAAGGTGTCTTCAACTCCATAACCTGTTAACTTAAACTCCAGCCGTTGACTTAAGCAGTTTGAAGGAAATAGCAAGCAGTATTTCAAATGGCCCCAGTTTTTTTTTTTTTTGCACTAGTTCTGATAAAAGTGATTGAAGCCTGGGAACTGGAGACGAGCCAATGGGCTGAGGTGGGCAAGGGTTCATGTGCTCAGGAGAATGATAGCCTTTCTTTCACTACAGCGTCCATGCTCCACAGCACATACCCAACTCTAAGAATTACTCAAATCCAATTATACATACAAGGTGGCCTCTCCAACCCCTCCCACACAATAGGAGATGGTACTGTCTAGGAGAAAAACATTCTAAGGAAGCCACACTTGGTAAGGGGGGTACTAAACACTCACAGAAACAGGACTGAGTGCCCACTATGCTCTCAGATCTACCACCCGGAGGACCTCCGACATAAGTATGTAGCTCAGTGTAGTATGAAGACAGAGGACCCTTTGTTAAAAATTGCTGAGAAGGGCTGGCTCAATGGCTCAGCAGCTAAGTGCACTGGATTCTCTTGCAGAGGACCAAGGTTTGGTTCCCTGCTTCTGCAGGCTGTTCACAATTCTCTGTCACTCCAGGTCAGGGCATCCAATGAAATACTCCTTTCTGACCTCTGTGGACATTGCACATACATGATGTCTATATCTATATCATCTATATCTACACCTATATACTATATATCTACTCATACACATAAAATAAATAAAAATTCTGAGATGTTGCCAGCAGAACGGGGTCATTGTGTAGTGAGGTTGCTTTTCTGGCTTCCAGAGGGTCAAGTCCAGGAAGCTCTATGTGTATCAAAGGCTGAATTATTACAAGTCTCTTTAAAATTACTCATTTTTTATATGTATGACGTTCTTAAGGGTATGTGTATATGCCTATGTATGCAGGGACTCATAGAGGCCTGGAGAGGTTGTTGGATCTCCTGGTACTGGAGTTAAAGGTGGCTTTAAGCCACCCACGTGGGTGCTGGGAACTGAACTTAGGTCCTCTGCAAAAAGCAACAAGTGTTCTTAACTGTGGAGCCTTTTCTCCATCCTGCCTCTGCTTTTGAGATAGTCTCATGTATTTTGAGATGGCTCAGACTTACTATGTAGACAAAGATGAAACTGAACTGATATCACCAAAGATGATATTGAATACCTGCATCTTCCTGGGCGTGCAGGTGTGCACCATGTCTAGTTTTATGCGGCACTGGAAACTGAACCTTGTGCATGCTAAGTGAGCATGCTACCTCCCAAGCCGCATCCCCAGCCCCACATAGGCTGTCTCCTTTATTCCTTTTCACAAATGAGCAACTGAGGCACAAAGAGGTTGGGACACTACGGGACAGGAGGTTTCGAGTGGAGTTGTGGTAGGAGACTGGGGTCATCCCCCAGTGCATAGTGGAGTTTCAGAGAAGATGGAGACCACAGCAGGCTGCCCTAGAGTCACGCTGTGAGCACTGATTTAGTTTCAGGAAAACAGTATCATTTGTTCCATTAAATTAATGTTGTTAATTTGAAGTTTATTGGTTTTGCAGTTTGTTTTTATTTCATTTATAAATTTGTTTGAGCTTTATGGTTATAAAAGAGCTCTATGCATAAGGGACATGTTCCCAGCTTTATGCTTGTGTATATTTAACTAACAGTATACCAAACGTAATTTAAATCGACAGAGAAACATTTTCCTTAAAGTAGGGTAATCTTGTCCCAAGATAGGCTTACAGGGTGCTCATAGTTCTGTAGTGGTTCCTGGCTGCCTGGGGGTCTTGGAGACGGAAGGAGGGTGGTTTGAGGACAGAAAGGAAGGGAGGGGGAAGGACGGAGGTGAGGAGGGAAGGGAAGAATTGAGAGGGAGGGAGGGAGCAAAGGGAGGAAGTGAAAACATGGAGTGTCGGGGAAGGAGGTGGGGGGTGGGAGGGACTCGGACAGGGGGAAAGGCTGGGGATTGGATGTACCTGGGAGGCTTTTGCCCTTGGCTTCCTGCCTGGCTGCTGCACTGTGTCCCTTTGCCTCAGCCCAGAAGCACTCAGTTTTGTGACCCACATTCCCAGACATTGGCACTTGCCCAAAGGCAAGGGTGAGTCTGTAGGACGGTAAGGCTGTGGCAGAGGGGGTTGTGATGTCCTTCCAGGCTGTGTTCCTAGCTGACTTTGAGCAGGAGCTTTGGAGTCAAAAGACAGCCTCTGTACCCTCATCCCTCCCAGTTAATCCTTTCCCTGGACAGGACAGGAGTGTGTTTAAAGTAACACGTGTCACTCTAGGAACAACGCCTCCCGGCAATCTAATGCTGAGGCGTGTTTCCGGCAGGAATGCCCATCAAAGGCTTGTAGAAGAACTTGTACATTCTCGGAAACTTAAGAAAAAGAAGTTTCCCCAAAGGGGAAACAAGTCAGCCGAGTCAGTTCTGGCATGTTGGTACAATGGACTATTATTGCTGGGGAGAAAGAAGGACGGGCTTCTGCTATAGATGGAGTTACAATAGGTGAACCTGCAGACAGCTTTGGGCAAGCAGCCAGACACAGAAGGGTCACACTGTGTGATTCCATTGTCACAAAGTTCTAAAGGCGCACAGGTTACTGGCAGTGCAGGGCAGGAAATCATTACATTGAGGAGGAAGAAAAGGTGCAGGGACCAGGAGGGGACACATGGGGTGGCACGAGCGAGGTGTCTAGGGTGCTGGTGAGGTTACTTTTCTGGGATATACCAGGGGTTAATCCAGGGCCTTGTGCACGCTAGGCAGGCTGTTGAGGGGGCACTCTTAAGACTGAAGCCTTATTCAAAACAGCTACGGAGGATTCATAAGGGAAGTTCATACTAAGGGGACACAAAGGCCATTAACAGTCATTTTAAGGTACACAGAAGTCTGTGTGATACGGGATTTGTTACCTCAGATGGTCCTGGTGGTCAGAGCTGTGCCCCTCTCTGAGTTCCCAGGCCTGGACCATGAGTCTTTACCATATACTGACTTTGCAGAGGGAAAGACAGACCTTGGGTCTTAATTTTTGAAGGGAATTGAAGAGAGCTGGTTTTTCTGGCCGTATCTCTCCTCTGGCTGCTGTTCTATGTCCCTTTACTTCAACTCAGACGCTCTCAGCTTTGTGACCTACACTTCCACACAGAGAGACTGGCCAAAGGCAATGATGAGCTTATAGGAATGTCCAGGTGCGTTAGGGCTGTGGAGGAGGGGACATGACACCCCTAGGGACACTCTAGTATATTGGTGGTGACTGGCAGGTCTTGGACCAACCCACAATGCCACCAGGCTGATGCAAATAAGGCCTCGTGTATGCTAAGCAAAGAATCTCACCAAGCCACATACTTGGCTCTTTATTATTTATTTATTTATTTATTTTGAGACAGGGTTTCTCTGTACAGCCCTGGCTGTCCTGGAACTCACTCTGTAGGCCAGGCTGGCCTCAAACTCAGAAATCTGCCTGCCTCTGCCTCCCGAGTACTGGGATTAAAGGCGTGCGCCACCACGACTGGCGGCTCTTTATTTTAAGACAGAGTCTTGCTAAGTTGTCCAGGCTGGCCTTGAACTTACTACATTGTTCAGATAGACTTTGATTGCAATCTTCCTGTTTTAGCTGGGATGACTGGTTTGGGTCTGCACCCAGTGAATTGTGAAGTTTTAATGATGATATCCTTCCCAGAGCAGCCTACAGGAGCCACAGTGTGATTGCCTGCTTGCCCTAGAAGGTTATTCTAGC
This sequence comes from Mus minutoides, assembly GCA_902729485.2. NCBI lineage: Eukaryota > Metazoa > Chordata > Mammalia > Rodentia > Muridae > Mus > Mus minutoides. The sequence continues at coordinate 81,918 of LR749644.1, read as the reverse complement.
TGAGGCCACATTTGGAGGCCCCTGGGGGCATCCCAGAGGAGGGTAGTCTGCCTTTGTTGGGTTCTGATAGGTCTGTAGGCTATTCCTATCTGGAAGACCCCAGGTCTTTCTCAGTACCTGGGCTTTAGACCTGTGACATGGGGGGAAGTAAGGGTCCTTAAGGAACACAGCTGACCTTCTCTTCACACAGATATGTAAACAGGAAATCAGAGGGCAAGGGTGCTTGAGACGCCTGGCAGCCTTGCTAGATCTGAAACTCAAGCCCTGGGCTCAGATCCAGGAGGGGTGCCTAGTAGCATCCCCCAAGGACACATGGGAGCATGCTCCCTGCGGGGGTGGGCGGGCGCAGGCCCTCATCAGCCCTGCCAACAGCTGGTGCAGCAATTCTGGTGATTCTGTGCTGGGCAGCTCAAGAAGAGCAGGGCTATTTTCTGGTTTTCTTTAGGCTTAGTTATTTATTTATTTTGACAGTGTCTCATGTAACCTAGGTGTCCCAGTTTTTTTTTTTTTTAATTTTTTCTGTGATAAAACACTGGCTAAGAGCAACTTGGAGAAGGAAGAAGTTTATGCCACAGTATACTTTATAGTCTGTCACTGAGGGAAGGAACTGAAGCAGAAGCCGAGGAAGAACGCAGCTTGCTTCCCGGCTTCCTTCCTCTGGCTTGCTTATTGTTTTATATGATCTTGGATCACTTGCTCAGGGGTGGCATCACCCATGGTAGGAGAAGCCCTCCTATATTAATCACTGATCAAGAAAATGCCTCGCAGAGTTGCCTCTAGGCCAATCCGACAGAGGCATTTTCTGTCAAAGTTCTCTCTTCCTAGATGGCCCTAGCTTGTGTTGAGTGAAACTGAACCCTATCTGAAACTTTGCTATGTAGCCGAAGACGACCTTGGACCCCTGGTTCTCTTTCCTCTTCCTGTGTCTTCCTCTTCCTGTGGCAGTGCTGTTTTCCATGGACAACTTCCCTAGGGCTGATGTGTGTTCTCTGGATCTGGTACCATAGACTGAACCTAGCACTTGAGTTCCTGGTGTTGAGAGATGGGCTGGACCCAGGCTGGCATCCTGCAATTCTAGGAAGGTCGGGGAAGCTCAGAGGACATGAGGGGAATCTGAAATGGTGACACGGTGAGCCATCATGTAAAGAAGTAGTGGCAGGGAGGATATGGTCTTGGGCAGTCCAAGACAGGACACATGGCAGGTGACCCATATCAGCTTCCTGCCAATCAGCCTCCTTAGAGCCTATGGGGAATTGAATATTCTCCACCCTCTTTGTGCTATGGGGGTCTTGTCATGTTATCTTATTTGAACAAAGGATCTTTTCAGATATAGTCAGTTAAGGATTTGAAGGCAGCTTATCTAGGGTTTAGGGTCAGCCCTGACTCTGAGGTCGAGAGCCTCACAGGAAGAGGTGAGAACGAGGGAGCAAAGTAGACAGCCTTGGGAAGATGGGGGCAGAGTCTGAGGTTGTGTTACCATGTGCACAGGAACACCAGGAGCTGCCAGAAGCTGGCTGAGCAGAGGAAGAGCCCCAGGAGCTGTTGGCTTGGTGACACCTTGATTTCTAACTTCTGTCTCTGGAACTAGCAGAGAATATATTTTCGGTGCTTCAAGCTACCTTGTAGCAATTTGTTATGACACTGCCAGGAAATGCATGCTGGATCATTGGTGGAGTCCAGGGGGTGCAAGTCAACCCACAGCCCCCTCCAGACCTGCAGATCTTCTCTGACCCCACTGCTAATCACTTCGGAGCCAATGGCTCTAGCCATGACGCATAAGCCAGTTTGGGTGGAAAGTGGCAGGTGAGCCTGAGGGGGATGAGGAGAGGCCAACCTTGCCATGACCAGGCAGGCACATGTGTGCATCCCAGCCGCACTGAGCCAGCTACCAAGGAGAGCCCGGCCACGACTCTTCATGATTGGGCCACCCCTAGCTACAATGGGATCCTTGGGGTGGGGGCTGGGCCTGATGGGTGTGAACGAGGCATGGATATCACCCCTAAGCTGGTCTGAAACCTGCTCCTGACATGGTAGGTACCAAATGCCTAGCTCCTGAAAGAGGGAACCAAGTGACCACTCATTACTGAGAAGCTCCCAAAGGCAGAGATCTTAGCTGCCTGCTCTCTGGTTTGGTGTTTTCCCCAAACTAGAACAGAGCCTGACAGCCTATGGTCCTACCTAGAGCAATCGGGGGCTGCCCACCGACAGTTCCCAGCTGTGCTGGCCTGCCCTCAGCCTTCAAACTTGGCAGTCTTTTCCCAGCCCCAGGTCCCCTGGATGCATGAGTGGCTTCCTCACGGCCCTGGCTTTCCCTCGTAACTCTGTTCCTTGGAGAGGGACCTCAGCGATCACCATCCTACACCAGAGCTTTCCTGTCTCTTTCTGGGGAAGAAACTATGTTTGGAGGGCAGGAGCCACAGCTACTCTTGCTCACTGTGTGAGTCCTAGAATCCTCTCAGCGCCTGACCCAGGGACCGAGGTGGGTGAACTCTTGCATGTGAGCTGTGAGCCTGTACCACAATGGTCCCCTTGCTCTTCCCTTTGCCTGGGATCCTGGGCCTGCTGTGACATGCATTAACTGCACCTGAGGGCAGCCCACGGTCATTCACGGGTCCTGCGGCTTCCTGAGATGGCTGGCCTGGCCTAGAACACACTCTAGATCTAGAAAAATGTCGCTTAAATAGGTTAAATGTAGGAGGCAAAAATCATCAATTAAACTGATCTCTTGTGCACCGTCCCTTGTCCTCCCCCAAGCCTTCACACATATTACCTACTAAAGGTTCCAGAGTCATAGTGACTCCCATTGCACAGATAGGAAACGGAGGCACAGAAAGGTGCAGTACCTCAGTTCCTCAGGACTTTAGAGCCAAACTCTCCCCCAGGTTCCTTTTGTCCCAGCACAGAGGTTTTCCTGATTATGTGACCCAAAAAATTGAAGTGGGAGCAAAAAGAGGAGATGTCCATAGTAGGACTGGAGGGTGAAGGGAGAGGTCCTTATGAGCCGCCAGGTGAGGGTTGGCACTGAGTAGCCTTACTGTGCTGCTGTTAGCTGACTCTGGAGCCTAGGTTGGTTCTCAAGAGGCCAGGTGAGTGGTGGGCATGGCCAGAGGGTTTGGGTGAAGGCTTTTGGATCGAACGGTGGGACAGATGGTGACTACATGCCTTTGAGAACTGGGTTTGGCACCAAGGTTCTTGACTTCAAGACTAGGGGTCTGGCCAGGTCTTGGCTTGTCAGGTGAATATGGCTGGCGAGAGCATGAACATCCTTTTTTTTTTTCCTGTTCAGCAGGAGTATGTGGAGTTCCCTGTGTGCAGCAGAGAATGCTAAGTCAGGCCAAGGGAGAAAGTTAGGATGGGAGTGAGAAATGCTTGTGGATTGGCTCCTCTGCCTCTTCCAAGGCCTCTGGGAGTGGAGGGCTTACATGAATTGGCAGTGGATGGAGAGGGTTGGGGCTCTGTAGGGCTCCCAGGGAGAGAGGCAGGATGGGTGCAGGAAGAGTCAAGTTTGGCTATGTTTCCTAGGCAAGTGCTGAGGGCTCCTCAGAGGACTGCTCCTGGCATACCCTATGGGGTCCTGGGGTAGGGAGCCTGCAGCCATCTGGGAGAGAGGCCACTTGCCTTGGCTTGCTGCCAGCTCAGAGTTGCGTTGTCAGGCTCCGATTAGCGGCTGTGAAATAACTGAAATACATCATGGGAAATTTGAGATGCGTTGTAATCTCATTAATAGCGGCTGCTGCTGTGTGTGTGTGGGGGGGAGGCGTAGTGACTCATCTAGTAGATGAGAGTAGAGACTGCTGTTCAGATGACAACAGCATCCTGCCTTCATACCCTGGGGCTAGAGCCGACTCCCTAACCCCACCCTCAAATCCCCAGCAGAGACTGGAGTCACCTTGCCCACAGGGCACAGTGCTGACTCTGCTTTGGCCAGTGGGACTGACTCTCTAAGTCTTCCCTGGGCTGGGCCCCATTGAGCCGGCAGATGGTCAACCTTGCTCTAAGCCTCGGGATTCTTGCTCTGGAAGGGTCTGCCCAGTCCAGACTTTTATACCCAGGAACAACGAGTCCTTTTCCCAGAGACTGGTTTCTCTAGATAAGACAGACTTGGAATACTCAGATTGTATTTGTCTCCTCTCAAAGAGATTGCCATTGATACCCATCAAGTTCTGAGATGCGATTCAGAGGCAGAGAGTGCACGCTGGCACAAAGTGAGGCCCTGGCAAGGATGTGGTACATCCTCGTGAGGTAAAAGATGATACTGTGTTCTCAGCAGGTCACCACAGGAGCCCACAGCTTGTCTCCTCAGGTACACGGTCAGGAGTGATGGTAGGGGAACTGGTGGCCCCTAAAGGTACATTATAAGTCTCTGCTGGGGCTGTAGGGCTTCTGACCCAGCTAGGAATGGGGCTGTCAAGTATGGGGACTCTTATAGGTTCTGACAGGGCCCCGTTGTGCCTTGAAGACCTTGTTCTATGGGCCTAAGCCTTGGCTGTTCAAATGATAGACAGGCATGGGTCCCACCAGAAGGGTGGATCTGTCCACGCCTCTCTCCTTGCTCTTTCCAAATGATGATGAACACATCACTCTCCTCTCTGTTCAGACAGGGTACTGGTTTCCAGAGAGAAGCAGGTTCCGTGTGTGGCTCAATGGGGGAACTGAGAGCAGGCTCTGAAGGCATTGGTAATGGGTGCAGATGGAGCTGGAGAGTGTGTGCATGTGTGTGTGTGTGTGTGTGTGTGTGTGTGTGCGTGTGTGTGTGTGTGTGTGTGTGTTAGTTATAGGAGTACTCACAGAGACCTCCTCTGAGGATTTTGTACTGTGGAGAGGGGATTCCTAGTGCTGTACTGGCCTGACCTGAGGCAAGGGTAAAGGAGCAAGATCAGGACACAGAGCAAGAGAGGTGTGCTCAGCACAGATGCTGGCAGGGGCTGCTGATCCATTCCTACCCCTGGAACTCCAAGCACACATCTAGGAGCTGATCCTCCAAGTCCGGGCTCCCAGGTTGGTTTGCCACTGATCAAAACCTTGCTTCCTTTATGGGCCCACTCCACTGATGTTGTTAAAAACACCACCTGCCGATTGTTAGAGTGTGCTGTGCCTTTTGATTCTAAGGCAGGTGTCCCTTGGGGTGGGAGCAGGACGGAGGGGGGGATGGATGTGGACAGCTGGTAGCAGGGAGAGGCTCACACTGCCTTTGGTGGCTCTGCAGCTGTGGCTTGTTGCTGTGGGTGGTGCCTGCTGGCTCTTCTCCTCACAGCATGCCCTGCCCGCTGTCTTTCTTCTTCCATCTGTGTAGACACAGCCTGGCACGGCTCTCCCACTGGGTGCTACAGTACCACAGCCAGACTTGGCCTGGACTACTCTCTCTGGGTTGCAAGTTCTTGCCCAACCTTCATAAAGCAGATCCAGGTGATCAAGACCCAGGTGAAACCCCAACTTCTTCCCATCCCTGACTTGGAAATGGCTCCCACTGAATTTTGAGTGTGCTGTGTGGTGCTAGAACACATGCATGCGTGTGCCTGTGATTAAGTATTGAGGCCCGGGTACAACCTCCAGTCACCACCTATTGTGGCTTGAATGAGATGTTCCTTATAGTTTATGACATTTACATACTTGGTCCCCGGCTGATAGCTCTGTTTGGGGGGGCTTAGGAAGTGTAGCCTTTCTGGAAGAGGTGTGTCACTAGGGTTCACTAGTCGTTGAACTTTGGAGAGTTCAACAACTCATAGCACTCATGATTTGCTGTTTCATGCTTGTGGTTTAAGAGGTGAGTCTTCAGTTTGCTGCTCTGGTGACCCTGCCTACCTGCAGCCGTGTATCCTCATGGAGATGCTGGTGAACTCTAATGCTCTGGAACCATAAGCCCAAACAAGCCTTTTCTTCTCTAAGTTGCCTTGGTCATGCTGTTTTATCACTAATAGAAAAGTCACTAACACACTGTGCCATTCCTCAAGAAACACTGTCCACAGGGTCTTTCACAGACCTGGAACTTACCAAGCAGGCTGTACTGGCTGGCTGATAGCTGTAGGAAGCCTCCTGTCTCCTCCCTCCCTCCCCCAGTGCTAGGATTACAAGAGGCAGGCCACTGTGCCTATCTTGTTTTATGTGGGTCCTATATATTGAAGTTCTCGTACTTGCATGACAGAAGTTTTCCTGTCTGAACTCTGCAGCCCCTATCTCCAGACTTTCTATAATCCGATTGGGTACGTGGTGTTGGATGCTGGGAAGACTGACAAGTTAGACAATGTTCCTATCATCCTGAAACAAATGGTGTTTGTATGTAGAGGGGTCCCGCAGGAGAATGTAAGCAGATCTGTAGGAAGAGACCCTGGGTAGGTAGGGCTGGCCTGAGCAAGAGACAGAATTAATAGGCACAAGAGCTCAGATTTGGTGAGGCGATAAGAGGAGTCACAGAAGATGCTGGTGCAGGTGAACATCAAGGGATACTTTGGAAGCTGCTCTGGGGAGTCCTGAGAGTGGTCAGAGGGTAGCACCAAGTCATCGTAGGTATCCTGATGCTGCCTGTACTAATGTCCAAGTCAGCCAGAGCTGCATGAGCTGCATAGAATCTATGTGTCCTCTGGTTAATAAAGAAATGGGGCTTGCCTTCAGAAAAGAGAAAAACCAAAGATAAGGCAAAGTGGGTCATGGACTTGGAGTCACTAAAGTTTGAAAAGAAAGACTTCAGTTCTGAAGTGAATTGTAAGAATGCAGGGGGCTTGGTTAATCTAGAAGAAGGCTGAGCCGGGGGGCTACCTGCTGGTACCCCAATACTCTCTCTAAAACTTGCTGCTAGCTCTCAAGGTTCTGTCTAATCTTACCCTGAAATATAACCTTTACCCTTGCCAGGAGGATGACCTGAATCTCACACCTTCCTCACCAAAGCTCAGGAGGTATCATTTCCCAGAATCCTATGCTCTGAAGGGCTTTCCCAGAACTCCCCAGGGTTTCATGCAGGACCTACCTCCTGTGGAGCTTCTTGCATCCAGTTCATATTCATATCTCTCCTCTGGACTTGGGGTTAGCTACACAAACTCACTGAGAAGTGAGACTCACCCAGACTGTGAGGTCCAAAGCCCCTCTGTAGCCCCAGCAGCTGCAGATGTTCCCATGCACCCAGCATGATGTCACCTGGCACAGCCAGTGACTGGAGAAGCAGCCGCTGTCTGGAGCCCTCCCCAGTCTAGAGAATAATTCGTGGGTTTCGTGTGTTTAGGAACATACTGTCTCAGATGACCCTGTTAGTTGGAATCTCACAGCTCTCAGGATTGACCACAAGCTGCAAGCGTAGAGTTCTGGATGGGAGCTGGGCCAGTGGCTTCACCACCTAGGGCACCAAGAACTCTGTCTTGTGCCTGGCTCTACTATGAGCACCTGAGGACAATGGAATATGAATTTTTCTGTCTCAGTATGGGAAGGACCATGGCATGTCAGCTAGGATATTGTGCAGTGGCTAGGGGCCTGGATTCTAATTCCAGCTGTGCTATTTATTGACTGTGCAATTTTGGGCAAATTTTTAAATTATTAATTTTATTTACTTTTCTCTCATATCAGTTTCCTCTCCTCTTAGCTCCCCCTCCCAACGTTCTTTCTCTCCCAGATTCAGTCCTTCTCCTTGTTTCCCATAGATATCACTGAACATGGCATATCAAGTTTCGGTAAGAATGGGCACTTCCTCTTGGATTAAGGCTGGATGGGGCAACCCAGGAGGAAGAAAGAGTCCCTAAAATAGACAAAAGAGTCTAAGACATCCCCTGTTCCCACTGTTAGGAGTCCCACAAGACGACCAAGCTACATAATCATAGCATATATGCAGATGACCTAGGTCAGACCCATGCAGGATCCTTGATTATTGTTTAGCCTCTGAGTTTGGGCAAACTCTTTAACTTCTCAGTGCCTCAGTTTCTTCTTCTATAAAATGGGACTCATCATAAACTCTGCCTCCAGGCTCTCCTGAGAAGAGTGCGTAAAGCATCTGACGCTATACCAGAGGGTGGTGAATGCAAGTTAGTTTGTATGTTAGTCAGAGAGAGTTAATGGGTCCTGGAGCTTGGAGAAATATCCCTAGGTGTCTAAGTTCAAGTAAGTAAATCACACATCTCGAGCTCCTTATTCTGAAGAGGCCTTATTTCTATGGGGGTGCATTTTGGATACAGGCCCACCCACTCAGACATTCCTCTTCAGTTTTGACAGAGACCTCTCTCACCTTCAGGCTTTAAGCAAAACCTCAACCCATGAGCCATGAGGCTGCTCTGGAGCCTGTGGATGAGTGGAGCTCCCACCCAATAATACCATCTCTTACAGGACCCTCCGCTGAGTGAAATACACAGAGAGGGACTGGGGATTAGGGATGCAGGCTTGGCTGAGCTAGCTCAAATGGAGTGCAAGGACCCTAGTGGGCAGGCAGCCTTCCTGGCTATTGTTTGGAGACAATTTCTACAATTTTTGTTTTTGTTCAAAGTGCCTCTGAGCGCCTATAATTCATAAGATGCGCTGACGCCCCGGTGCCGCCCAGACATTCTTTCACATTTGGGGTTTGAAAGGAGCATGTTCAGGCTCACAATAGGAAAACCTAATTCGGGAGTATTGATTTTAAAAATCTTTCCACATCTTTCACTTAGAAGCAGTCCCTTGATTGTGGGCAGCCCTGCCTTGCCAGGCTGCCTGGCCTGGCTCACATCACGTACTTCCTAAGGGCTAGATACCGGGTAGTTTTCAGGCAGAGAGCTAGGCCTCCAGCAAGAGCATCATGAGGCCCCGACTATGAGAAGTCTGGGAAATGAGCTCTGCACAGCACGCCTGCTACACTCACGGAAGGTTAGGATGCCACCAGGGTGCTGACCCGGGAGGGACGGGGCAGGCTAGGTGACTCTTTACCAGATACAGGTGTGAGATCCTAGACTGTTCAGCCCAGGTTCTGCTTCTCTCTGGACCCAGAGCTTTTGTTGGCTGCCCCTGGTCTGATAGTTAAGGCCTTCTTGCTTTCGTGAACATTACATTGCCTATCATCCAGGATCTTGTATCACCCTGTTTCCTGAGTGTGTTCTGCACCCTGGTGTCACTGGAGTTCAGTGTCTCCCCTGAGTAACTCCAAACATCACACCTTCTATGAGCTGTTCCAATAACAAATACCACTTCCTCTAGGAAGCCTTACAGGAGTACTTCCTCACACTCTTCCATAGAAAGTATAGAGGGTGGGGTAAATGCTTTGGAGTTGTGGCTTTAATCACAGTCCTGCCGTTGTCTGGCCTCAGTCACCCCATTTGTAGAATGCGATAGCAATAGCAACTCATTTGAGAACTGAACAACATACAATATAAAGTACTTAGCACAGTACTGAGTAATGACTCAACGAAGAACCATCATTCCCCTTTGAAAAACTGACTGGCTTATTTTTATTAGCTCAGCCTTGGCGCTTATTGACTGGGTAGCTTAAGAGTAAGGGACAAGGGACATGATCTCTCTCAGTTGGAGCCTGGTGAGTCTGAAGGCCCTAGGGAGGCAAGCATCTTAGGTCTGGGCTTTGGGGGTCTCTGTAGTGGTGAAGAGGCCCTTTTGTTTCTGAGACCCCATAATTGCTCAAGAATCCGATGTAGCACAGTCAGGGGGTTGGGCAAATGGCACTAGCCCCATCCTGGGCCTGTCTAGATCTACTTGGTTCTGCCCAGGCTTGATACCTGCCTGTTTCCTATATTGAGCTGTCTGACAGGCAGTAGTTGGTCCTTTATAAAACGGTCACATTTAGCATCCATCAGAGGAAGCAGGACCTGGCCAGACTTGAATGGCTTGAGAGCTGCCGCACTCTTGAGCTTATAGCTCCCCAGAAAGACACTCGGAAGACAAAGCCTTCTGTAGGCACAGGGGCTAAATGGGAGCCAGTGCCTGTGGGCCCGCTCTGTCCACCCATCTGAGGCAACAGAGGTGCACCTTTATTTCAGTTCCTTGAGGGAGATGCCAAGAGCTTGGGAACGCCTGCCCCAGATAACAACTCCTGGCAACATTCCTCCCCTTGCAGCTTAGATGGAAGCAAACCTGTATTTGCAAGAGGCTCTGTCAGGGACAGAGTGCTGCAGATCGTATGCCCCTCTTTGGTAGAACTCTTCTCGGTAGCAAGGTCGGCTCAGGGGCGTTGACCTCTTAGCTACCTTTGGGACCTGGAATGTGAGTAGGAGCCATAGAGGCCCTAGGATTGTCAGCGGCTCAGGGCACACTAGACAGAGGCTGGCTTTGGAGGCTCAGCTCCGTAGCCCATGCTGACCTGCAAGTGGAGTATTCGCTCTCAGAAACACCCAGGCTTGCACCTCCTCTAGCTTCCTCTCACCTCCAAGCAGAGGCCTTTCCTCTCTCTGTACAAATCCATCCATCTTTGTCTTAAGGCTCAGCCAAGGCCACCTTTCTCTAGGACGCGCTCCCAGCTCAGGCTCACTCTGCAGCACGAGTTATTGGACGTGTCTCCCTCCCCTCTGCCTAGAGGCTGAGGGAAAAGAATGACAGGCCCTCCAGTAGAGTAGGGCAAGCGACTGCTTTGAGTTCCTGTCTCCCGACTTGACTGACTCCAAACTGCCCAGAGCCCTTACAGTCTGTCTCTAGACCTTCCTGTTGTGATCTGAGTAGGGACCCCCCCCCCAATAGGCTCTTGATTTGAGTGTCCCTACCTCTGCCAGTGGTGTGTTCTGGGGGAGGCTGTGGATCCTTCCGGAGGTGGGCCCTGGAAGGTGGAAGTAGGTCCTGGGGGCTGGGAGTGGGTGGGGTTGGCTTTTGAAAGCCATATCTGTCTTGTCCTGCTCTTTGCTGCTACCCAGCATGCTCTTACCCCCACTAACCCCTGCAAGCCTTTCCCACCATGACAGACTGACGGAGAACCTCTAAAAGCACAGGTGTAGTAACTCTTCCCTCTTCTATATTATTCTGCAAGGCATTTTGATCACTGTGATGCATAGGTAACTAATCTACTGCCCGGGGAGCGGCCCCACCCTGGCTAACACAGCTTGACACCACTATGTCCACATCCCATAATGAGTGAGGGGTTTTATTTCACCCGGCACAGCCAGACGCTTAGATGCTAATTTCGTCTCTCTTTGGCTGTCAATTCGCTTGATGAGAAACAGAACTGGAGAGGTGGCTTCTGAAACAAACAAAAAAAATTTATTTTTTTGTCTCAATTGCATTTGTATTCAAATGGAAGAAATAAATTTCAGTGCTTTCCTGAGTATGCCAGGAGTGATGCCCAAATGTGCAGGGCGAGCTGCTGCTGGCCCTCTGTCCCTGAGAGGGGCTGAGATGAAAAATGAGGCTCTGAACAAGCCTTGGGCGGTCAATCTGGTCAACAGCCACACAGGCATGCCACCTGGAGGGACCCTGCTCTCCCCTTGCTCCTGGTTCGTTCGCTTTCTCTCTCTCTCTCTCTCTCTCTCTCTCTCTCTCTGTTCTCTCACAAAGGCAACCTGATGATTAACTATCACAGACCACAGCTTGGATCAGGAAGAAGAAAAAAAGAATAAATAAGATGCAATTTTGTCTCTACTCGCATCAGTCTGGAGGCAGGCGGGGCTGTTTGCTGATTCTAGCAGCTGAGTGTTTGGAGTGTCATTCATTAGCATCTGTGACCGCAGCTTAACCCCTTACCACAGCACCCCCAAAAGCCTAGTGCCATGCAGCTGGAAGACTCAAAGCCACAGAGAACCTAGCTCCCCTTCACGGGAGCAGGGTCAACCTCTGGCTTGTCTTGTCTCTTCACCCAGCAGCCTCATTTCCAGGCTCTGGAGCAGAGAACGTGTTCTACATGGGTGACCCCTATGGCGTTACATCCTCCAGGGTGTGTGGATCCTGTCATGGATATCTGAGGCCCTTGGACTTTACTTCCGTGTCTAGGCCTCTGCTGTGGGCACTCTGGCATAAGACTAAGCAGATATCTGCAGGGGGTATGGCTAAGGGGAGGCTTCAAATATGACCTCCCTAGACTCCTCACAGTTGGCTCTAAGAACAGGCTGTTCTCTCAGCTCAGTGGCCACAGGGACACCCAGAGATGGGCAAGCCAGATGACAAATATGTCTACAGCAAGACATCTGCCTTTCACCTGGGTTCTCCTGCTTCTACTTGGGGATTCCATTTAGCCTACAGTCATCACCAGAACTCTTTCCAATGGGCGCTAGGCTGGGTGTTGGCTAGTCATTGGCAGGAAGCTGAGCCAGCCCAACAGGCCTACTACAGTGAAGGTCCTGGTCAGCCATGCCTCCTGGTCAACCATGCCTCCTGGTCAGCCATGCCTCCTGTTCAGCCATGCCTCCCCATCTGGTGGCCTAGGTCCAGAACCCACATCTCTGTCTCCTTAAGTGAAGCATATGGCTTCTTCAACTCAGTGCTCCACGTGGATACAATCTTGTTACAAATGAAGTTGGGAAGAAGAATACTTTACTGAGGCAGACACAGGAGATAAGACTGAGAGTTTAGTCATATAGCTGTGTGGTACCCATAAGCAATAGCCAAGGGTTTGCTTTAGAAGTTAGAGGTCTGAGGCTTGACTGGGCCAAGACCCTCTGAGGGAGTGAGACATGGCTGGAGGAGGGGAGATCCCTTATGACACATAAGTCAGGTTCCATTGGATGTAGTCACACTTACTAGTTTTTGCATAGTCTACAATGCTTCTCATTATATATCTAACAGTTGTGAGGCCTAAAGAATTTGACACCTATAGAAAAAGCTAGTGACATACAATGCAAAGATGTCACTTAGAGAAGCTAGAGGGGGAGCAATGGCTTAGCAGTTAAAGCGCTTACCTGCAAGTGGAAGGACTGGAATCTGGATCCCCGGGTCCCAGTAAATGACAGGGAAGCATGGCAGCCCACCTATAATGCCAGCCACAGAAGGCAGAAACGGGGTCCCTTGAACTAGCTGGCTAGGGATGCTAGCCATAAGGGTGAGCTTGGGATTTCACAGAGACACTCTGCCTCAACAAGTGCAGTGCAAGAGCAACTCAGGATGATCCCTGCCATCAACCTAGGCCTCCACATGCACCTGCACATACATGTACATGCACTTCCACACATGTGCCTGCATACATCTAAAAACAGAAAAGAAGATAGAAGTAGTGGACGAAGAGGAGAAAGAGGAAGAAGAAGAAGGAAGAGGAGGAGGGAGAGGAGAGGAGGAGGAGGGGAGGAGGAGGAGAGAGAGGAGGAGGGAGAGGAGGGAGAGGAGAAGGAGGAGAAGAAAGAAAGAAAGAAAGAAAGAAAGAAAGAGAGAGAGAGAGAGAGATGAGATGGCCCATGGGGTGTGGGTGGGGCACATCTGGAGGCGATAGGTTAGTGGAGCCAGACCTGCAGTGAGGTCACATTGTAGGAGGATCTAGGGTGTCTTTTGACAGTGTGTGTGTGTGTGTGTGTGTGTGTGTGTGTGTGTGTGCCATAAGTGACCTTGCAGGACTCAATTTTCTCATTTGTACAGGTGTGTGCTGCACAGGCAAGGCAAAGGATAGGCACAGACTGAAGGGTTAAGTTAAAGCCATAGGCTGAGAAAGCCTTTTAAGGTGTTTGGCTATTCTAGAAGAAAAAGAACCATAAACAGCAGGAGGTGTGGGGGTTAGCCAGCAGATCCTTTCATTTCAGGCCTAAAAGATTTGAGTCCTCCTCAAGACCTCTTACTCCAGCAGCCCATCAGGCACTGTCCTCATGGCTGCTCTAAGATACCTGCCGAGCACAACTTAAGGAAGGTCTATTCCAGTCTGAGGGTATCATGGAGGAGAAGTCATAGTGGCTGGCAGATTTCATGTGCATAGCAGGAAAAATAAATGCTGGTGTCCAACTTGTGTTCCGGTTTTTATAAAAGCAGCTCGAGAACCCAGCTCATAGAGTGATACTGCCTACAGTTAGAGGTGTGTGTGTGTGTGTGTGTGTGTGTGTGTGTGTGCGTGTTTCCTACCTCAACTAATCCAATGAAGAAACCTCTTCACAGATGTGCCTAGGAAAATGTCTCCTAGGTGATTCTAGATCCTGTTGAGTTGAAATATTGATCATTACAGTGATGTAGTACAAGTTCACACTTAGCTTGGGCTGGCCTTGGCTCTCCATTCAGACTTTACGAGCTGAACCTAGAGTATGGACAGCCATAGAGAGGAAAGAAGCTGACAGAGAGAACAGCTGTGGGGGCCCTGCTGTCTCCGCCATTGCTTAGCCTAACCCTGAGTTTCTTTCCCTTTTACCTTTTTCTTACCCCAGAAACAGCAACAGCTCTGCATATCTGGGACTATGCCAGTACAGCTGCTCTGACCTGTGACTCCTTGTCTCCTGCCTATCCTGGGATGTAACAGACTCTGGATCCCATGCGGGGCTTTTGCACCTAGCTGGCTAGGTGTGGTAATTCAAACAAAAATGGCCCCAGAAATCCATAGGGAGTGGCACTATTCAGAGGTGTGGCCTTGTTGGAGAAGGTGTGACCTTGTTGGAGGAAGTGTGCCTGATTCTCTTCCAGCTGCCTGCCAATCCAGACATAGAGCACTCAGCTCCTTCCCCAGCACCATGTCTACCTGCACATTGACATGCCCTCCACCATGATGATAATGGACTAAACCTCTGAAACCATAAGCCGGCCTTTATAAGAGTGGCTGAGGTCATGGTGTCTGTTCACAGCAATAGAAACCCTAATTGAGACAGTGAGCTAGGCCAGCACGGCAGCATCCAGGCAGCAGGGCTCCATCCTGCTTCAGTGTCCTGTTCTGAGAGGTGTCTCCTTGCCTCATAGGGTCAGGCTCTGGGTGTTCTGTCTTTGCCTCTGTGTAACCTGAGTCCAGCAGTCCCCTTTGGGGGAGCCAGGCAGCCAGCCGCTAGTCTCTGGGGTGCCATCAGATCATCTGATTCATCATAGTGATGCCACAGACAGCCAGACCAGCCTGAGAATAAAATATACTTTAGAAGTGTGACATTAAAATAGCAAACTCTACTTGAGACGCTCCCATTCCCAGGGATGAGACACTTCCCATTAACCAAACACCTTCATTTTCAGAAAAATCCATGCTCACAGCTTGCATACTAGAGCTTGCCCCCACGTTATGATTTATATCTCATTACAAGGTGAAAAGAGAAAAAAAATCAGGAGGGGGGGGCGAGAGGGAGAGTAGAGGGGAAAGCCCAGGGACTGTGTCCGGCAAGTCCCAGGGAGTTTGATTTAAAAGGACATTGTCATCTTTAATGATTTCATCCACAGGAATTAGAGAGTACCTCCGTGGTAATTTAGAGGCTGCTGATTTAGGGGCAACCTTCGTGGGCTGGCTCTGCTGTATTTCCCTCTTTATGGTTCCAGAGAGTATTTTCTGAGAGATAATAATGTTGGGTGATATTTCTCCTTTGTCATGTGGAAGCCCGAGAAGAAAATTAAAATAGGTCCTTTCTTTGCCCCTCTCTGAGGCCAGGCTGTGGACTGGAGGATTGCCGTAGGCTAGCCCAGTCACTCTGTCCTCTTGAGGCCTGACTCTGCCCCCTCATTCCTGGAGTGGCCATGTTGGCATCTCTGGACACCAGGAGAATGCCCATTTCCTTTAAGATCCTTGGCTATGACAATCCTACCTGACTGTTACAAACTTCTTTAAAGCCTCAGGAAGGCTCCCTAGCAACCCTGCCCTAAACTCATTTGGAGACTTTTGACGTCTAACATCCCTGAGGAAACTCTCCTTAAAGTAGCAAAGACTACAAACTAGCAAGGGCAGGCTCTTGGGCTCTGTTCAGACCAACTTCCATCCAGCCCAGCTAGCAGCTCCACTCTTCTCTGGTTCCCAGGACACTGCTTCCTCTTTGATTTGCATTGTCTTTGGCTGCTGGTATTTCCTCCCCTTTCTGACTTCTTCCCCGGGCCCGATCTTGGCTGTTCTCTACCTGTCTGCCTTCACCAACTCAATGGCCTTGTCCAATCTTATGGCTTTAAACAGTGTCAAGATGTCCTTCTTATTCAGGATGAATAGACCTTTTGTTCTTGTCTCCTCAGGAAAACTGCCACAAAGATTCTGTTCCATCTAGTGAGAAAAATGGTCCTCAGACTGGCTTCTTGGGATCCCGGGAGCTCACTCTTCTTTCCAGAGAAAGGACCTAGGCTGGCCTTGAACTCAGAAATCTGCCTGCCTCTGCCTCCTGAGTGCTGGGATTAAAGGCGTGTGCCACCACGCCCGGCTGAAGGGACCTAGACTTTAACCAAATGGTGGAGCTTCATGTTGCCCTGGTGACCAAAGGCACCCTCCTGCCTGATCAACTGTTACAGACTTCTTTAAAACCTCAGAAATGCTCTCTAGAATTCCTGTCCTCCAACTATGCCCTAAACTCTTAGCACAAGACTTAGCTGCGCTTTTCCTGGAAGAGACCATCCCTGATCTATCATATTTAAACTTTGCTGCCTCCCACCCACCTTGCCCTGCCTTCCCTCTGGGCTGTTCTCAGAGCACCCCCAGTGTTCCAAATCCCAGTGTTCGTGCTGGTGTGTGTCCAGGAGCCTCACTACAGTGAAAATTTCACCAATATAAGGGGTTTTGTTCCTAGGTCTGCAGAATCCCCAGGGCCCACACATCCCCTGCCAGGGAACATTTGTGTGTGTGACCTGGTGCTGATTCCAGGGGCTCAGGGTGTAATGGGGAAATCAGGAAAGCTTAGCTGTGGGTTCTACAGGGGACACCTCTGAGATCTCTGACTATAGTGTATAGTGTGTGTGTGTGTGTGTGTGTGTGTGTGTGTGTTATGGTATAAGTGTGTATATGCTCACTTGCCTGCAAAGGCTAGAAGCAGATGTTAGACCTCCTGGAGCTGGAGTCATAAGTGGCTGTGAGTTGCCTAACATAGCCCATACTGGAGTGCCTATACATTTAGTGGGTACAGTCCATCAAAGCCCCTTGAAAAGGCTCTCTTCAGACATCAGTGGGATGGTATTTCATGTCAAACAGTATCACCAAAAAATAATTCTGTGCTAATGCGTCGTATCCCACATGTGGGATCTCAAAGCATTTTGCTAAAGGGTATTAATTGAGTTTTACAACATCACTGACAGTCAGGGGAAGACTCAGTCCCTTGATTAATGAATAAAAAGATGGACTAAATCAAGCAAAAGATGGCACATGCAAGCTTCAGGATGCTGGAAGCATAGAGAAAGAACATCCAACATGTAGACCTGTGGGGGGGGGCACGTGGCTTCCTAAGACATATGGAGGGGGCTCTGGGATTACCATGATCCCTGCTAGGTCCTTGGTCTTTTGGGTTCCATCTGGGTGACCACAGGCAAGTTCTTTAACCTCTCAGTGCCTCAATTTCCCCATCTCAAACTGGGACTACATGCTGTGCCTTTCATAAGGATTGTCACAAAGTGAGGTACTATATTTTATTGGCTAATGCAATAAATGTTTTAAGTAGTAACAAAAACCTTGGCTTAGTTACCAGCTACATCCCCCTGTCCTTTGCTTCCTGTATGTGAATGAATCCTTTGAGCCTGGCTGGCCCCCAGTGCAACTATCTACTCACAGCCCATAGATACCTAAATCTGGACACATGGAGATCTAGAAAGAGCTTGCCAGGTTGATCCTGGCCCTCTATGGATTTAGTCCCAAAGCCCTGATCTAGTCTTTTACAGATTCTAGAAGCACGTGCTAGGTTGGACTGGCCACTGTGGGACGGGATGCTGGGCGTGGAGCTAGGTAGAGCTGGGATCAACAGTCTATCTTCTGGTTGCATAGATCCCCCTTCCCAAGCCACAGGTACCTGCAAAGACAACAGCTGCCAAATCTGAGGTGCCAAAAGGGCCCTTGTGAAACACATGCTGGTGACCAAAGCTGTTTGAGGTACTTGAGAGTCAGAGCAGAGTGGGCAAGAGTTCGGGCTTTGAAGCCAGGCTCCTGGATTCAAGCCCTGTCTTGTAGCTTTCTAGGTCTGGAAAATGGGCAAGTTATCAAATGCATGGGGCCTCTGGGTTTCATCTGTGCAGAGGAATAACGATAGCTCCTCCCTCATAGAGTGTTGTAAGGATTAATGAATTCACCTAGACGGGTTTAGCATCAGCTATTAATGCTGGGTTATTACCTGAAATTAATGATGTGGCTTTCAGAAGCCCGCTCTGCTGCATGCTGTGAACCCACTGCGGCACTCAGGCTTCTGAGTTGTGATGTCTCTGCACTGCGAATTGGCACAGTGCCCTGACCACATGGCAGATGTCCATCCTGGGTGGGCTTCCCACACCTTGAGCCCTGGACCATTTCCCTCAGTAGGTAATTTGTAGATATAGGGATAGGCATGGGCTTACCATGTCACCACTGTCATCTCAGGGCTAAGCCCTGTGCTTGCCTGGAGCAGCTTCTTGGCATGTGGGGCTACATGACAGCAAGTGTCACCAATTGCTTCCATTCAGGGCATGTGTTGTTTACTTTTCTCACGGATGAGACCAAACACTGGGCAGAAAACAACTTCAGGGAGCAGAGACCTCTTCCTGCTCACAGTCTGAAGGGACAGAATTCATCAGAGTGGGGGAGGTAAGTTGGTGGAAGCAACTGGTGGCTGAGGGAACATGTGGCTGCTAGCTCAGGTCTGGATGATCTAGAAACACCCAGAGTGGGGCTAGAAGCAGGGCTGGGCTATAGCCTTTGAAGCTTGTCACCTAACCTGGCCTCCCTTCCTTCAAGTTCTACAACTTCCTCAAACAGCGCCACCAGCTGGTGATCACGTGTTCAAACCTTAACAGGACTCCCTTACATTGCAATCACATAGGAAGCAGCTCACCGGCCCGCCTTGCTGGTTCTATGACTTTAATGACCGTGTGAAGATTTTTGTAGTGAAGCTACATGAAGCCATGGTGCTGAGAGTATGTCAGTCCACTCTGGGCATTTACTGCCCCGCAGATACCAGTGACAGGTGCTTATCTGGCCGCTTACACTGGAAGAACATTTGGCATCAGTATCCTCTCCTGAGGATTAGGAGCAGAGACTAGCATCCAGGAGACCATCCCCATGCGCCAATTGGGGCTGTTGAGGCTTGGGCTGCAGCCATTGTGATATCGTACTGTTCCTTAATGGTGGGCAACTGTTTCCTGCACTATGGGCATCTGGAAGCCATTTTTTTCTTGCAAACACTACAGTTGGCAAGAGCCCATGGCCTTCTGAGATGTTGTTCTTTAGTTCAGTTGGTCCAGTCTGACACAACCCATTTAGAATCAAACTTCCTAGACTCCAATGCTCTTTAATATTTCATCTGCCTGGCGGCCTGGCCACGGCTGCTTACAGAGAGCCTGTGGTCTGGGAGCGAGGGATCATGAGCTAGGGCTGGGTCTCTGCCCTTCACTCGCGGCAAGATCAATCAGCTCTTCTGACTTCAAAGGTATGCAGACACAGTACAGACGCTCACAAGGGGCCTACACGGCCACACATTCCTCATGTCCCCTCCTAGTCCCGTCAAACTGAGAGGTCCTCCCTCCCTCTCAAAGCTGCCATGGCCCACAGCTATTAATCAACAGCTACACAGCTGCTCTGAGCTCTCCCTCCTCCCCAGGCCTATGCCATCTCTGCTTCCCCTCCACGTGGACTTCTTTCCAAATCCTTCCCAAGCCATGGCTGGGAGGCAGGGGAGGGTGGGGAGGTTTTGGGGAGTCTGGTCCTAAACACTCTGAAGTGAACATCCAGCCTCTGTAGGATAGAGAATTGACTTGGGGGGGGGGACTCAGGGGTCCTTCTCAGGCCATTCTTTTATGGTTATAGCATTCCCAGTAGAAGCACACTGGTTCTCTTCTCAAGATAGAAGCAGATGCCAACCACTCCCGTTCCAGTAGGAGCTGCTCTCTCTGCAAGAATGCTGTACAGGGCCTTCGAATCCCTCCCACTGCACCTTCATGCCTTGGAAGATGCATTCTATCAACCCTTGGTTAGAAGCTAGGGAAGGAGAGGGGAGGACCCAGGATGGATGGACTGGACTTGGCCTCTGCATGACACACTCCAACAGGTAGTCCCCACGGCAGACATGCATTTAGGTTGGAGGCATGGGGCTTGTGATGGCTAATCTTGGTTGGCAACTTGACTACGTCTGGAATCAACTAAAACCCAAGCAGCTGGACATGCCTGTGAGGGANAAGCTAGGGAAGGAGAGGGGAGGACCCAGGATGGATGGACTGGACTTGGCCTCTGCATGACACACTCCAACAGGTAGTCCCCACGGCAGACATGCATTTAGGTTGGAGGCATGGGGCTTGTGATGGCTAATCTTGGTTGGCAACTTGACTACGTCTGGAATCAACTAAAACCCAAGCAGCTGGACATGCCTGTGAGGGAGTTTCTTGATTAGCTCATTTGAGGTGAGAAGACCCACCCTAAATCTGGGCCATACCTTCCGATGGCAGCCCTCATAGAAAAGACTTGAGAGAAGGAAGCTTTGGCTTTCTCCCTGCTTGCCTGCACTCTCACAAACAGCTTCACCCATCCTCTTGCTGACATTAGAACCTTCTTTTTCTTCAGGATTCTGACATAGACTGATGGCCAGCAGTTCTCCAGGGAGCCTCTGGGGTTTTAGTACCAGAATGGGAAGGCTGGGATGACTAGCCTGTGGACTATGTAAATCTTGCTCTTTTCCCTGGGAGACAACCATTGCTGGACAGCCTGGACCAAGCCCAAAAGCCACTTTAATAAAGCCCATATGAGTATGTATGTGCGTATGTGTGTGTGTACAGTGTTTTTCATCCTATCAGTACTTTTCATTTAGAGAACCTTCACTAATAATATAGGGCTGTTACTGAGTCCAAGGCCCTCTCTGAGTGTGATCATCACACTTTCTTAACTCCTAACCTCCCTGGAAGATGTTCAACAGTTTCCTTCTTTTCCAAACCCAGAATCCCAAGCTTCCTGAGGAAGTTCTGGTCACTCGTGGTCTGCCAATCACATGTCAGTATTCTCAGGCCTCAGGGCTCCTCGGGGAGGGCAGGGATGTGTGTGGTGTCTGGTTAGCACCCAGCAGGATGGTGGGGGTCTACTTTGCCTTGTATACATTCTGCACCCTGGTGCTGCATGATGTGACAGGGGGACTCTGAACTCCCACAGGGATGGGATGTGCCTGCTCCAGGCCCATCTGTTCATTCAATGACTGCAGAGACCGGAGGCTGGCAGAGCTCTTGCCTAGCACCAGAAGCTTTCTCCATGCTGAGTTATAGGACCTTTAGTTCTTTGTTGTCCAGCTGATCCGATCTCATTCACTCTGTCTGAGCCAGCCATAGGCCAACTCAACCCTTAAATACCCTCCCATGTCCTGAGTGTGAGCAGTGTAGCCTGAGTGTGGCTTATGGCAACTGCCTCCAGGCCAGGGCTCTCTCAGCTGCTTGAAAGCTCCTATATTGTCAGCTGCCATCAAGATCTCAGTGAGGGATGCTGAGGGATGGGTGCGCTGAGCACCCACAAAGGCAGGGATGTTACCTTTGTCTCCAAGTCTTTACTTCTTAAACCTATTGCCATATACCAGTGGTGCTTTCAGCGTTATCCCGCGGAAGTGGCCTTTGAAGGTTAGGGCCAACCGTATATAGATGGGTAGGCTGACAGAGTCTCTGGAAGTGTGCTGGTTTGGGGGAGCTAGGACGCCACTTGGATTTCAGAGGCAGACATCCTACAGAGACCTGGTAACTCAAGAGAGAGTGGGGGACACTTCTGAATGAGTCTGCTCTTGGGGGCTTCAGCTTCTCTATGGAGCCAGAATGCCCCTCCCCTATTAACCACGAAGTTTTGTGCAGTAATCGCCCATCCCACAAGCAGTAACTGTTACTTTTGTGATGTGGTCTGGGAGAGATGCAGGTGACAGGTGAGGTACCTGCTTCAGGATTTAGCATGCAGGTGATAGCCCAGGTCCTACCCTCTGCATTAGTCTGTGGGTGGAGCGTGTTTGCTCTACACACACTGTAGGGGTAGAAAGAGAAGACCCTAGAGGGTCCTGGCTAGGGCAGGTGTGAAGCTCCCCCAAGGCTCCATTGCAGGCCCTGTTGTGGATAGATCTGGAATCAGCGACCTGGCTTTGGGTGGAGCTCTGTAGCCTCTGGCCTCCTTGGGCTCTGGGGACCTGTGTGTGACCTGTGGTGGATCTGGAGGGTCAGCTGAATGGAGGGAGTTCTACCTGGGAACTCTCCAAAGTGTTCTGGAAGACTGTGAGCTAGATGTGCCATGCAGACAGGGGACAGTGGAGGCTCAGTACATTTCAGGCACCCTACTCATTCACCTACTTAGACTGGGAATGGAGCCCTGGGGATCTGGGTGCATCCCTAGCTATGGGCGATTTCCCAACAAACCACGAGCAGTTGCTCCAACCTAAAGACCTTTCTGAAGACAAAACACTCATGCCATCTGAGACTGCTCTCCAAGGCTCCACATGCCAGCTGCTCCACACCTTCCTGGGGGCAGCTCCATACCAGGAAAAGGAGGCAAAGCCAGCAGGACTGCGGCTAAGGAGCCAAGATTGAGCTGTAGCTTGAACAGAAAGCCATTATTTAGTATTCAGAGCTAAAGAGTACTATCATTCTCTTGGTGGTAGCAGTCAGACTGGCTGGCTGTCCTTACTTTAGGTGGGACTCATGGGGGACTTGGGGCAGAGGAGACTAGAGCTTTTCCTGTTTATATCTGGGTAAGCTGGACTCAGAGTATATGATGCTTAGTAGGTCTGCTTCCCTTGGACTCCGAGTATATGATCTTAGTAGGTCTGCTTCCCTTGGAATCAGAGTATATGATCTTAGTAGGTCTGCTTCCCTTGGACTCCGAGTATATGATCTTAGTAGGTCTGCTTCCCTTGGACTCCGAGTATATGATCTTAGTAGGTCTGCTTCCCTTGGACTCCGAGTATATGATCTTAGTAGGTCTGCTTCCCTTGGACTCCGAGTATATGATCTTAGTAGGTCTGCTTCCC